>OX377620.1:190308220-190665199 GCA_947397865.1 Polietes domitor | reverse complement strand
AGTTCACCCTTTTCCGAAGAAACCGAAATTTGGTTCATCAAAATCGGTCCACGGGTTCTCGAGCATTAGCTTCAGCAAAATAAGAATTATTTTCGGAAAAAAATTAAAAAAAAAACTATGCTCCAACTCGGAACACTGTGCACCGATTTCAAACATGTTGGAGAGAGATTTGTTGTCCACAACATGGACAAGCGAACAAAATTGGTTTCATCGAAATCGGTACACGGGTTCGCCTGCAATCGCATTCGCAAGACAACACTTCGTTTCAACTCCGAAAAAACGAGATATTTCGGCCCACTGTGCACGTAGAGCGTTGCCAACGACATCGTTCGTTAGCTAAGCCTTCTGCCAAGAAACACAATGCGGTTTCGTCAAAATCGGTACACGGGTTAGCGAGCAATAGCATTCGCAAGCCAACATTTCGTTGCAACTCCGAAAAATAGCTGTATCTCGGCCCACTGTGCACGGATCGTGTTGCCACATCGATCGTTCGCTAGTTCACCCTTTTCCGAAGAAACCGAAATTTGGTTCATCAAAATCGGTCCACGGGTTCTCGAGCATTAGCTTCAGCAAAATAAGAATTATTTTCGGAAAAAAATTAAAAAAAAAACTATGCTCCAACTCGGAACACTGTGCACCGATTTCAAACATGTTGGAGAGAGATTTGTTGTCCACAACATGGACAAGCGAACAAAATTGGTTTCATCGAAATCGGTACACGGGTTCGCCTGCAATCGCATTCGCAAGACAACACTTCGTTTCAACTCCGAAAAAACGAGATATTTCGGCCCACTGTGCACGTAGAGCGTTGCCAACGACATCGTTCGTTAGCTAAGCCTTCTGCCAAGAAACACAATGCGGTTTCGTCAAAATCGGTACACGGGTTCACGAGCAATAGCATTCGCAAGCCAACATTTCGTTGCAACTCCGAAAAATAGCTGTATCTCGGCCCACTGTGCACGGATCGTGTTGCCACATCGATCGTTCGCTAGTTCACCCTTTTCCGAAGAAACCGAAATTTGGTTCATCAAAATCGGTCCACGGGTTCTCGAGCATTAGCTTCAGCAAAATAAGAATTATTTTCGGAAAAAAATTAAAAAAAAAACTATGCTCCAACTCGGAACACTGTGCACCGATTTCAAACATGTTGGAGAGAGATTTGTTGTCCACAACATGGACAAGCGAACAAAATTGGTTTCATCGAAATCGGTACACGGGTTCGCCTGCAATCGCATTCGCAAGACAACACTTCGTTTCAACTCCGAAAAAACGAGATATTTCGGCCCACTGTGCACGTAGAGCGTTGCCAACGACATCGTTCGTTAGCTAAGCCTTCTGCCAAGAAACACAATGCGGTTTCGTCAAAATCGGTACACGGGTTCGCGAGCAATAGCATTCGCAAGCCAACATTTCGTTGCAACTCCGAAAAATAGCTGTATCTCGGCCCACTGTGCACGGATCGTGTTGCCACATCGATCGTTCGCTAGTTCACCCTTTTCCGAAGAAACCGAAATTTCGTTCATCAAAATCGGTCCACGGGTTCTCGAGCATTAGCTTCAGCAAAATAAGAATTATTTTCGGAAAAAAATTAAAAAAAAAATTATGCTCCAACTCGGAACACTGTGCACCGATTTCAAACATGTTGGAGAGAGATTTGTTGTCCACAACATGGACAAGCGAACAAAATTGGTTTCATCGAAATCGGTACACGGGTTCGCCTGCAATCGCATTCGCAAGACAACACTTCGTTTCAACTCCGAAAAAACGAGATATTTCGGCCCACTGTGCACGTAGAGCGTTGCCAACGACATCGTTCGTTAGCTAAGCCTTCTGCCAAGAAACACAATGCGGTTTCGTCAAAATCGGTACACGGGTTAGCGAGCAATAGCATTCGCAAGCCAACATTTCGTTGCAACTCCGAAAAATAGCTGTATCTCGGCCCACTGTGCACGGATCGTGTTGCCACATCGATCGTTCGCTAGTTCACCCTTTTCCGAAGAAACCGAAATTTGGTTCATCAAAATCGGTCCACGGGTTCTCGAGCATTAGCTTCAGCAAAATAAGAATTATTTTCGGAAAAAAATTAAAAAAAAAACTATGCTCCAACTCGGAACACTGTGCACCGATTTCAAACATGTTGGAGAGAGATTTGTTGTCCACAACATGGACAAGCGAACAAAATTGGTTTCATCGAAATCGGTACACGGGTTCGCCTGCAATCGCATTCGCAAGACAACACTTCGTTTCAACTCCGAAAAAACGAGATATTTCGGCCCACTGTGCACGTAGAGCGTTGCCAACGACATCGTTCGTTAGCTAAGCCTTCTGCCAAGAAACACAATGCGGTTTCGTCAAAATCGGTACACGGGTTCGCGAGCAATAGCATTCGCAAGCCAACATTTCGTTGCAACTCCGAAAAATAGCTGTATCTCGGCCCACTGTGCACGGATCGTGTTGCCACATCGATCGTTCGCTAGTTCACCCTTTTCCGAAGAAACCGAAATTTCGTTCATCAAAATCGGTCCACGGGTTCTCGAGCATTAGCTTCAGCAAAATAAGAATTATTTTCGGAAAAAAATTAAAAAAAAAATTATGCTCCAACTCGGAACACTGTGCACCGATTTCAAACATGTTGGAGAGAGATTTGTTGTCCACAACATGGACAAGCGAACAAAATTGGTTTCATCGAAATCGGTACACGGGTTCGCCTGCAATCGCATTCGCAAGACAACACTTCGTTTCAACTCCGAAAAAACGAGATATTTCGGCCCACTGTGCACGTAGAGCGTTGCCAACGACATCGTTCGTTAGCTAAGCCTTCTGCCAAGAAACACAATGCGGTTTCGTCAAAATCGGTACACGGGTTAGCGAGCAATAGCATTCGCAAGCCAACATTTCGTTGCAACTCCGAAAAATAGCTGTATCTCGGCCCACTGTGCACGGATCGTGTTGCCACATCGATCGTTCGCTAGTTCACCCTTTTCCGAAGAAACCGAAATTTGGTTCATCAAAATCGGTCCACGGGTTCTCGAGCATTAGCTTCAGCAAAATAAGAATTATTTTCGGAAAAAAATTAAAAAAAAAACTATGCTCCAACTCGGAACACTGTGCACCGATTTCAAACATGTTGGAGAGAGATTTGTTGTCCACAACATGGACAAGCGAACAAAATTGGTTTCATCGAAATCGGTACACGGGTTCGCCTGCAATCGCATTCGCAAGACAACACTTCGTTTCAACTCCGAAAAAACGAGATATTTCGGCCCACTGTGCACGTAGAGCGTTGCCAACGACATCGTTCGTTAGCTAAGCCTTCTGCCAAGAAACACAATGCGGTTTCGTCAAAATCGGTACACGGGTTCACGAGCAATAGCATTCGCAAGCCAACATTTCGTTGCAACTCCGAAAAATAGCTGTATCTCGGCCCACTGTGCACGGATCGTGTTGCCACATCGATCGTTCGCTAGTTCACCCTTTTCCGAAGAAACCGAAATTTGGTTCATCAAAATCGGTCCACGGGTTCTCGAGCATTAGCTTCAGCAAAATAAGAATTATTTTCGGAAAAAAATTAAAAAATAAAGTATGCTCCAACTCGGAACACTGTGCACCGATTTCAAACATGTTGGAGAGAGATTTGTTGTCCACAACATGGACAAGCGAACAAAATTGGTTTCATCGAAATCGGTACACGGGTTCGCCTGCAATCGCATTCGCAAGACAACACTTCGTTTCAACTCCGAAAAAACGAGATATTTCGGCCCACTGTGCACGTAGAGCGTTGCCAACGACATCGTTCGTTAGCTAAGCCTTCTGCCAAGAAACACAATGCGGTTTCGTCAAAATCGGTACACGGGTTCACGAGCAATAGCATTCGCAAGCCAACATTTCGTTGCAACTCCGAAAAATAGCTGTATCTCGGCCCACTGTGCACGGATCGTGTTGCCACATCGATCGTTCGCTAGTTCACCCTTTTCCGAAGAAACCGAAATTTGGTTCATCAAAATCGGTCCACGGGTTCTCGAGCATTAGCTTCAGCAAAATAAGAATTATTTTCGGAAAAAAATTAAAAAAAAAACTATGCTCCAACTCGGAACACTGTGCACCGATTTCAAACATGTTGGAGAGAGATTTGTTGTCCACAACATGGACAAGCGAACAAAATTGGTTTCATCGAAATCGGTACACGGGTTCGCCTGCAATCGCATTCGCAAGACAACACTTCGTTTCAACTCCGAAAAAACGAGATATTTCGGCCCACTGTGCACGTAGAGCGTTGCCAACGACATCGTTCGTTAGCTAAGCCTTCTGCCAAGAAACACAATGCGGTTTCGTCAAAATCGGTACACGGGTTCACGAGCAATAGCATTCGCAAGCCAACATTTCGTTGCAACTCCGAAAAATAGCTGTATCTCGGCCCACTGTGCACGGATCGTGTTGCCACATCGATCGTTCGCTAGTTCACCCTTTTCCGAAGAAACCGAAATTTGGTTCATCAAAATCGGTCCACGGGTTCTCGAGCATTAGCTTCAGCAAAATAAGAATTATTTTCGGAAAAAAATTAAAAAAAAAACTATGCTCCAACTCGGAACACTGTGCACCGATTTCAAACATGTTGGAGAGAGATTTGTTGTCCACAACATGGACAAGCGAACAAAATTGGTTTCATCGAAATCGGTACACGGGTTCGCCTGCAATCGCATTCGCAAGACAACACTTCGTTTCAACTCCGAAAAAACGAGATATTTCGGCCCACTGTGCACGTAGAGCGTTGCCAACGACATCGTTCGTTAGCTAAGCCTTCTGCCAAGAAACACAATGCGGTTTCGTCAAAATCGGTACACGGGTTCGCGAGCAATAGCATTCGCAAGCCAACATTTCGTTGCAACTCCGAAAAATAGCTGTATCTCGGCCCACTGTGCACGGATCGTGTTGCCACATCGATCGTTCGCTAGTTCACCCTTTTCCGAAGAAACCGAAATTTCGTTCATCAAAATCGGTCCACGGGTTCTCGAGCATTAGCTTCAGCAAAATAAGAATTATTTTCGGAAAAAAATTAAAAAAAAAATTATGCTCCAACTCGGAACACTGTGCACCGATTTCAAACATGTTGGAGAGAGATTTGTTGTCCACAACATGGACAAGCGAACAAAATTGGTTTCATCGAAATCGGTACACGGGTTCGCCTGCAATCGCATTCGCAAGACAACACTTCGTTTCAACTCCGAAAAAACGAGATATTTCGGCCCACTGTGCACGTAGAGCGTTGCCAACGACATCGTTCGTTAGCTAAGCCTTCTGCCAAGAAACACAATGCGGTTTCGTCAAAATCGGTACACGGGTTAGCGAGCAATAGCATTCGCAAGCCAACATTTCGTTGCAACTCCGAAAAATAGCTGTATCTCGGCCCACTGTGCACGGATCGTGTTGCCACATCGATCGTTCGCTAGTTCACCCTTTTCCGAAGAAACCGAAATTTGGTTCATCAAAATCGGTCCACGGGTTCTCGAGCATTAGCTTCAGCAAAATAAGAATTATTTTCGGAAAAAAATTAAAAAATAAAGTATGCTCCAACTCGGAACACTGTGCACCGATTTCAAACATGTTGGAGAGAGATTTGTTGTCCACAACATGGACAAGCGAACAAAATTGGTTTCATCGAAATCGGTACACGGGTTCGCCTGCAATCGCATTCGCAAGACAACACTTCGTTTCAACTCCGAAAAAACGAGATATTTCGGCCCACTGTGCACGTAGAGCGTTGCCAACGACATCGTTCGTTAGCTAAGCCTTCTGCCAAGAAACACAATGCGGTTTCGTCAAAATCGGTACACGGGTTCACGAGCAATAGCATTCGCAAGCCAACATTTCGTTGCAACTCCGAAAAATAGCTGTATCTCGGCCCACTGTGCACGGATCGTGTTGCCACATCGATCGTTCGCTAGTTCACCCTTTTCCGAAGAAACCGAAATTTGGTTCATCAAAATCGGTCCACGGGTTCTCGAGCATTAGCTTCAGCAAAATAAGAATTATTTTCGGAAAAAAATTAAAAAAAAAACTATGCTCCAACTCGGAACACTGTGCACCGATTTCAAACATGTTGGAGAGAGATTTGTTGTCCACAACATGGACAAGCGAACAAAATTGGTTTCATCGAAATCGGTACACGGGTTCGCCTGCAATCGCATTCGCAAGACAACACTTCGTTTCAACTCCGAAAAAACGAGATATTTCGGCCCACTGTGCACGTAGAGCGTTGCCAACGACATCGTTCGTTAGCTAAGCCTTCTGCCAAGAAACACAATGCGGTTTCGTCAAAATCGGTACACGGGTTCACGAGCAATAGCATTCGCAAGCCAACATTTCGTTGCAACTCCGAAAAATAGCTGTATCTCGGCCCACTGTGCACGGATCGTGTTGCCACATCGATCGTTCGCTAGTTCACCCTTTTCCGAAGAAACCGAAATTTGGTTCATCAAAATCGGTCCACGGGTTCTCGAGCATTAGCTTCAGCAAAATAAGAATTATTTTCGGAAAAAAATTAAAAAAAAAACTATGCTCCAACTCGGAACACTGTGCACCGATTTCAAACATGTTGGAGAGAGATTTGTTGTCCACAACATGGACAAGCGAACAAAATTGGTTTCATCGAAATCGGTACACGGGTTCGCCTGCAATCGCATTCGCAAGACAACACTTCGTTTCAACTCCGAAAAAACGAGATATTTCGGCCCACTGTGCACGTAGAGCGTTGCCAACGACATCGTTCGTTAGCTAAGCCTTCTGCCAAGAAACACAATGCGGTTTCGTCAAAATCGGTACACGGGTTCGCGAGCAATAGCATTCGCAAGCCAACATTTCGTTGCAACTCCGAAAAATAGCTGTATCTCGGCCCACTGTGCACGGATCGTGTTGCCACATCGATCGTTCGCTAGTTCACCCTTTTCCGAAGAAACCGAAATTTCGTTCATCAAAATCGGTCCACGGGTTCTCGAGCATTAGCTTCAGCAAAATAAGAATTATTTTCGGAAAAAAATTAAAAAAAAAATTATGCTCCAACTCGGAACACTGTGCACCGATTTCAAACATGTTGGAGAGAGATTTGTTGTCCACAACATGGACAAGCGAACAAAATTGGTTTCATCGAAATCGGTACACGGGTTCGCCTGCAATCGCATTCGCAAGACAACACTTCGTTTCAACTCCGAAAAAACGAGATATTTCGGCCCACTGTGCACGTAGAGCGTTGCCAACGACATCGTTCGTTAGCTAAGCCTTCTGCCAAGAAACACAATGCGGTTTCGTCAAAATCGGTACACGGGTTAGCGAGCAATAGCATTCGCAAGCCAACATTTCGTTGCAACTCCGAAAAATAGCTGTATCTCGGCCCACTGTGCACGGATCGTGTTGCCACATCGATCGTTCGCTAGTTCACCCTTTTCCGAAGAAACCGAAATTTGGTTCATCAAAATCGGTCCACGGGTTCTCGAGCATTAGCTTCAGCAAAATAAGAATTATTTTCGGAAAAAAATTAAAAAAAAAACTATGCTCCAACTCGGAACACTGTGCACCGATTTCAAACATGTTGGAGAGAGATTTGTTGTCCACAACATGGACAAGCGAACAAAATTGGTTTCATCGAAATCGGTACACGGGTTCGCCTGCAATCGCATTCGCAAGACAACACTTCGTTTCAACTCCGAAAAAACGAGATATTTCGGCCCACTGTGCACGTAGAGCGTTGCCAACGACATCGTTCGTTAGCTAAGCCTTCTGCCAAGAAACACAATGCGGTTTCGTCAAAATCGGTACACGGGTTCACGAGCAATAGCATTCGCAAGCCAACATTTCGTTGCAACTCCGAAAAATAGCTGTATCTCGGCCCACTGTGCACGGATCGTGTTGCCACATCGATCGTTCGCTAGTTCACCCTTTTCCGAAGAAACCGAAATTTGGTTCATCAAAATCGGTCCACGGGTTCTCGAGCATTAGCTTCAGCAAAATAAGAATTATTTTCGGAAAAAAATTAAAAAAAAAACTATGCTCCAACTCGGAACACTGTGCACCGATTTCAAACATGTTGGAGAGAGATTTGTTGTCCACAACATGGACAAGCGAACAAAATTGGTTTCATCGAAATCGGTACACGGGTTCGCCTGCAATCGCATTCGCAAGACAACACTTCGTTTCAACTCCGAAAAAACGAGATATTTCGGCCCACTGTGCACGTAGAGCGTTGCCAACGACATCGTTCGTTAGCTAAGCCTTCTGCCAAGAAACACAATGCGGTTTCGTCAAAATCGGTACACGGGTTCGCGAGCAATAGCATTCGCAAGCCAACATTTCGTTGCAACTCCGAAAAATAGCTGTATCTCGGCCCACTGTGCACGGATCGTGTTGCCACATCGATCGTTCGCTAGTTCACCCTTTTCCGAAGAAACCGAAATTTCGTTCATCAAAATCGGTCCACGGGTTCTCGAGCATTAGCTTCAGCAAAATAAGAATTATTTTCGGAAAAAAATTAAAAAAAAAATTATGCTCCAACTCGGAACACTGTGCACCGATTTCAAACATGTTGGAGAGAGATTTGTTGTCCACAACATGGACAAGCGAACAAAATTGGTTTCATCGAAATCGGTACACGGGTTCGCCTGCAATCGCATTCGCAAGACAACACTTCGTTTCAACTCCGAAAAAACGAGATATTTCGGCCCACTGTGCACGTAGAGCGTTGCCAACGACATCGTTCGTTAGCTAAGCCTTCTGCCAAGAAACACAATGCGGTTTCGTCAAAATCGGTACACGGGTTAGCGAGCAATAGCATTCGCAAGCCAACATTTCGTTGCAACTCCGAAAAATAGCTGTATCTCGGCCCACTGTGCACGGATCGTGTTGCCACATCGATCGTTCGCTAGTTCACCCTTTTCCGAAGAAACCGAAATTTGGTTCATCAAAATCGGTCCACGGGTTCTCGAGCATTAGCTTCAGCAAAATAAGAATTATTTTCGGAAAAAAATTAAAAAAAAAACTATGCTCCAACTCGGAACACTGTGCACCGATTTCAAACATGTTGGAGAGAGATTTGTTGTCCACAACATGGACAAGCGAACAAAATTGGTTTCATCGAAATCGGTACACGGGTTCGCCTGCAATCGCATTCGCAAGACAACACTTCGTTTCAACTCCGAAAAAACGAGATATTTCGGCCCACTGTGCACGTAGAGCGTTGCCAACGACATCGTTCGTTAGCTAAGCCTTCTGCCAAGAAACACAATGCGGTTTCGTCAAAATCGGTACACGGGTTCACGAGCAATAGCATTCGCAAGCCAACATTTCGTTGCAACTCCGAAAAATAGCTGTATCTCGGCCCACTGTGCACGGATCGTGTTGCCACATCGATCGTTCGCTAGTTCACCCTTTTCCGAAGAAACCGAAATTTGGTTCATCAAAATCGGTCCACGGGTTCTCGAGCATTAGCTTCAGCAAAATAAGAATTATTTTCGGAAAAAAATTAAAAAATAAAGTATGCTCCAACTCGGAACACTGTGCACCGATTTCAAACATGTTGGAGAGAGATTTGTTGTCCACAACATGGACAAGCGAACAAAATTGGTTTCATCGAAATCGGTACACGGGTTCGCCTGCAATCGCATTCGCAAGACAACACTTCGTTTCAACTCCGAAAAAACGAGATATTTCGGCCCACTGTGCACGTAGAGCGTTGCCAACGACATCGTTCGTTAGCTAAGCCTTCTGCCAAGAAACACAATGCGGTTTCGTCAAAATCGGTACACGGGTTCACGAGCAATAGCATTCGCAAGCCAACATTTCGTTGCAACTCCGAAAAATAGCTGTATCTCGGCCCACTGTGCACGGATCGTGTTGCCACATCGATCGTTCGCTAGTTCACCCTTTTCCGAAGAAACCGAAATTTGGTTCATCAAAATCGGTCCACGGGTTCTCGAGCATTAGCTTCAGCAAAATAAGAATTATTTTCGGAAAAAAATTAAAAAAAAAACTATGCTCCAACTCGGAACACTGTGCACCGATTTCAAACATGTTGGAGAGAGATTTGTTGTCCACAACATGGACAAGCGAACAAAATTGGTTTCATCGAAATCGGTACACGGGTTCGCCTGCAATCGCATTCGCAAGACAACACTTCGTTTCAACTCCGAAAAAACGAGATATTTCGGCCCACTGTGCACGTAGAGCGTTGCCAACGACATCGTTCGTTAGCTAAGCCTTCTGCCAAGAAACACAATGCGGTTTCGTCAAAATCGGTACACGGGTTCACGAGCAATAGCATTCGCAAGCCAACATTTCGTTGCAACTCCGAAAAATAGCTGTATCTCGGCCCACTGTGCACGGATCGTGTTGCCACATCGATCGTTCGCTAGTTCACCCTTTTCCGAAGAAACCGAAATTTGGTTCATCAAAATCGGTCCACGGGTTCTCGAGCATTAGCTTCAGCAAAATAAGAATTATTTTCGGAAAAAAATTAAAAAAAAAACTATGCTCCAACTCGGAACACTGTGCACCGATTTCAAACATGTTGGAGAGAGATTTGTTGTCCACAACATGGACAAGCGAACAAAATTGGTTTCATCGAAATCGGTACACGGGTTCGCCTGCAATCGCATTCGCAAGACAACACTTCGTTTCAACTCCGAAAAAACGAGATATTTCGGCCCACTGTGCACGTAGAGCGTTGCCAACGACATCGTTCGTTAGCTAAGCCTTCTGCCAAGAAACACAATGCGGTTTCGTCAAAATCGGTACACGGGTTCGCGAGCAATAGCATTCGCAAGCCAACATTTCGTTGCAACTCCGAAAAATAGCTGTATCTCGGCCCACTGTGCACGGATCGTGTTGCCACATCGATCGTTCGCTAGTTCACCCTTTTCCGAAGAAACCGAAATTTCGTTCATCAAAATCGGTCCACGGGTTCTCGAGCATTAGCTTCAGCAAAATAAGAATTATTTTCGGAAAAAAATTAAAAAAAAAATTATGCTCCAACTCGGAACACTGTGCACCGATTTCAAACATGTTGGAGAGAGATTTGTTGTCCACAACATGGACAAGCGAACAAAATTGGTTTCATCGAAATCGGTACACGGGTTCGCCTGCAATCGCATTCGCAAGACAACACTTCGTTTCAACTCCGAAAAAACGAGATATTTCGGCCCACTGTGCACGTAGAGCGTTGCCAACGACATCGTTCGTTAGCTAAGCCTTCTGCCAAGAAACACAATGCGGTTTCGTCAAAATCGGTACACGGGTTAGCGAGCAATAGCATTCGCAAGCCAACATTTCGTTGCAACTCCGAAAAATAGCTGTATCTCGGCCCACTGTGCACGGATCGTGTTGCCACATCGATCGTTCGCTAGTTCACCCTTTTCCGAAGAAACCGAAATTTGGTTCATCAAAATCGGTCCACGGGTTCTCGAGCATTAGCTTCAGCAAAATAAGAATTATTTTCGGAAAAAAATTAAAAAAAAAACTATGCTCCAACTCGGAACACTGTGCACCGATTTCAAACATGTTGGAGAGAGATTTGTTGTCCACAACATGGACAAGCGAACAAAATTGGTTTCATCGAAATCGGTACACGGGTTCGCCTGCAATCGCATTCGCAAGACAACACTTCGTTTCAACTCCGAAAAAACGAGATATTTCGGCCCACTGTGCACGTAGAGCGTTGCCAACGACATCGTTCGTTAGCTAAGCCTTCTGCCAAGAAACACAATGCGGTTTCGTCAAAATCGGTACACGGGTTCACGAGCAATAGCATTCGCAAGCCAACATTTCGTTGCAACTCCGAAAAATAGCTGTATCTCGGCCCACTGTGCACGGATCGTGTTGCCACATCGATCGTTCGCTAGTTCACCCTTTTCCGAAGAAACCGAAATTTGGTTCATCAAAATCGGTCCACGGGTTCTCGAGCATTAGCTTCAGCAAAATAAGAATTATTTTCGGAAAAAAATTAAAAAAAAAACTATGCTCCAACTCGGAACACTGTGCACCGATTTCAAACATGTTGGAGAGAGATTTGTTGTCCACAACATGGACAAGCGAACAAAATTGGTTTCATCGAAATCGGTACACGGGTTCGCCTGCAATCGCATTCGCAAGACAACACTTCGTTTCAACTCCGAAAAAACGAGATATTTCGGCCCACTGTGCACGTAGAGCGTTGCCAACGACATCGTTCGTTAGCTAAGCCTTCTGCCAAGAAACACAATGCGGTTTCGTCAAAATCGGTACACGGGTTAGCGAGCAATAGCATTCGCAAGCCAACATTTCGTTGCAACTCCGAAAAATAGCTGTATCTCGGCCCACTGTGCACGGATCGTGTTGCCACATCGATCGTTCGCTAGTTCACCCTTTTCCGAAGAAACCGAAATTTGGTTCATCAAAATCGGTCCACGGGTTCTCGAGCATTAGCTTCAGCAAAATAAGAATTATTTTCGGAAAAAAATTAAAAAAAAAACTATGCTCCAACTCGGAACACTGTGCACCGATTTCAAACATGTTGGAGAGAGATTTGTTGTCCACAACATGGACAAGCGAACAAAATTGGTTTCATCGAAATCGGTACACGGGTTCGCCTGCAATCGCATTCGCAAGACAACACTTCGTTTCAACTCCGAAAAAACGAGATATTTCGGCCCACTGTGCACGTAGAGCGTTGCCAACGACATCGTTCGTTAGCTAAGCCTTCTGCCAAGAAACACAATGCGGTTTCGTCAAAATCGGTACACGGGTTCACGAGCAATAGCATTCGCAAGCCAACATTTCGTTGCAACTCCGAAAAATAGCTGTATCTCGGCCCACTGTGCACGGATCGTGTTGCCACATCGATCGTTCGCTAGTTCACCCTTTTCCGAAGAAACCGAAATTTGGTTCATCAAAATCGGTCCACGGGTTCTCGAGCATTAGCTTCAGCAAAATAAGAATTATTTTCGGAAAAAAATTAAAAAAAAAACTATGCTCCAACTCGGAACACTGTGCACCGATTTCAAACATGTTGGAGAGAGATTTGTTGTCCACAACATGGACAAGCGAACAAAATTGGTTTCATCGAAATCGGTACACGGGTTCGCCTGCAATCGCATTCGCAAGACAACACTTCGTTTCAACTCCGAAAAAACGAGATATTTCGGCCCACTGTGCACGTAGAGCGTTGCCAACGACATCGTTCGTTAGCTAAGCCTTCTGCCAAGAAACACAATGCGGTTTCGTCAAAATCGGTACACGGGTTCGCGAGCAATAGCATTCGCAAGCCAACATTTCGTTGCAACTCCGAAAAATAGCTGTATCTCGGCCCACTGTGCACGGATCGTGTTGCCACATCGATCGTTCGCTAGTTCACCCTTTTCCGAAGAAACCGAAATTTCGTTCATCAAAATCGGTCCACGGGTTCTCGAGCATTAGCTTCAGCAAAATAAGAATTATTTTCGGAAAAAAATTAAAAAAAAAATTATGCTCCAACTCGGAACACTGTGCACCGATTTCAAACATGTTGGAGAGAGATTTGTTGTCCACAACATGGACAAGCGAACAAAATTGGTTTCATCGAAATCGGTACACGGGTTCGCCTGCAATCGCATTCGCAAGACAACACTTCGTTTCAACTCCGAAAAAACGAGATATTTCGGCCCACTGTGCACGTAGAGCGTTGCCAACGACATCGTTCGTTAGCTAAGCCTTCTGCCAAGAAACACAATGCGGTTTCGTCAAAATCGGTACACGGGTTAGCGAGCAATAGCATTCGCAAGCCAACATTTCGTTGCAACTCCGAAAAATAGCTGTATCTCGGCCCACTGTGCACGGATCGTGTTGCCACATCGATCGTTCGCTAGTTCACCCTTTTCCGAAGAAACCGAAATTTGGTTCATCAAAATCGGTCCACGGGTTCTCGAGCATTAGCTTCAGCAAAATAAGAATTATTTTCGGAAAAAAATTAAAAAAAAAACTATGCTCCAACTCGGAACACTGTGCACCGATTTCAAACATGTTGGAGAGAGATTTGTTGTCCACAACATGGACAAGCGAACAAAATTGGTTTCATCGAAATCGGTACACGGGTTCGCCTGCAATCGCATTCGCAAGACAACACTTCGTTTCAACTCCGAAAAAACGAGATATTTCGGCCCACTGTGCACGTAGAGCGTTGCCAACGACATCGTTCGTTAGCTAAGCCTTCTGCCAAGAAACACAATGCGGTTTCGTCAAAATCGGTACACGGGTTCACGAGCAATAGCATTCGCAAGCCAACATTTCGTTGCAACTCCGAAAAATAGCTGTATCTCGGCCCACTGTGCACGGATCGTGTTGCCACATCGATCGTTCGCTAGTTCACCCTTTTCCGAAGAAACCGAAATTTGGTTCATCAAAATCGGTCCACGGGTTCTCGAGCATTAGCTTCAGCAAAATAAGAATTATTTTCGGAAAAAAATTAAAAAATAAAGTATGCTCCAACTCGGAACACTGTGCACCGATTTCAAACATGTTGGAGAGAGATTTGTTGTCCACAACATGGACAAGCGAACAAAATTGGTTTCATCGAAATCGGTACACGGGTTCGCCTGCAATCGCATTCGCAAGACAACACTTCGTTTCAACTCCGAAAAAACGAGATATTTCGGCCCACTGTGCACGTAGAGCGTTGCCAACGACATCGTTCGTTAGCTAAGCCTTCTGCCAAGAAACACAATGCGGTTTCGTCAAAATCGGTACACGGGTTCACGAGCAATAGCATTCGCAAGCCAACATTTCGTTGCAACTCCGAAAAATAGCTGTATCTCGGCCCACTGTGCACGGATCGTGTTGCCACATCGATCGTTCGCTAGTTCACCCTTTTCCGAAGAAACCGAAATTTGGTTCATCAAAATCGGTCCACGGGTTCTCGAGCATTAGCTTCAGCAAAATAAGAATTATTTTCGGAAAAAAATTAAAAAAAAAACTATGCTCCAACTCGGAACACTGTGCACCGATTTCAAACATGTTGGAGAGAGATTTGTTGTCCACAACATGGACAAGCGAACAAAATTGGTTTCATCGAAATCGGTACACGGGTTCGCCTGCAATCGCATTCGCAAGACAACACTTCGTTTCAACTCCGAAAAAACGAGATATTTCGGCCCACTGTGCACGTAGAGCGTTGCCAACGACATCGTTCGTTAGCTAAGCCTTCTGCCAAGAAACACAATGCGGTTTCGTCAAAATCGGTACACGGGTTCACGAGCAATAGCATTCGCAAGCCAACATTTCGTTGCAACTCCGAAAAATAGCTGTATCTCGGCCCACTGTGCACGGATCGTGTTGCCACATCGATCGTTCGCTAGTTCACCCTTTTCCGAAGAAACCGAAATTTGGTTCATCAAAATCGGTCCACGGGTTCTCGAGCATTAGCTTCAGCAAAATAAGAATTATTTTCGGAAAAAAATTAAAAAAAAAACTATGCTCCAACTCGGAACACTGTGCACCGATTTCAAACATGTTGGAGAGAGATTTGTTGTCCACAACATGGACAAGCGAACAAAATTGGTTTCATCGAAATCGGTACACGGGTTCGCCTGCAATCGCATTCGCAAGACAACACTTCGTTTCAACTCCGAAAAAACGAGATATTTCGGCCCACTGTGCACGTAGAGCGTTGCCAACGACATCGTTCGTTAGCTAAGCCTTCTGCCAAGAAACACAATGCGGTTTCGTCAAAATCGGTACACGGGTTCACGAGCAATAGCATTCGCAAGCCAACATTTCGTTGCAACTCCGAAAAATAGCTGTATCTCGGCCCACTGTGCACGGATCGTGTTGCCACATCGATCGTTCGCTAGTTCACCCTTTTCCGAAGAAACCGAAATTTGGTTCATCAAAATCGGTCCACGGGTTCTCGAGCATTAGCTTCAGCAAAATAAGAATTATTTTCGGAAAAAAATTAAAAAAAAAACTATGCTCCAACTCGGAACACTGTGCACCGATTTCAAACATGTTGGAGAGAGATTTGTTGTCCACAACATGGACAAGCGAACAAAATTGGTTTCATCGAAATCGGTACACGGGTTCGCCTGCAATCGCATTCGCAAGACAACACTTCGTTTCAACTCCGAAAAAACGAGATATTTCGGCCCACTGTGCACGTAGAGCGTTGCCAACGACATCGTTCGTTAGCTAAGCCTTCTGCCAAGAAACACAATGCGGTTTCGTCAAAATCGGTACACGGGTTCGCGAGCAATAGCATTCGCAAGCCAACATTTCGTTGCAACTCCGAAAAATAGCTGTATCTCGGCCCACTGTGCACGGATCGTGTTGCCACATCGATCGTTCGCTAGTTCACCCTTTTCCGAAGAAACCGAAATTTGGTTCATCAAAATCGGTCCACGGGTTCTCGAGCATTAGCTTCAGCAAAATAAGAATTATTTTCGGAAAAAAATTAAAAAAAAAACTATGCTCCAACTCGGAACACTGTGCACCGATTTCAAACATGTTGGAGAGAGATTTGTTGTCCACAACATGGACAAGCGAACAAAATTGGTTTCATCGAAATCGGTACACGGGTTCGCCTGCAATCGCATTCGCAAGACAACACTTCGTTTCAACTCCGAAAAAACGAGATATTTCGGCCCACTGTGCACGTAGAGCGTTGCCAACGACATCGTTCGTTAGCTAAGCCTTCTGCCAAGAAACACAATGCGGTTTCGTCAAAATCGGTACACGGGTTCACGAGCAATAGCATTCGCAAGCCAACATTTCGTTGCAACTCCGAAAAATAGCTGTATCTCGGCCCACTGTGCACGGATCGTGTTGCCACATCGATCGTTCGCTAGTTCACCCTTTTCCGAAGAAACCGAAATTTGGTTCATCAAAATCGGTCCACGGGTTCTCGAGCATTAGCTTCAGCAAAATAAGAATTATTTTCGGAAAAAAATTAAAAAAAAAACTATGCTCCAACTCGGAACACTGTGCACCGATTTCAAACATGTTGGAGAGAGATTTGTTGTCCACAACATGGACAAGCGAACAAAATTGGTTTCATCGAAATCGGTACACGGGTTCGCCTGCAATCGCATTCGCAAGACAACACTTCGTTTCAACTCCGAAAAAACGAGATATTTCGGCCCACTGTGCACGTAGAGCGTTGCCAACGACATCGTTCGTTAGCTAAGCCTTCTGCCAAGAAACACAATGCGGTTTCGTCAAAATCGGTACACGGGTTCACGAGCAATAGCATTCGCAAGCCAACATTTCGTTGCAACTCCGAAAAATAGCTGTATCTCGGCCCACTGTGCACGGATCGTGTTGCCACATCGATCGTTCGCTAGTTCACCCTTTTCCGAAGAAACCGAAATTTGGTTCATCAAAATCGGTCCACGGGTTCTCGAGCATTAGCTTCAGCAAAATAAGAATTATTTTCGGAAAAAAATTAAAAAAAAAACTATGCTCCAACTCGGAACACTGTGCACCGATTTCAAACATGTTGGAGAGAGATTTGTTGTCCACAACATGGACAAGCGAACAAAATTGGTTTCATCGAAATCGGTACACGGGTTCGCCTGCAATCGCATTCGCAAGACAACACTTCGTTTCAACTCCGAAAAAACGAGATATTTCGGCCCACTGTGCACGTAGAGCGTTGCCAACGACATCGTTCGTTAGCTAAGCCTTCTGCCAAGAAACACAATGCGGTTTCGTCAAAATCGGTACACGGGTTCGCGAGCAATAGCATTCGCAAGCCAACATTTCGTTGCAACTCCGAAAAATAGCTGTATCTCGGCCCACTGTGCACGGATCGTGTTGCCACATCGATCGTTCGCTAGTTCACCCTTTTCCGAAGAAACCGAAATTTCGTTCATCAAAATCGGTCCACGGGTTCTCGAGCATTAGCTTCAGCAAAATAAGAATTATTTTCGGAAAAAAATTAAAAAAAAAATTATGCTCCAACTCGGAACACTGTGCACCGATTTCAAACATGTTGGAGAGAGATTTGTTGTCCACAACATGGACAAGCGAACAAAATTGGTTTCATCGAAATCGGTACACGGGTTCGCCTGCAATCGCATTCGCAAGACAACACTTCGTTTCAACTCCGAAAAAACGAGATATTTCGGCCCACTGTGCACGTAGAGCGTTGCCAACGACATCGTTCGTTAGCTAAGCCTTCTGCCAAGAAACACAATGCGGTTTCGTCAAAATCGGTACACGGGTTAGCGAGCAATAGCATTCGCAAGCCAACATTTCGTTGCAACTCCGAAAAATAGCTGTATCTCGGCCCACTGTGCACGGATCGTGTTGCCACATCGATCGTTCGCTAGTTCACCCTTTTCCGAAGAAACCGAAATTTGGTTCATCAAAATCGGTCCACGGGTTCTCGAGCATTAGCTTCAGCAAAATAAGAATTATTTTCGGAAAAAAATTAAAAAATAAAGTATGCTCCAACTCGGAACACTGTGCACCGATTTCAAACATGTTGGAGAGAGATTTGTTGTCCACAACATGGACAAGCGAACAAAATTGGTTTCATCGAAATCGGTACACGGGTTCGCCTGCAATCGCATTCGCAAGACAACACTTCGTTTCAACTCCGAAAAAACGAGATATTTCGGCCCACTGTGCACGTAGAGCGTTGCCAACGACATCGTTCGTTAGCTAAGCCTTCTGCCAAGAAACACAATGCGGTTTCGTCAAAATCGGTACACGGGTTCACGAGCAATAGCATTCGCAAGCCAACATTTCGTTGCAACTCCGAAAAATAGCTGTATCTCGGCCCACTGTGCACGGATCGTGTTGCCACATCGATCGTTCGCTAGTTCACCCTTTTCCGAAGAAACCGAAATTTGGTTCATCAAAATCGGTCCACGGGTTCTCGAGCATTAGCTTCAGCAAAATAAGAATTATTTTCGGAAAAAAATTAAAAAAAAAACTATGCTCCAACTCGGAACACTGTGCACCGATTTCAAACATGTTGGAGAGAGATTTGTTGTCCACAACATGGACAAGCGAACAAAATTGGTTTCATCGAAATCGGTACACGGGTTCGCCTGCAATCGCATTCGCAAGACAACACTTCGTTTCAACTCCGAAAAAACGAGATATTTCGGCCCACTGTGCACGTAGAGCGTTGCCAACGACATCGTTCGTTAGCTAAGCCTTCTGCCAAGAAACACAATGCGGTTTCGTCAAAATCGGTACACGGGTTAGCGAGCAATAGCATTCGCAAGCCAACATTTCGTTGCAACTCCGAAAAATAGCTGTATCTCGGCCCACTGTGCACGGATCGTGTTGCCACATCGATCGTTCGCTAGTTCACCCTTTTCCGAAGAAACCGAAATTTGGTTCATCAAAATCGGTCCACGGGTTCTCGAGCATTAGCTTCAGCAAAATAAGAATTATTTTCGGAAAAAAATTAAAAAAAAAACTATGCTCCAACTCGGAACACTGTGCACCGATTTCAAACATGTTGGAGAGAGATTTGTTGTCCACAACATGGACAAGCGAACAAAATTGGTTTCATCGAAATCGGTACACGGGTTCGCCTGCAATCGCATTCGCAAGACAACACTTCGTTTCAACTCCGAAAAAACGAGATATTTCGGCCCACTGTGCACGTAGAGCGTTGCCAACGACATCGTTCGTTAGCTAAGCCTTCTGCCAAGAAACACAATGCGGTTTCGTCAAAATCGGTACACGGGTTCACGAGCAATAGCATTCGCAAGCCAACATTTCGTTGCAACTCCGAAAAATAGCTGTATCTCGGCCCACTGTGCACGGATCGTGTTGCCACATCGATCGTTCGCTAGTTCACCCTTTTCCGAAGAAACCGAAATTTGGTTCATCAAAATCGGTCCACGGGTTCTCGAGCATTAGCTTCAGCAAAATAAGAATTATTTTCGGAAAAAAATTAAAAAAAAAACTATGCTCCAACTCGGAACACTGTGCACCGATTTCAAACATGTTGGAGAGAGATTTGTTGTCCACAACATGGACAAGCGAACAAAATTGGTTTCATCGAAATCGGTACACGGGTTCGCCTGCAATCGCATTCGCAAGACAACACTTCGTTTCAACTCCGAAAAAACGAGATATTTCGGCCCACTGTGCACGTAGAGCGTTGCCAACGACATCGTTCGTTAGCTAAGCCTTCTGCCAAGAAACACAATGCGGTTTCGTCAAAATCGGTACACGGGTTCGCGAGCAATAGCATTCGCAAGCCAACATTTCGTTGCAACTCCGAAAAATAGCTGTATCTCGGCCCACTGTGCACGGATCGTGTTGCCACATCGATCGTTCGCTAGTTCACCCTTTTCCGAAGAAACCGAAATTTCGTTCATCAAAATCGGTCCACGGGTTCTCGAGCATTAGCTTCAGCAAAATAAGAATTATTTTCGGAAAAAAATTAAAAAAAAAATTATGCTCCAACTCGGAACACTGTGCACCGATTTCAAACATGTTGGAGAGAGATTTGTTGTCCACAACATGGACAAGCGAACAAAATTGGTTTCATCGAAATCGGTACACGGGTTCGCCTGCAATCGCATTCGCAAGACAACACTTCGTTTCAACTCCGAAAAAACGAGATATTTCGGCCCACTGTGCACGTAGAGCGTTGCCAACGACATCGTTCGTTAGCTAAGCCTTCTGCCAAGAAACACAATGCGGTTTCGTCAAAATCGGTACACGGGTTAGCGAGCAATAGCATTCGCAAGCCAACATTTCGTTGCAACTCCGAAAAATAGCTGTATCTCGGCCCACTGTGCACGGATCGTGTTGCCACATCGATCGTTCGCTAGTTCACCCTTTTCCGAAGAAACCGAAATTTGGTTCATCAAAATCGGTCCACGGGTTCTCGAGCATTAGCTTCAGCAAAATAAGAATTATTTTCGGAAAAAAATTAAAAAAAAAACTATGCTCCAACTCGGAACACTGTGCACCGATTTCAAACATGTTGGAGAGAGATTTGTTGTCCACAACATGGACAAGCGAACAAAATTGGTTTCATCGAAATCGGTACACGGGTTCGCCTGCAATCGCATTCGCAAGACAACACTTCGTTTCAACTCCGAAAAAACGAGATATTTCGGCCCACTGTGCACGTAGAGCGTTGCCAACGACATCGTTCGTTAGCTAAGCCTTCTGCCAAGAAACACAATGCGGTTTCGTCAAAATCGGTACACGGGTTCACGAGCAATAGCATTCGCAAGCCAACATTTCGTTGCAACTCCGAAAAATAGCTGTATCTCGGCCCACTGTGCACGGATCGTGTTGCCACATCGATCGTTCGCTAGTTCACCCTTTTCCGAAGAAACCGAAATTTGGTTCATCAAAATCGGTCCACGGGTTCTCGAGCATTAGCTTCAGCAAAATAAGAATTATTTTCGGAAAAAAATTAAAAAATAAAGTATGCTCCAACTCGGAACACTGTGCACCGATTTCAAACATGTTGGAGAGAGATTTGTTGTCCACAACATGGACAAGCGAACAAAATTGGTTTCATCGAAATCGGTACACGGGTTCGCCTGCAATCGCATTCGCAAGACAACACTTCGTTTCAACTCCGAAAAAACGAGATATTTCGGCCCACTGTGCACGTAGAGCGTTGCCAACGACATCGTTCGTTAGCTAAGCCTTCTGCCAAGAAACACAATGCGGTTTCGTCAAAATCGGTACACGGGTTCACGAGCAATAGCATTCGCAAGCCAACATTTCGTTGCAACTCCGAAAAATAGCTGTATCTCGGCCCACTGTGCACGGATCGTGTTGCCACATCGATCGTTCGCTAGTTCACCCTTTTCCGAAGAAACCGAAATTTGGTTCATCAAAATCGGTCCACGGGTTCTCGAGCATTAGCTTCAGCAAAATAAGAATTATTTTCGGAAAAAAATTAAAAAAAAAACTATGCTCCAACTCGGAACACTGTGCACCGATTTCAAACATGTTGGAGAGAGATTTGTTGTCCACAACATGGACAAGCGAACAAAATTGGTTTCATCGAAATCGGTACACGGGTTCGCCTGCAATCGCATTCGCAAGACAACACTTCGTTTCAACTCCGAAAAAACGAGATATTTCGGCCCACTGTGCACGTAGAGCGTTGCCAACGACATCGTTCGTTAGCTAAGCCTTCTGCCAAGAAACACAATGCGGTTTCGTCAAAATCGGTACACGGGTTCACGAGCAATAGCATTCGCAAGCCAACATTTCGTTGCAACTCCGAAAAATAGCTGTATCTCGGCCCACTGTGCACGGATCGTGTTGCCACATCGATCGTTCGCTAGTTCACCCTTTTCCGAAGAAACCGAAATTTGGTTCATCAAAATCGGTCCACGGGTTCTCGAGCATTAGCTTCAGCAAAATAAGAATTATTTTCGGAAAAAAATTAAAAAAAAAACTATGCTCCAACTCGGAACACTGTGCACCGATTTCAAACATGTTGGAGAGAGATTTGTTGTCCACAACATGGACAAGCGAACAAAATTGGTTTCATCGAAATCGGTACACGGGTTCGCCTGCAATCGCATTCGCAAGACAACACTTCGTTTCAACTCCGAAAAAACGAGATATTTCGGCCCACTGTGCACGTAGAGCGTTGCCAACGACATCGTTCGTTAGCTAAGCCTTCTGCCAAGAAACACAATGCGGTTTCGTCAAAATCGGTACACGGGTTCGCGAGCAATAGCATTCGCAAGCCAACATTTCGTTGCAACTCCGAAAAATAGCTGTATCTCGGCCCACTGTGCACGGATCGTGTTGCCACATCGATCGTTCGCTAGTTCACCCTTTTCCGAAGAAACCGAAATTTCGTTCATCAAAATCGGTCCACGGGTTCTCGAGCATTAGCTTCAGCAAAATAAGAATTATTTTCGGAAAAAAATTAAAAAAAAAATTATGCTCCAACTCGGAACACTGTGCACCGATTTCAAACATGTTGGAGAGAGATTTGTTGTCCACAACATGGACAAGCGAACAAAATTGGTTTCATCGAAATCGGTACACGGGTTCGCCTGCAATCGCATTCGCAAGACAACACTTCGTTTCAACTCCGAAAAAACGAGATATTTCGGCCCACTGTGCACGTAGAGCGTTGCCAACGACATCGTTCGTTAGCTAAGCCTTCTGCCAAGAAACACAATGCGGTTTCGTCAAAATCGGTACACGGGTTAGCGAGCAATAGCATTCGCAAGCCAACATTTCGTTGCAACTCCGAAAAATAGCTGTATCTCGGCCCACTGTGCACGGATCGTGTTGCCACATCGATCGTTCGCTAGTTCACCCTTTTCCGAAGAAACCGAAATTTGGTTCATCAAAATCGGTCCACGGGTTCTCGAGCATTAGCTTCAGCAAAATAAGAATTATTTTCGGAAAAAAATTAAAAAAAAAACTATGCTCCAACTCGGAACACTGTGCACCGATTTCAAACATGTTGGAGAGAGATTTGTTGTCCACAACATGGACAAGCGAACAAAATTGGTTTCATCGAAATCGGTACACGGGTTCGCCTGCAATCGCATTCGCAAGACAACACTTCGTTTCAACTCCGAAAAAACGAGATATTTCGGCCCACTGTGCACGTAGAGCGTTGCCAACGACATCGTTCGTTAGCTAAGCCTTCTGCCAAGAAACACAATGCGGTTTCGTCAAAATCGGTACACGGGTTCACGAGCAATAGCATTCGCAAGCCAACATTTCGTTGCAACTCCGAAAAATAGCTGTATCTCGGCCCACTGTGCACGGATCGTGTTGCCACATCGATCGTTCGCTAGTTCACCCTTTTCCGAAGAAACCGAAATTTGGTTCATCAAAATCGGTCCACGGGTTCTCGAGCATTAGCTTCAGCAAAATAAGAATTATTTTCGGAAAAAAATTAAAAAAAAAACTATGCTCCAACTCGGAACACTGTGCACCGATTTCAAACATGTTGGAGAGAGATTTGTTGTCCACAACATGGACAAGCGAACAAAATTGGTTTCATCGAAATCGGTACACGGGTTCGCCTGCAATCGCATTCGCAAGACAACACTTCGTTTCAACTCCGAAAAAACGAGATATTTCGGCCCACTGTGCACGTAGAGCGTTGCCAACGACATCGTTCGTTAGCTAAGCCTTCTGCCAAGAAACACAATGCGGTTTCGTCAAAATCGGTACACGGGTTCACGAGCAATAGCATTCGCAAGCCAACATTTCGTTGCAACTCCGAAAAATAGCTGTATCTCGGCCCACTGTGCACGGATCGTGTTGCCACATCGATCGTTCGCTAGTTCACCCTTTTCCGAAGAAACCGAAATTTGGTTCATCAAAATCGGTCCACGGGTTCTCGAGCATTAGCTTCAGCAAAATAAGAATTATTTTCGGAAAAAAATTAAAAAAAAAACTATGCTCCAACTCGGAACACTGTGCACCGATTTCAAACATGTTGGAGAGAGATTTGTTGTCCACAACATGGACAAGCGAACAAAATTGGTTTCATCGAAATCGGTACACGGGTTCGCCTGCAATCGCATTCGCAAGACAACACTTCGTTTCAACTCCGAAAAAACGAGATATTTCGGCCCACTGTGCACGTAGAGCGTTGCCAACGACATCGTTCGTTAGCTAAGCCTTCTGCCAAGAAACACAATGCGGTTTCGTCAAAATCGGTACACGGGTTCACGAGCAATAGCATTCGCAAGCCAACATTTCGTTGCAACTCCGAAAAATAGCTGTATCTCGGCCCACTGTGCACGGATCGTGTTGCCACATCGATCGTTCGCTAGTTCACCCTTTTCCGAAGAAACCGAAATTTGGTTCATCAAAATCGGTCCACGGGTTCTCGAGCATTAGCTTCAGCAAAATAAGAATTATTTTCGGAAAAAAATTAAAAAAAAAACTATGCTCCAACTCGGAACACTGTGCACCGATTTCAAACATGTTGGAGAGAGATTTGTTGTCCACAACATGGACAAGCGAACAAAATTGGTTTCATCGAAATCGGTACACGGGTTCGCCTGCAATCGCATTCGCAAGACAACACTTCGTTTCAACTCCGAAAAAACGAGATATTTCGGCCCACTGTGCACGTAGAGCGTTGCCAACGACATCGTTCGTTAGCTAAGCCTTCTGCCAAGAAACACAATGCGGTTTCGTCAAAATCGGTACACGGGTTCGCGAGCAATAGCATTCGCAAGCCAACATTTCGTTGCAACTCCGAAAAATAGCTGTATCTCGGCCCACTGTGCACGGATCGTGTTGCCACATCGATCGTTCGCTAGTTCACCCTTTTCCGAAGAAACCGAAATTTGGTTCATCAAAATCGGTCCACGGGTTCTCGAGCATTAGCTTCAGCAAAATAAGAATTATTTTCGGAAAAAAATTAAAAAATAAAGTATGCTCCAACTCGGAACACTGTGCACCGATTTCAAACATGTTGGAGAGAGATTTGTTGTCCACAACATGGACAAGCGAACAAAATTGGTTTCATCGAAATCGGTACACGGGTTCGCCTGCAATCGCATTCGCAAGACAACACTTCGTTTCAACTCCGAAAAAACGAGATATTTCGGCCCACTGTGCACGTAGAGCGTTGCCAACGACATCGTTCGTTAGCTAAGCCTTCTGCCAAGAAACACAATGCGGTTTCGTCAAAATCGGTACACGGGTTCACGAGCAATAGCATTCGCAAGCCAACATTTCGTTGCAACTCCGAAAAATAGCTGTATCTCGGCCCACTGTGCACGGATCGTGTTGCCACATCGATCGTTCGCTAGTTCACCCTTTTCCGAAGAAACCGAAATTTGGTTCATCAAAATCGGTCCACGGGTTCTCGAGCATTAGCTTCAGCAAAATAAGAATTATTTTCGGAAAAAAATTAAAAAAAAAACTATGCTCCAACTCGGAACACTGTGCACCGATTTCAAACATGTTGGAGAGAGATTTGTTGTCCACAACATGGACAAGCGAACAAAATTGGTTTCATCGAAATCGGTACACGGGTTCGCCTGCAATCGCATTCGCAAGACAACACTTCGTTTCAACTCCGAAAAAACGAGATATTTCGGCCCACTGTGCACGTAGAGCGTTGCCAACGACATCGTTCGTTAGCTAAGCCTTCTGCCAAGAAACACAATGCGGTTTCGTCAAAATCGGTACACGGGTTCACGAGCAATAGCATTCGCAAGCCAACATTTCGTTGCAACTCCGAAAAATAGCTGTATCTCGGCCCACTGTGCACGGATCGTGTTGCCACATCGATCGTTCGCTAGTTCACCCTTTTCCGAAGAAACCGAAATTTGGTTCATCAAAATCGGTCCACGGGTTCTCGAGCATTAGCTTCAGCAAAATAAGAATTATTTTCGGAAAAAAATTAAAAAAAAAACTATGCTCCAACTCGGAACACTGTGCACCGATTTCAAACATGTTGGAGAGAGATTTGTTGTCCACAACATGGACAAGCGAACAAAATTGGTTTCATCGAAATCGGTACACGGGTTCGCCTGCAATCGCATTCGCAAGACAACACTTCGTTTCAACTCCGAAAAAACGAGATATTTCGGCCCACTGTGCACGTAGAGCGTTGCCAACGACAT
Organism: Polietes domitor; assembly: GCA_947397865.1. Classification (NCBI taxonomy): domain Eukaryota; kingdom Metazoa; phylum Arthropoda; class Insecta; order Diptera; family Muscidae; genus Polietes; species Polietes domitor. The sequence continues at coordinate 190,638,638 of OX377620.1, read as the reverse complement.
CGTTCGTTAGCTAAGCCTTCTGCCAAGAAACACAATGCGGTTTCGTCAAAATCGGTACACGGGTTCGCGAGCAATAGCATTCGCAAGCCAACATTTCGTTGCAACTCCGAAAAATAGCTGTATCTCGGCCCACTGTGCACGGATCGTGTTGCCACATCGATCGTTCGCTAGTTCACCCTTTTCCGAAGAAACCGAAATTTCGTTCATCAAAATCGGTCCACGGGTTCTCGAGCATTAGCTTCAGCAAAATAAGAATTATTTTCGGAAAAAAATTAAAAAAAAAATTATGCTCCAACTCGGAACACTGTGCACCGATTTCAAACATGTTGGAGAGAGATTTGTTGTCCACAACATGGACAAGCGAACAAAATTGGTTTCATCGAAATCGGTACACGGGTTCGCCTGCAATCGCATTCGCAAGACAACACTTCGTTTCAACTCCGAAAAAACGAGATATTTCGGCCCACTGTGCACGTAGAGCGTTGCCAACGACATCGTTCGTTAGCTAAGCCTTCTGCCAAGAAACACAATGCGGTTTCGTCAAAATCGGTACACGGGTTAGCGAGCAATAGCATTCGCAAGCCAACATTTCGTTGCAACTCCGAAAAATAGCTGTATCTCGGCCCACTGTGCACGGATCGTGTTGCCACATCGATCGTTCGCTAGTTCACCCTTTTCCGAAGAAACCGAAATTTGGTTCATCAAAATCGGTCCACGGGTTCTCGAGCATTAGCTTCAGCAAAATAAGAATTATTTTCGGAAAAAAATTAAAAAATAAAGTATGCTCCAACTCGGAACACTGTGCACCGATTTCAAACATGTTGGAGAGAGATTTGTTGTCCACAACATGGACAAGCGAACAAAATTGGTTTCATCGAAATCGGTACACGGGTTCGCCTGCAATCGCATTCGCAAGACAACACTTCGTTTCAACTCCGAAAAAACGAGATATTTCGGCCCACTGTGCACGTAGAGCGTTGCCAACGACATCGTTCGTTAGCTAAGCCTTCTGCCAAGAAACACAATGCGGTTTCGTCAAAATCGGTACACGGGTTCACGAGCAATAGCATTCGCAAGCCAACATTTCGTTGCAACTCCGAAAAATAGCTGTATCTCGGCCCACTGTGCACGGATCGTGTTGCCACATCGATCGTTCGCTAGTTCACCCTTTTCCGAAGAAACCGAAATTTGGTTCATCAAAATCGGTCCACGGGTTCTCGAGCATTAGCTTCAGCAAAATAAGAATTATTTTCGGAAAAAAATTAAAAAAAAAACTATGCTCCAACTCGGAACACTGTGCACCGATTTCAAACATGTTGGAGAGAGATTTGTTGTCCACAACATGGACAAGCGAACAAAATTGGTTTCATCGAAATCGGTACACGGGTTCGCCTGCAATCGCATTCGCAAGACAACACTTCGTTTCAACTCCGAAAAAACGAGATATTTCGGCCCACTGTGCACGTAGAGCGTTGCCAACGACATCGTTCGTTAGCTAAGCCTTCTGCCAAGAAACACAATGCGGTTTCGTCAAAATCGGTACACGGGTTCACGAGCAATAGCATTCGCAAGCCAACATTTCGTTGCAACTCCGAAAAATAGCTGTATCTCGGCCCACTGTGCACGGATCGTGTTGCCACATCGATCGTTCGCTAGTTCACCCTTTTCCGAAGAAACCGAAATTTGGTTCATCAAAATCGGTCCACGGGTTCTCGAGCATTAGCTTCAGCAAAATAAGAATTATTTTCGGAAAAAAATTAAAAAAAAAACTATGCTCCAACTCGGAACACTGTGCACCGATTTCAAACATGTTGGAGAGAGATTTGTTGTCCACAACATGGACAAGCGAACAAAATTGGTTTCATCGAAATCGGTACACGGGTTCGCCTGCAATCGCATTCGCAAGACAACACTTCGTTTCAACTCCGAAAAAACGAGATATTTCGGCCCACTGTGCACGTAGAGCGTTGCCAACGACATCGTTCGTTAGCTAAGCCTTCTGCCAAGAAACACAATGCGGTTTCGTCAAAATCGGTACACGGGTTCGCGAGCAATAGCATTCGCAAGCCAACATTTCGTTGCAACTCCGAAAAATAGCTGTATCTCGGCCCACTGTGCACGGATCGTGTTGCCACATCGATCGTTCGCTAGTTCACCCTTTTCCGAAGAAACCGAAATTTCGTTCATCAAAATCGGTCCACGGGTTCTCGAGCATTAGCTTCAGCAAAATAAGAATTATTTTCGGAAAAAAATTAAAAAAAAAATTATGCTCCAACTCGGAACACTGTGCACCGATTTCAAACATGTTGGAGAGAGATTTGTTGTCCACAACATGGACAAGCGAACAAAATTGGTTTCATCGAAATCGGTACACGGGTTCGCCTGCAATCGCATTCGCAAGACAACACTTCGTTTCAACTCCGAAAAAACGAGATATTTCGGCCCACTGTGCACGTAGAGCGTTGCCAACGACATCGTTCGTTAGCTAAGCCTTCTGCCAAGAAACACAATGCGGTTTCGTCAAAATCGGTACACGGGTTAGCGAGCAATAGCATTCGCAAGCCAACATTTCGTTGCAACTCCGAAAAATAGCTGTATCTCGGCCCACTGTGCACGGATCGTGTTGCCACATCGATCGTTCGCTAGTTCACCCTTTTCCGAAGAAACCGAAATTTGGTTCATCAAAATCGGTCCACGGGTTCTCGAGCATTAGCTTCAGCAAAATAAGAATTATTTTCGGAAAAAAATTAAAAAAAAAACTATGCTCCAACTCGGAACACTGTGCACCGATTTCAAACATGTTGGAGAGAGATTTGTTGTCCACAACATGGACAAGCGAACAAAATTGGTTTCATCGAAATCGGTACACGGGTTCGCCTGCAATCGCATTCGCAAGACAACACTTCGTTTCAACTCCGAAAAAACGAGATATTTCGGCCCACTGTGCACGTAGAGCGTTGCCAACGACATCGTTCGTTAGCTAAGCCTTCTGCCAAGAAACACAATGCGGTTTCGTCAAAATCGGTACACGGGTTCACGAGCAATAGCATTCGCAAGCCAACATTTCGTTGCAACTCCGAAAAATAGCTGTATCTCGGCCCACTGTGCACGGATCGTGTTGCCACATCGATCGTTCGCTAGTTCACCCTTTTCCGAAGAAACCGAAATTTGGTTCATCAAAATCGGTCCACGGGTTCTCGAGCATTAGCTTCAGCAAAATAAGAATTATTTTCGGAAAAAAATTAAAAAAAAAACTATGCTCCAACTCGGAACACTGTGCACCGATTTCAAACATGTTGGAGAGAGATTTGTTGTCCACAACATGGACAAGCGAACAAAATTGGTTTCATCGAAATCGGTACACGGGTTCGCCTGCAATCGCATTCGCAAGACAACACTTCGTTTCAACTCCGAAAAAACGAGATATTTCGGCCCACTGTGCACGTAGAGCGTTGCCAACGACATCGTTCGTTAGCTAAGCCTTCTGCCAAGAAACACAATGCGGTTTCGTCAAAATCGGTACACGGGTTCGCGAGCAATAGCATTCGCAAGCCAACATTTCGTTGCAACTCCGAAAAATAGCTGTATCTCGGCCCACTGTGCACGGATCGTGTTGCCACATCGATCGTTCGCTAGTTCACCCTTTTCCGAAGAAACCGAAATTTCGTTCATCAAAATCGGTCCACGGGTTCTCGAGCATTAGCTTCAGCAAAATAAGAATTATTTTCGGAAAAAAATTAAAAAAAAAATTATGCTCCAACTCGGAACACTGTGCACCGATTTCAAACATGTTGGAGAGAGATTTGTTGTCCACAACATGGACAAGCGAACAAAATTGGTTTCATCGAAATCGGTACACGGGTTCGCCTGCAATCGCATTCGCAAGACAACACTTCGTTTCAACTCCGAAAAAACGAGATATTTCGGCCCACTGTGCACGTAGAGCGTTGCCAACGACATCGTTCGTTAGCTAAGCCTTCTGCCAAGAAACACAATGCGGTTTCGTCAAAATCGGTACACGGGTTAGCGAGCAATAGCATTCGCAAGCCAACATTTCGTTGCAACTCCGAAAAATAGCTGTATCTCGGCCCACTGTGCACGGATCGTGTTGCCACATCGATCGTTCGCTAGTTCACCCTTTTCCGAAGAAACCGAAATTTGGTTCATCAAAATCGGTCCACGGGTTCTCGAGCATTAGCTTCAGCAAAATAAGAATTATTTTCGGAAAAAAATTAAAAAAAAAACTATGCTCCAACTCGGAACACTGTGCACCGATTTCAAACATGTTGGAGAGAGATTTGTTGTCCACAACATGGACAAGCGAACAAAATTGGTTTCATCGAAATCGGTACACGGGTTCGCCTGCAATCGCATTCGCAAGACAACACTTCGTTTCAACTCCGAAAAAACGAGATATTTCGGCCCACTGTGCACGTAGAGCGTTGCCAACGACATCGTTCGTTAGCTAAGCCTTCTGCCAAGAAACACAATGCGGTTTCGTCAAAATCGGTACACGGGTTCACGAGCAATAGCATTCGCAAGCCAACATTTCGTTGCAACTCCGAAAAATAGCTGTATCTCGGCCCACTGTGCACGGATCGTGTTGCCACATCGATCGTTCGCTAGTTCACCCTTTTCCGAAGAAACCGAAATTTGGTTCATCAAAATCGGTCCACGGGTTCTCGAGCATTAGCTTCAGCAAAATAAGAATTATTTTCGGAAAAAAATTAAAAAATAAAGTATGCTCCAACTCGGAACACTGTGCACCGATTTCAAACATGTTGGAGAGAGATTTGTTGTCCACAACATGGACAAGCGAACAAAATTGGTTTCATCGAAATCGGTACACGGGTTCGCCTGCAATCGCATTCGCAAGACAACACTTCGTTTCAACTCCGAAAAAACGAGATATTTCGGCCCACTGTGCACGTAGAGCGTTGCCAACGACATCGTTCGTTAGCTAAGCCTTCTGCCAAGAAACACAATGCGGTTTCGTCAAAATCGGTACACGGGTTCACGAGCAATAGCATTCGCAAGCCAACATTTCGTTGCAACTCCGAAAAATAGCTGTATCTCGGCCCACTGTGCACGGATCGTGTTGCCACATCGATCGTTCGCTAGTTCACCCTTTTCCGAAGAAACCGAAATTTGGTTCATCAAAATCGGTCCACGGGTTCTCGAGCATTAGCTTCAGCAAAATAAGAATTATTTTCGGAAAAAAATTAAAAAAAAAACTATGCTCCAACTCGGAACACTGTGCACCGATTTCAAACATGTTGGAGAGAGATTTGTTGTCCACAACATGGACAAGCGAACAAAATTGGTTTCATCGAAATCGGTACACGGGTTCGCCTGCAATCGCATTCGCAAGACAACACTTCGTTTCAACTCCGAAAAAACGAGATATTTCGGCCCACTGTGCACGTAGAGCGTTGCCAACGACATCGTTCGTTAGCTAAGCCTTCTGCCAAGAAACACAATGCGGTTTCGTCAAAATCGGTACACGGGTTCACGAGCAATAGCATTCGCAAGCCAACATTTCGTTGCAACTCCGAAAAATAGCTGTATCTCGGCCCACTGTGCACGGATCGTGTTGCCACATCGATCGTTCGCTAGTTCACCCTTTTCCGAAGAAACCGAAATTTGGTTCATCAAAATCGGTCCACGGGTTCTCGAGCATTAGCTTCAGCAAAATAAGAATTATTTTCGGAAAAAAATTAAAAAAAAAACTATGCTCCAACTCGGAACACTGTGCACCGATTTCAAACATGTTGGAGAGAGATTTGTTGTCCACAACATGGACAAGCGAACAAAATTGGTTTCATCGAAATCGGTACACGGGTTCGCCTGCAATCGCATTCGCAAGACAACACTTCGTTTCAACTCCGAAAAAACGAGATATTTCGGCCCACTGTGCACGTAGAGCGTTGCCAACGACATCGTTCGTTAGCTAAGCCTTCTGCCAAGAAACACAATGCGGTTTCGTCAAAATCGGTACACGGGTTCGCGAGCAATAGCATTCGCAAGCCAACATTTCGTTGCAACTCCGAAAAATAGCTGTATCTCGGCCCACTGTGCACGGATCGTGTTGCCACATCGATCGTTCGCTAGTTCACCCTTTTCCGAAGAAACCGAAATTTCGTTCATCAAAATCGGTCCACGGGTTCTCGAGCATTAGCTTCAGCAAAATAAGAATTATTTTCGGAAAAAAATTAAAAAAAAAATTATGCTCCAACTCGGAACACTGTGCACCGATTTCAAACATGTTGGAGAGAGATTTGTTGTCCACAACATGGACAAGCGAACAAAATTGGTTTCATCGAAATCGGTACACGGGTTCGCCTGCAATCGCATTCGCAAGACAACACTTCGTTTCAACTCCGAAAAAACGAGATATTTCGGCCCACTGTGCACGTAGAGCGTTGCCAACGACATCGTTCGTTAGCTAAGCCTTCTGCCAAGAAACACAATGCGGTTTCGTCAAAATCGGTACACGGGTTAGCGAGCAATAGCATTCGCAAGCCAACATTTCGTTGCAACTCCGAAAAATAGCTGTATCTCGGCCCACTGTGCACGGATCGTGTTGCCACATCGATCGTTCGCTAGTTCACCCTTTTCCGAAGAAACCGAAATTTGGTTCATCAAAATCGGTCCACGGGTTCTCGAGCATTAGCTTCAGCAAAATAAGAATTATTTTCGGAAAAAAATTAAAAAAAAAACTATGCTCCAACTCGGAACACTGTGCACCGATTTCAAACATGTTGGAGAGAGATTTGTTGTCCACAACATGGACAAGCGAACAAAATTGGTTTCATCGAAATCGGTACACGGGTTCGCCTGCAATCGCATTCGCAAGACAACACTTCGTTTCAACTCCGAAAAAACGAGATATTTCGGCCCACTGTGCACGTAGAGCGTTGCCAACGACATCGTTCGTTAGCTAAGCCTTCTGCCAAGAAACACAATGCGGTTTCGTCAAAATCGGTACACGGGTTCACGAGCAATAGCATTCGCAAGCCAACATTTCGTTGCAACTCCGAAAAATAGCTGTATCTCGGCCCACTGTGCACGGATCGTGTTGCCACATCGATCGTTCGCTAGTTCACCCTTTTCCGAAGAAACCGAAATTTGGTTCATCAAAATCGGTCCACGGGTTCTCGAGCATTAGCTTCAGCAAAATAAGAATTATTTTCGGAAAAAAATTAAAAAAAAAACTATGCTCCAACTCGGAACACTGTGCACCGATTTCAAACATGTTGGAGAGAGATTTGTTGTCCACAACATGGACAAGCGAACAAAATTGGTTTCATCGAAATCGGTACACGGGTTCGCCTGCAATCGCATTCGCAAGACAACACTTCGTTTCAACTCCGAAAAAACGAGATATTTCGGCCCACTGTGCACGTAGAGCGTTGCCAACGACATCGTTCGTTAGCTAAGCCTTCTGCCAAGAAACACAATGCGGTTTCGTCAAAATCGGTACACGGGTTCGCGAGCAATAGCATTCGCAAGCCAACATTTCGTTGCAACTCCGAAAAATAGCTGTATCTCGGCCCACTGTGCACGGATCGTGTTGCCACATCGATCGTTCGCTAGTTCACCCTTTTCCGAAGAAACCGAAATTTCGTTCATCAAAATCGGTCCACGGGTTCTCGAGCATTAGCTTCAGCAAAATAAGAATTATTTTCGGAAAAAAATTAAAAAAAAAATTATGCTCCAACTCGGAACACTGTGCACCGATTTCAAACATGTTGGAGAGAGATTTGTTGTCCACAACATGGACAAGCGAACAAAATTGGTTTCATCGAAATCGGTACACGGGTTCGCCTGCAATCGCATTCGCAAGACAACACTTCGTTTCAACTCCGAAAAAACGAGATATTTCGGCCCACTGTGCACGTAGAGCGTTGCCAACGACATCGTTCGTTAGCTAAGCCTTCTGCCAAGAAACACAATGCGGTTTCGTCAAAATCGGTACACGGGTTAGCGAGCAATAGCATTCGCAAGCCAACATTTCGTTGCAACTCCGAAAAATAGCTGTATCTCGGCCCACTGTGCACGGATCGTGTTGCCACATCGATCGTTCGCTAGTTCACCCTTTTCCGAAGAAACCGAAATTTGGTTCATCAAAATCGGTCCACGGGTTCTCGAGCATTAGCTTCAGCAAAATAAGAATTATTTTCGGAAAAAAATTAAAAAAAAAACTATGCTCCAACTCGGAACACTGTGCACCGATTTCAAACATGTTGGAGAGAGATTTGTTGTCCACAACATGGACAAGCGAACAAAATTGGTTTCATCGAAATCGGTACACGGGTTCGCCTGCAATCGCATTCGCAAGACAACACTTCGTTTCAACTCCGAAAAAACGAGATATTTCGGCCCACTGTGCACGTAGAGCGTTGCCAACGACATCGTTCGTTAGCTAAGCCTTCTGCCAAGAAACACAATGCGGTTTCGTCAAAATCGGTACACGGGTTAGCGAGCAATAGCATTCGCAAGCCAACATTTCGTTGCAACTCCGAAAAATAGCTGTATCTCGGCCCACTGTGCACGGATCGTGTTGCCACATCGATCGTTCGCTAGTTCACCCTTTTCCGAAGAAACCGAAATTTGGTTCATCAAAATCGGTCCACGGGTTCTCGAGCATTAGCTTCAGCAAAATAAGAATTATTTTCGGAAAAAAATTAAAAAAAAAACTATGCTCCAACTCGGAACACTGTGCACCGATTTCAAACATGTTGGAGAGAGATTTGTTGTCCACAACATGGACAAGCGAACAAAATTGGTTTCATCGAAATCGGTACACGGGTTCGCCTGCAATCGCATTCGCAAGACAACACTTCGTTTCAACTCCGAAAAAACGAGATATTTCGGCCCACTGTGCACGTAGAGCGTTGCCAACGACATCGTTCGTTAGCTAAGCCTTCTGCCAAGAAACACAATGCGGTTTCGTCAAAATCGGTACACGGGTTCACGAGCAATAGCATTCGCAAGCCAACATTTCGTTGCAACTCCGAAAAATAGCTGTATCTCGGCCCACTGTGCACGGATCGTGTTGCCACATCGATCGTTCGCTAGTTCACCCTTTTCCGAAGAAACCGAAATTTGGTTCATCAAAATCGGTCCACGGGTTCTCGAGCATTAGCTTCAGCAAAATAAGAATTATTTTCGGAAAAAAATTAAAAAAAAAACTATGCTCCAACTCGGAACACTGTGCACCGATTTCAAACATGTTGGAGAGAGATTTGTTGTCCACAACATGGACAAGCGAACAAAATTGGTTTCATCGAAATCGGTACACGGGTTCGCCTGCAATCGCATTCGCAAGACAACACTTCGTTTCAACTCCGAAAAAACGAGATATTTCGGCCCACTGTGCACGTAGAGCGTTGCCAACGACATCGTTCGTTAGCTAAGCCTTCTGCCAAGAAACACAATGCGGTTTCGTCAAAATCGGTACACGGGTTAGCGAGCAATAGCATTCGCAAGCCAACATTTCGTTGCAACTCCGAAAAATAGCTGTATCTCGGCCCACTGTGCACGGATCGTGTTGCCACATCGATCGTTCGCTAGTTCACCCTTTTCCGAAGAAACCGAAATTTGGTTCATCAAAATCGGTCCACGGGTTCTCGAGCATTAGCTTCAGCAAAATAAGAATTATTTTCGGAAAAAAATTAAAAAAAAAACTATGCTCCAACTCGGAACACTGTGCACCGATTTCAAACATGTTGGAGAGAGATTTGTTGTCCACAACATGGACAAGCGAACAAAATTGGTTTCATCGAAATCGGTACACGGGTTCGCCTGCAATCGCATTCGCAAGACAACACTTCGTTTCAACTCCGAAAAAACGAGATATTTCGGCCCACTGTGCACGTAGAGCGTTGCCAACGACATCGTTCGTTAGCTAAGCCTTCTGCCAAGAAACACAATGCGGTTTCGTCAAAATCGGTACACGGGTTCACGAGCAATAGCATTCGCAAGCCAACATTTCGTTGCAACTCCGAAAAATAGCTGTATCTCGGCCCACTGTGCACGGATCGTGTTGCCACATCGATCGTTCGCTAGTTCACCCTTTTCCGAAGAAACCGAAATTTGGTTCATCAAAATCGGTCCACGGGTTCTCGAGCATTAGCTTCAGCAAAATAAGAATTATTTTCGGAAAAAAATTAAAAAAAAAACTATGCTCCAACTCGGAACACTGTGCACCGATTTCAAACATGTTGGAGAGAGATTTGTTGTCCACAACATGGACAAGCGAACAAAATTGGTTTCATCGAAATCAGGGAAGTTGGATGAAATTGTATATAAGGCCGCATCAAACCTCCGGAGCGTTTTCAGCTGATCTTTTCGATGGCAGTTTCATGGATTCCGTAGTGAATGAATAGAGGTGGAATAGTGTGAGATGGGGAAAAAGAGTGTGAAAAGGCGAAAATTTTTGCAAAATTCGAATCGCGCGATTCGAATTTTGCAAAAATTTTCGCCTTTTCACACTCTTTTTCCCCATCTCACACTATTCCACCTCTATTGCCCCCTCCCACCCCTCTTTACCACCCTTCCCTCCTCCTCTTCTCCCACTCTTCCCCTCTCTCCTGTTCTCGTTCTCATCTCTATCTTCGTCCGTCTCTGTAATCTCTAATCTCTAGTACTGTCTATTGTCGGTAGTGTGTAGCGTGTATGGTTTTTGTGGTTTCAAAGTGTAATGTAATTTGTCTTAGTGGATTTGATTGAACGTAACACATTCGAATTTGTCAAAGTTATTTGTGGGATTTATCGGGATATTTGTTGTGTCTGAAAGTCATTTAAGTGATTTTAGTGGTTTTTGAATGTAACTACATACTACATTCGAATTTGCAAAGGTTATTGAATTAATTTAATTCTTCTTACGAAGGGAAATGTAATTTTAGGTATTGGAACTGAATATTAGAAGCCATCTCATAACTATAGACAGTTCAATCTGTGACCAACCGTACAGACTTCTACCTGTAGTTACTAATGTTGCATGTTGTATATATACAGCATTTTTAAAAAAAATACATATGCGAATCATTTATAAACACTTGACACATTTAACAACAAACATTGAAGAACAACTTGTCCATGCAACAAAGCACCCACGTAAACCGACCAATCACAAGCTTTCTCTCCATAAACATAATAAACAACCATGCACAACAAATGTTTATTGAGAGAAAGCTTGTGATTGGTCGGTTTACGTCTGTTAACTCTATTTTCTTCATGTGTCGTTTTAGTCACCACCACGTTGTGGATAGAGTTTGGTCCAGTGGTTAGCACGTCCGGCCAGCGACCATGCGACCCGAGTTCGAAACCATGTTGACGCGAAATATATTTATTTTTTGTTTTTATTTTATTTGTTTCTGAGGTTGGCAGAACGACCGCGCAACCTAGGTTCGAGGCCGGGTCGGGCCAAATTATTATTTTATTTTTTTATTATTTTTTTGAGGTTTGCAAAACGTCAACCCAACCGCGCAACCCAGGTTCGAGACCGGGTCAAGACAAATTATAATTTTATTTTTTTATTTATTTCTGACGTTCACAGAACGTCCGACCGCGTAACCTAGGTTCTCGACCGTGTCAAACCAAATTATTATTTTATTTTTATACACTCCACGAGAGTATTATGTCTTTGTGCATTTGTTTGTAACACCCAAAAGGAAGAGAGATAGACCCATTGTTAATTATACCGATCGTCTTAGAATCACTTTCTGAGTCGATTTAGCAAAGTCCGTCTGTCTGACATCGTCTTAGAATCACTTCCTGAGTCGATTTAGCAATGTCCGTCTGTCTGTCTGTCCGTCCGTCCATCTATTCTTGTAATCACGATACAGGACACAATTGTAGACAGAACCAAATGAAACTTTGTACAACGATGTTTTTCGGGATAAGGACGAACGCTATTTAATTTGAAGAATATCGGTTCAGATTTAGATATAGCCCCCATACGAATTTCACTCCCGATTTGACTCTTTTCACTCTAGATACCACATATTACAACAGATTTGCTTTAAAATTGGCAAAACATCTTATATTGTAACTAGAAACACCTGTGGTAAAAATGTTAGATCGGTTCAGATTTATATATAGCTCCCATACAAATTTCTCTCCCGATTTGACTTTTTCCGCTCTAGAGACCACATAATGTATTAGATTGTCTTCAGATTTGGTAAAACATCTTATATTTCCACTAGAAACACCCATGGTGAATATCGGTCAGATCGGTTCAGATTTAGATATAGGCCCCATACAAATGTCGCTCCCGATTTGACTTTTGCCGCTTTTAAAAGCCACATATTGTGCTCGATTTTCTTTAAATTTCGCACAACATCTTATAATCTAACTAAACAAAACTATGGTGAAAGTGGGTAAGATCGGTTCAGATTTTAATATAGCCCAAATTCAAATGTTGCTCCCATAAGTTTAACCGATTTTGGCCAAACTATACATTTTATATTTCACCTATTTCGTTCCAGGTTTCAATATATCCTCATACAAATGTCCTTTCCGATATAAAATTTTTTGTCAAACACATACATTTACAGGATACAAAAAACCTTCCCGTTTTCACTTTTTCACCGAATTGAATTGTATTCGGATTGAAAGTGGAGTGTATCATAGAGTCGGCCCCGCCCGACTTTAGCCTTTCCTTACTGGTTTATTACTTATTTTATTTATTTATGGGGTTCGCAGAACGTCCGCCATGACCACACAATCCGGGATCGAGACCGGGTCGGGCCAAATTATTACTTTTTCTCTTTATATTATAATTTGTGATTTTTTTAAATTAGGAAACTAAAAATTCCTGGACAGGATGATTTGTGCGTCCACTGTGGCCACATGGAAATATTTTATTCTATGAGACTAGTATCCAGTGATAGCTAGTAGCGTCTAGTTTCACTGTGTATAGGCCAAAATTCCAAAGTAATCATCAAAATATAATTTTTACCCAAAAACCTCAAATTTTCTGGAGAAGATGATGTGTGCGTCCATTGTGGCCAAATGGAAATACTTTGGTCGGTGGAACTACTACCCAATGAAAGCTAGTAGCATCTAATTTGATTGTGTATAGGCCATAATTCTGAAATCATCTTCAAAATTCAAATACTGATATAATCATCAAATGATCAAATTTTAGCGAAAAACTTAAAATTCCTGGAGAGGATGATTTGTGCGTCCATTGTGGCCAAATTTAAATACATTGGTTGATGGGACTAATACCAAATGAAAGCTAGTAGCATGTAGTTTGATTGTGTATAGGCCACAATTCTGAAATAATCTTCAAAATACCATTTTTCAGCGAAAAACTAAAAATTCCTGGAGAGGATGATTTGTGCGTCCATTGTGGCCAAATTGAAATACATTGGTTGATGGGACTAATGCCGAATGAAAGCTAGTAGCGTCTAGTTTCATTGTGTATATGCCAAAATTCTGTTGTTGTATATATGCTGCCATGCATATGCGTTAGATTTATACGCACTGAAACTTGACACTGGAGTTAACAATATTAAACTATCCGAGGAAAGCAACCACGTACACCAACCAATCAGAAGCTTTCTCTTCATGAACATAATAGCCAACCACCAACAGTGATATTTTAGAGTTAGTTGTTACAATCTTTGTTACCTCTTTCTTTTTTGATATGACGCTTTAGTCGCCACCAGGACATGATCAGCTGGTGGTGCAGGGATGAGGACGTCCGGCCAGTAAACTTAGTGTCCTGGTTCGTGACCGGCTCGAGGCAAGTTGTTTTTTATTTTTATTTGGAATATTGGTCTCAGAAAGTCCGTCCAGCGACCGTGCAACCGGGTTCGAAACCGGCACGAGGTAAATTATTATTTTTTTTAATTTTTGGTGATTATGTACTGTTGCAGTGCGTAAATCTCCGCGCAGCCCAGGTTCGAGACCGAGTCGGCTCAAATTATTATTTTTCTTTTTATTTGTGATTACGTCTTGGTGTAAGACGTAAAACATCCGCACAGCCCAGGTTCGAAACCTGCACGGGTCAAATTACTTTTTTTATTTTTTTTTGTGATCATGCCCTGTTGTAGGGTGTAAAAAGTCCGCGCGCAGCCCGGATTTGAGACTTTATTATTATTATTTATTAAATTATTTGTGATCACGCCTGGTACAAGGCGTAAAACATCCGCCAAGGGACCACGCACAGTCCAGGTTCGAAACCCACTGGGCTCAATTTTTTTTAATTTTTGCGATTATGCCCTGTTGAAGGCCGTAAAACGTCCGCGCAGCCCGGGTTCGCGACCTGCTCGGTCATTTTTTTTAATTTTTTACACCTTCGATTTTAATTTCATATGAGAGGATGAATTGAGATTATTATAGTGCTGTTATTTGTAATCCATTACGTTAACGAAAAATTATAATATTTTGTAAATGTTATTAAAACATTACAATTACTTCTACCAATATAACTGCATATAACTGCCAATAAATTAACCCGTCTAAAATAACCTGGTTTTGAATAATTTTACCATTTATTGTTTTCACAATATTTTGCCACGATTTTGTCAAAACCTCTTGGGAATGTTCTTTACAGAATCATTAAAATAGATTGGGCGCATGTATTTTGAGATTTTTTGCCGTTGATAAAAACTGTGAGGCGGGGTTTACTCGTTTTTACAAAAGTAGATTATTTATGTAATCATAAATAATTTAACTGCACTCAAATATTAGTAAATCAATAGGAAAATCTTCAATAACAAGTGTCATTAAAATCGTTCCGAATGAATTGTGACAGAAATGCATATTTCAGAGTAATTAAAAATGGTTTTTATTTCAATACATACATTTATCTTTAGTATTTTATTCTTTATTTGTATTTTTACCGGGGAAGTACAATCTATGTATTAAATTATAAAGACTTAACATAAATATGCAGCAGTGTATTGCGTACGCATTTGTGGATTATAATACAATTCCGTTTACAGAAAGTTTTGACCTGGAAGGTCGTTCTACTACATTATTAATGAAATAATTTGTAATCAATTTATTTCCGTTGTTTTTTTTTTTTTTGATAATAGTTGATAACTTTTTAAAATAAAACATTGTCATTGTCAACAAATGGACACGATTCCGACAAAATGCGCCACGTACAATCATTTAGAAACAATTTATTTGGAAAGTTCAAATTACGATAGCCAAAAACAATTTTCAATTTAGAAGGATTTGGCTGTCCGAGTTATTTATGTATGTAAATACTGACAACAAAGCCATTCCCTTAAATATGGAAGTATGCACATACATAAATATAGACTTCATATGAAAATTCCATGCAAAAATGCACCTGAAATGCGAATTATTTAAAACATCTATTACTCATAATCATTTAACAATTTTACTAAGTGTCTTTGGATTGTAAAAACGCTGGCCATATTTACCAAAGAAAATTTGATTAATTAAAGTTGAGACCAGAGACTGCTCGGACTTTGATCGAACTGTGAAATCACATTGAAGTAGCGCCAATGATCGGAACAAACTTATTCTTAAATTGAAGTGACCTACAGTACTGTTATACATATATTTCGACATTTTTTAATTACATCTATTTAATTTTTGCTTTTAATATATATAGCCGCGTGTATGCATTACAGTAATGGATATCAAATGTAGACGCAGAATGAAAATGCGTGTACACAAATCTAAAATTGTATGAAAATTTTTAATTTCGGTTGTATTACAATTACTCTTGAGTATATTAAGACACCAATCAAATAAGTTCTAAAAATCGTTTGAAGAAACAAATTTATTTAATAATTTGTAACACAAATCACCTAAAATGAGCAAAATACTGATAAATACCAAAGTTTCGATAAAAACTTTTGGCGTTCGGCAACATATAACATATGACAAACGCTAAATAGAAACTAAATTGGGTGTAAATGGTCACATAGCTGCGAAATTTCATCAAGAACAATGTAAATAACAAGCCGAAGAAGTTACTAAACATGATGCAAATCTTATACATCTAATTATTTTACTTTATTTCATAAATATTTACCTTGTTTAATAATATGTATATTTACTTAATATTACAGTTTTATTAAATTAAATCTTATACTTTGCATTTTTATTGAACTTATCTTTTACAAATACATATTACTATTCATTTGTGTTATCATAAGTATAGTTTAATATATTTTCAAGGTTTTCACTTTTGGTGTTTTTACAAATTGTGGTTTGCGGTGTTTTATAAATACAAAAAATAAGTAAACAGATATTAAAAACAAGAGTTAGAGAAAAAAGAAAAACAATAAGACAAAGAAATGTAAGGGAAGAAATTTGATTGGATCAATGACACTGTGCTCGAAGATGGTTATGAATATTTGTAATTTTTCTCTAGCGGTCGAAATATTTTCAGTTATTTCAATTAATTTAAAATCAATTTGTCCTCCCCAAATTTGTATGTGTATACATACATGTATTTATAAATATCCACACGAATAATGTCCGATGGTGTTGCTATGCAAGGAAGCAAACTGATTTTTTATTTCGATTGTAACCGAAACTGTGAAGTGTTAGCAACCAACAATGACTATATGATGTTCCTTTACTGCTACCAACTTTTAAAAGGCCACAAAAAGGTGGAATAAGGGTGTATATATTTACATAAAACATATAAATAGATGTATTCTCAACTGGTCACATACATCTCGATCTAGAAGAGCTAGAAGATACACAAATTATTTACCGATCCTCTTCATCAATTTTTATATATTACGGTGGAAATAAAAATTGTATTGTAAACAGACGTTAAATTCATTTGAACTATGAATAGAATTGTTATCAGTATGTGGTATTTTTTTTATCTATTTATACAACTTTTATCGAAAAACAACGCAAATCGTGTTTAAATTAAACCAGAGTATGTTCGACAAAATAGAGGCTCCGAAAATTACCGATTTATATATCCCATTATTATATGGATTTTTGGATACATGTCCGTTATGTCCAAACCAGACATGGTGAAAATAGACCAAAAAAGTATACACTTTGTCTGGTATATAATAGCTTGTGACAAAAGAAGGTAAACAAAGTGATAAAACAAGTTGAAAATCATAAATCTCTGAAAGTTTTATGAAATGTGTAAAACACAGCAAATATGATAAGTTACAGGGAGCATTATTAAATGTTGGAAGGGACTAAGATATATTTTATTAAAATCATTTTCTTCATCATATATCTAAAATTACAGTAATGGGTTTACAGTAGAAAAAATATTTGTTCACGCAAATTCCTGGTTAAGAGTTCTACAAATGTATCTTTTTCCCTTTTTTACAAAACAAGCCATTCAAAAACATTTATAAATGCACTCATTTTTCCTTTTAATTTGTCGATGAAATAAGGTAAGTATATAAATATATTGAATTTATGCTCATTATTTAGCCACATGCATCATTCATATTAATAGCTCTTCTTTAAAAGTTTGGTTATTTTACAACTGCTATAAATTCGGAAAATTTAAAAAAGGCGATTGCGGCGGTGGTTGCTGTTTGGGACAATATCGTATAACCCCTACTCAGGCAACCACGGGAGGAGGTCCACCAGTTATGTTGGGCTTGGTTGATGATGTCGCGGTTGTCGTGGTTGCAGTTGCCGCTATCGATATCGGTGCACTTTTTACTGTGGAGTCTTTGTTCTCTGAACAACTTGAGATATCCGCTGACGTTATTGTTGTTGGTACACCACTACAGCCTATTATTAAATTTTCTGTCGAGGTGCCAGTTTGTGTTATTTTACCATTTGACGTTGCTGTTGCCGATGTTGCTAATATTTGTGGTGTGGTGGCTGATGACAAACTAGAACTAGTATAATTCGGACTTAAATCACAACTGGTACCCGGTGAAGTCAAAAATGTTGCGGTTGTATTGTTGTACGATGCAATTTGTACACGTTTTGTGATCTTCGTGCGTCCACAGGGCACACACAACATAGAACAATGTTCTCTAAGCTTTGTTACATGATCTAAACGATGCTCATTGATCCACTTAACTTTTTTATGTTTAGCTTGTTTAATACGCTCGCCATTCGAAGAATTCAAGTGCTGATACTGCGCTAGAGGTAAACCTTCCGGTTTAGTAGACCCACATCGCATACAAATGCTGCAACGTTGACAACTCCAACGACCTGAAAAATAATACAAAATGGGTGTTAATAATTTGAATTTACAATAATCACCCTAATTCCTGTTGACTTTGTCGTAGTTGTTTTTAAGTCAACATCAATTCACCGTTAATTCTGTAATACTATTGAAACGACGACTGTGTATCGATAATATAGACAAAACTAATATTTGAGTCAGCTGATTCGTGTTGCGTTGTATTTTTTACGAAAATTTCTTTTATGCTTCCAATTCTGATTCGAGATATTAAGATAAGAAATATAATCTAATTTCAAACTGGATAACTTCCTCGACAGGAGTCATTTACCAGATGAAAAGAGGGTGGGTGTGTATACAAAATTGTAAGACTATTTCGACAGCAAAAGTCAGTCTATTAAAATAGTAACATCGACGCACATTTATACAAACGATTAAGATTTTTGGCTGTCCTTGTAGTCTTTCTTTACGAGTCGAA
This sequence comes from Polietes domitor, assembly GCA_947397865.1. NCBI lineage: Eukaryota > Metazoa > Arthropoda > Insecta > Diptera > Muscidae > Polietes > Polietes domitor. The sequence continues at coordinate 190,620,030 of OX377620.1, read as the reverse complement.
AACAGTGCTCGATTATACATTATACAGGGTGGGCCATTTCAAATTTAAAAAGTTATGTGACCCACCCTATATATCTATAGTACAATTAAGTCAATTAAAGGGAAAATTAAACAATTATAAAACTTTAAGGAAATAAAGGACTATCCACAATAACAGCAATAACATGTACTGTCGATCACGATTATCAGTAAAGGGTATGACTTACCATCGGGCACGGCTTTAATTCCAAGACAATATATGTGAAAACCTCGGTCACATTGTTCGCAGAAAAGCATTTTATTTTGATCCTGACTCCGTTTACATTTCATGCAACATTTACATTCAGCACATTGCCAATTGTAATTACGCACACGTATGGTCATACGGTGAGGCATTTCAATGCAACTTGGATGCACTGGGAAAATATAGTAATTAAATTAAATTCAACAATGAATGAAATGATGATTTTTACCTTTACGTCTGCAGGTATAACATTGTACAAATAATTCGGGTATATCATTGAGATTGCGATTATGTGGACGTAGACAAACACCACAGGTGTCCGGCAATTTTCCTTCATCAGAAGATTCCTCAGAAGACGACGATGAACAATTCGATTCGGAATCCTTTAATGTAAGACGATATGCAAATTAATGTTTTTTTACTTCTTCGAGTATAAATGACAAACTTACTGTGTCCGAAGAAGACTCATTGGATGAGGAACATGAGTCCGTTGAACTTGTTGCAGACATTGAAGCACCTGGTATTGGTGGTATTTTGAATTCATCACTGCTCAGATTACCAGTTTGTCGCGTTCGTCTTACACGACGTTTGTTGTGACGTTTGGATGTGGATGTGCTAGACGTTTTATCTACATAAGTCTTGTTATCAATACTTTCGACAGCAGAGTCTGTATCGGAACTGTTGCTTTCATTTTCCTTGTAGTGCAACAATTGAAATGGATGATCAAGTACAGTATTGAGAGGGAAACAACTAGAGCGAGATACAAAGATAATTTATAAATTAATGTTTATAGTTTTCTTCTTTATATCATTTTTTATGTATACAATATACATCATATCTAAGACAAACCAGTGAATTAAACAATAGGTGTGTTTATTTGTCATAGGCGGACTTTCCGTAAATATTGTAAGCGGCAAGAATGCATGCTCAGAATTTTACACTCCCAGAACGAAGAAGACTTACCGCAATTCCATTGATGAATAATCGTAATATTTTTCGCAAAACTGTCCCGGAACTAAAGATAATGGATAATAAATATCCCTATGTCTCATGGGTTCACACACACGTGCTTTCAACAATGTAGGAGGTTCGGTAATGTGCTCTGCTTTGGCTGCTAACGCCACAGCTTCGGCAACTGGACGGTTGAGTATAGTAGATATGGGAGCAGCAGCTGGACAGGGTTTATTAACGATCAGTGTTTGTAAATCGAGACATGACAAGCGCTCATCTTTACGGCTACAAAAAAGTTTTAAATTTTAATTATTTTATATATGTTTTATTTTTTTCATTCGCTTAATTTGGTCTGTAATCAATATTTACCATTTTGCATCTATATTTTATAGAATGCAAATTTATTTACAAATGACATGATGACATTTATTATTTGGCTGCACACTACCACTATCAAGATTTCTGGCCTGTGAAAGCCTTCGTCAAGCGGCTAAGTAAAAGACTCTCAGAAACAAATGAGAATCACAACCCACTTTCCGAAATATCACCAAGTAATAAAACACGCATGCCTTTATTTTATATATGTTTTATACTTACGTCCTATTAAAATACGAATTCCATTTGCTGGTAGATAACATAGCCCTTTCACGTGCCTGTAATCCTCTACCTGCCACATTAAGTCCCAATGATTTCTGTTTAGCCTCTATTTCACGTAAATGTTTTTGTCGCACGAAGTCTTTGTATTCTTCATACTTATCATAGAAATCAGTGTACATAATGTCCAAGATATCCGAAGCCCACACAGCCGTGATTCCCAAATCACACATTTTCTCCGACACCAGACCTTTCTCCTGCAGCCAGTTTCGTTCTTCCATGTCGACTTGTCGTCGAGGCAAATCTGGATATTTCCGTTTGAAACTTTTGATACCCAAGTACATTGCAACCTGTTCCTGTATCATAAATGTATCACGATTTTTTGAAGGACAACAACCTTTCGGTGGAGGCCAGTCATATTCCGCGATTGAAGCAACTGTAAAGTCGGTACTGAAATTATAATGAAATAGAGTAAGAAATGTTTTACTTGATTATATACAATTAAAACGATCGGTATCGGAAAAAATCTATACATGATTGATTTTATGGATATTCACAAAATATCTCTTTACCAACACAAAGCTAGAGCGATTTCCGTAATCTCTAAAAATTTAGCTTAGAAACGAAAAAGAAATATGGGGTATCCAACCAATGAAATACTTTTTCCAATAATGAAAAAATCATGATTTTCAAATAACGAATAAATGAACACTTAGGTAAATGAAATCAGATACGCTGCTTTCAGAGATTTTATTTCGAACTACGTTATTAAAAATATGACACTTCAGTGGAAGCGTGCGTGTCGGACGACTGTTTTTTGAGCGATTTTTTATTTGTAATTCATATTCTTATTCGAGTAAAGAAGAAAAGGAACAATAAAATATTGCAAAGAAAACTACTTAGACATGATTCAAATAACAGATAAAAAAGTGGGTGATCTGTTGTTTCCAATATGCACAATTTCTTATATCTTCATAAGGTTTGAACGTTAGACCTCAATCCTAAGTCCTCCTAATAAAATAGCCTTTATGCATGTGTTGGAAACTATCAGGTATTTGTTACAAATCGTTTCATTTTAAAGCGATACGTTTTTAGTAATAAACAATAACTTGCAAACAAGTTTTGAACTTACTCTTCGGCTACGCAAACTTCCATTTTCTTTTTCTTGATGGGCTTTTTTAAGGCCGAGCCGTTCTGAACTGCTATTATATTATTTGGATCCAAAATGCTGGTGTTACTAATCACTGAGGATTGTGACTCTTCGTTGGTAAAAAAGTCCGGTTGGCTAAAGTATTATTTTTATAAAGAAATATATTTTTTATTTATATGGATTAAGTACTTTTGATTAATTAACTAATTTTAATATACCTTGTAGGCGTGGGTGATGGCTGTTGGTGTAAGCTGGTTTGTGTTAAATCGGCACTCATGCGGGTGTCTTCTTCGAATACTTGGGGGGACTGAAATAATAAAAACACATTGTGTAAATATAATAAATATCATTATCAAGTGAAAGAAACATCATATTTAATGTATATCTTATTATTTGAAACAGTGCATAACTTTCATTTACTAATTTATGGTGTCAGTGGTTTGAAACCGCCGTGGAAGTCTTAACAGACGTATATAAACGGTAGGCTTCAGAACAATTGTAAAATAGCCAAATAACCCACAACAACATTTAAATAGAAAACTTGATATTTTTAATATAGAGACTTCTCCAAAAACACATCACTGGCATACCGAATCTAACAATAAATAATCAATGGTAAAGTTGAGTTCACAGTTTCTAATATTAATGTGTTAAAATTTTACGATATGTGTTTACTTACGCGACAAACAAAAAATACAATTGGATGTATTTAAAAATATGTTTGAAAATTTATCAATTGGGCTATTTCTTTTATTTGTTTCAGTTAAACTGCAGAGTTGAGATGAACTGAGACAAAATATCCACACATGTACATTTTTAAATGTACATTACGTATTTTGCCGGCCTAATAAGTCAGAAAAATACAATTGGATGTATTTAAAAATATGTTTGAAAATTTATCAATTGGGCTATTTCTTTTATTTGTTTCAGTTAAACTGCAGAATTGAGATGAACTGAGACAAAATATCCACACATGTACATTTTTAAATGTACATTACGTATTTTGCCGGCCTAATAAGTCAGAAATATTTTTTTTCACCTTTTTATTTTTCGATCGTTATCTCTGACAAATTCAAAACTATTTGAATGGTATTTCCAACTACAAAGCACTACTTGTACATGTTTTATACAAAATGTTTAAAACGTTTGCTTCTTAGAACTTACCGGACTGTATAGTCCTTTAATTCTTTCAGGATCGGGGGTATGTTTGAGGGCACCTACACAACGCGGCCTATTCAAGGCTATGGTTTTTGCCAATGCACTAGCACCACGACCAAGACGATGAGATCGATTGCCGCGGCCAGTGCTGCGACCGCCACGAACTCCTCTTACGCGCCCACGACCTCGACCAGGTGTAGCAGACAATGAAGAAGAACTGGCTGAGTCATCTACACGAAAATAGAATAAAATAACATATTAGTAAAATTAATGTACAACTTTAACATATACAATTCTAATGATATTTATGTTACTGACCTATCGTCAGTATTTGTACATAAATTTGTAGACTAGACAACGTTAGTATTATTTATTAGCATTGCATTTACATTGATTTGAAAATTTTAATTTTTTAAAATTACAAACGAAATACTAAATTGAAAGTTGCATTTATTGTCATATTAATGTCTTACTAGACCAAAAAAAGTACAAAAAATAAAATAATTTGTATACACAATAATATTCGTTAAAGAACAAAAACCTTCATGTTTGAGCTCCAACTCCATAAACCAATGTCAAAATAAAGCCATTTATTTTGGATCCACTATCATTATGTATATATTGTCAAGTTGTATGAAAATTCATGGCTTTTATTGCTAATATTTATTGTACATACCTTCCGAATTATCGGCACCACTAGCATCATCCTGCATTTCTTCGTCTTGCGATTCACTAAGTCCGGGTTTATGATCTACTGCAAAATGCGTTCCGCGCAATTGCTGAGTAGCTATTATTGAAGAGAAATCATTAGGTCTGAAAATAACATCCGGCAGTGGGTCTGACGATGATAAAATTGTTGTAGGCGGAAGCATTGAATTATTAGTACTACCACTGATGTTGTCACCATTGCCGCTACAATCTGGATTGCCAATCATAGGACAGCCCTGTCTTGTAGTAGCCTCCACTGTGGTTACTGTGTTCGTTGTACTGCCATTGCTATTGCTCGATGATGAGGACATAGTTAAATCAATTTGCGTAGTCATTGACATGGTTACGTTATTTGACATGCCGACTATGGTAGAGGTTAGCGTAGACGAACTGTGGGAACTGGCCGATGATATTGATGAATTCGATTCGAGAAAGTGATTGAGCACATTTTCGGAACCATCTTCTTTGGTGGATTTCCTGTTGTCCAACGCCAAAGAAGAAACTGGTTTATTTTTCGTCGTTTTCGACTCCATTTGAAATGCTATTGGTGTATTACTTCTTCTTGACGTTCTGAGAGGTGTCCGTAAACTTCGTTCTCTTCTTGACGTTTCTAAATTGTCTTGATCGATTTTGTTGTCTTCGGAGCTCACAGCTGAGCCAACGTCATCCAGTGGTGTTATAGGTTGCTCCGCATCTACCATGTCTATGGCCAGCCGTTTCCGTAAAAGCTGAACTCTACGTGATTTGAAATCTTGCCTATTGTCAATGGCAGCAGGTGTGGTTACAGTATCTTCTTTGGAATTTGGTGAGGGTGGTATAGTTATTTCTGATTTTTTAGGCCTTCCTCTTCTTTTGACCAATGGCGTTGCATTTTCATTTGTGTCACTGCTATTATCAGCTTGAAGATCTAAGCTGTCATTGGAATTTGTTTGAATGGAATCCACCTCCTCATCTATGGGCAGTGGCAATAAATGTTCATGTTTCTGTTTGCGGGATCGTTGATGATTAGATAACGCTGACGGTGTGGAGTTAGTTTGTTTCAAATAATTTAATTCTGTTTTTGTTGTTTGGGGATCGTCCATGAAATTTTGCAATACCTTCGCTTGATTAAACTCGATATTATTTGTTACGGTCGTACTAATGTTTTCATTCTGAAGTTTACGCAATTTAGAGGGCAGTTCTTCCATGTTATTATCCATGGGTGTCATGGTTTGTCCGTCGTTATTGACAAGAGACGCATGTCTCTTAAGATTAATATTGTTGTTGTTAAAAGCAACTATTTGTGCATCTTTCGAATAATGCAACCCATTTGGTAGCGATGGTTTCTCCTGGATAGCAATAACGTTTTCCGGTCGCTCGTCTAAGGAGTTCCTAGGACTTCCTTCGGGAGTATCTAGAATTTCAATTGAGTCGATAATATTCTCTTCAGTATTGTGACTTTCTGTTTGTGGACTAATGGACACATTACCACCCGTGGAACCATTGGCCATTAAACGCTCGGCCAACTGGGGATATTTTAATGATGCTGGCGATTTATTGTCAACATTATGGGGCTTGGGTTGTAAAGGAGGGGGTATTGATTTGCTTTCAGTTTGCAGCTTCAATTGTTGAGGATTCTGTATCACTGTTGTCTCCCTCTGGAGGCGTTCCAACAAAATGTTTGTTGTAGGTGTTAAGGGAGTGACGTTACTTGTGGATTCTTCAGTGATAGTGTTATCCTCCACCTCATCATCATCGTTGTAGTCAAAACGATGAGCTGGTGAACTACCAGCGGACGATGTCAGATCAACCGTATCAATAATATGTCCCATTTTAGTGTACAAATCTAATCCAACTTTGCCATTCAGTTCTGGTTCCTGACAGGAAGATGAACTAGACGAGGCTTGTGTATTAAAGTGAGCGATATTTTGAAACATCTTAGGGTCATGTTGTTCCTGTAAAGTCTCATCTATGTCCATATCATCGGACTGACGCCGTAGCTCAGCATCCTCTGCATTTGTTGTAATACTTGTAACCAGCACAATTTGTTTTGTTGGGGAGCAATCAGTGATGTTTTCATTAAAACCACAAAACTCTTGTGAGTTACTAGATTCACCACAAACAGTATCTACGTTTAATAAATCGCTGAATTCATCCACATCTTCGGAAGTGGCTAAGAGGTCATCACTGACTTTTTGCCCTGGATTTACGTTTTTATTATTCATTTCCAGATCGGAATCCATAACAATTTTTAATTTTTGTTGCGGCGAACCCACGTTCTTTATGGTGAGTTTCGGTACAATTTTATTGGGTTCGACGACATGTTCCTCATCTTCTTCGTCGGGATCATCGCTTATGCCACTTTCTTCAGTGGAAGATGGACGATTTGTTATGGACTTTATTGTAACCTTCGGCGCACAATCTGATTTATTCTGTGTTTTTATCGTAATTTTTGATATGCTGTGCGTAACGCCCACTTCTCCGCAATCGAATAATCTTTCAATTGGATTCGGTTGTCTGCTTATGGTTAGCTTAGGCACAGCCTGTTGCTTCGGTGATAACAATGGAGTAATAGAGGTAGCCGTTTCCAATTGAGCCTTATTTCTACACAATTTGGATATTTCATTTATAGAATTAGCCTTAATTGTAAGTTTCGGTATTTTCTCGACAACTGCACTCGCTGAAATATTAGCGTCTTCGGACATATCCAATGATTTGGTTTTTATTGTCATCTTGGGTATTCCGCTCGTTTTAACGTGATCGCTGTGTTGTGTTATTATTACAGCATGTTCTTGACCAGTTTTTATTGTCAATTTAGGTATTTTGGAAACCGTCGACTCATCGACTACATCTGCACACAACATATTGGTTTTAATACACAACTTCGGTATCAAAGGCTGTTGTTCATTAAATTGTCCTGATTTAGAATCATGAGTTTTTTGAAGAGGCTTTATGGTCAATTTTGGTATGGACATTGATGGAGTTGCCAGTAGATAATTAGATGACGATGAAGAGGCGGATGACGAAGCCAACGAGGACGATGAGGATGTGGTAGAAGATGCGGGAGAAACATTTGTTATAATAGATTCAGTATGTCCATCTTGCCCGGTTTTTATGGTTAACTTTGGTAGTGGTGGTGTATTAGCAGCCGACGGGGTACTCAATGATTCCGCTGTTGTGGAATCATTGATTTTTATTGTTAGTTTTGGAACTACGGTAGTATGTGAAGATCCATAATCTTCATTTTTAGCTCGTATGGTTAATTTAGGTATTATATGGGGTTCGCTATTATTCAATTTTGAAACCATTTCATCCTCGGCTGATGAGGAGCATTCCTCAGAGGAGATCAAAGCATCTGTGGTATGTTCTTTTAGAATGGGCTTTATAGTTATTTTAGGTGTATGGTGTGTATTTGTAGAATGATGGTGGTGGTGATGATGTGTGTTATGAAGATTTATTTTCAATGGTTCCACCTTACGTAGATCATCTTCATTTATAGAAACAGTCTGAGATTCACTTGCTGCCGATTTGGGCAGCTTCAATATGATTTTGTGATTTTCACTGTGTGAAAGAGAATCCATTATGTTATTACTCGTTGATGTTGATTGATCATCGAGATCGCGCAACCTAACGCCTCCATCAGAAGTTCCTCTATTTGTCCCCAGGCCAGATCCTTCGGCCACGGTCTTAGTGTTTATATCTCTAGCTACCATATCGCTTGGTAACGATTTCGTTAAACGGATTTTGTTATGAATATTCGGATGTATTGCATTTATCGATGATTCCTCCGTTTCTAACCTGGCATTCTCTGAAGTTGATGGCATAACCATTTCTTCCAGGGGTAGAGAATCGATAGAGCTGTAAGTTACAATGTCATAACTATGTGTACTGCTGGTTATGTGTGCTGGCGATGTAACCAAATTTTCCAGTTCAATTGCTACCTCTTCCCCTTCGCCCTCAGCCTGTAAAGGCAATAAACTGTCGGTTGAAGTTGAAGTTACTTCTTGTTCCTGGTCCTCTTTTTGTCGTGATCCGTGGTTCCTGTTCAAAACAGTGGCAGCTTGACGACAACTGAAGTAAGCTAATAGTGGCTGATTTTGCTGACTGTGATGGTGTGGTGTCTGTATTGCTGGTGGTGAGTCTGCATCCGTTGATTTTCGTCGATTTGTTACATTCATTGCTTATGTGTGAATTATTTTCGGCCGTATTCCTTTTCTTTTTTTTATTTGCCCCTTAGTAGTTTACACAAACGTTACATCTACTCCAACAAAACTAGCATTTTACGCGAAGTCACCTGTGAGAGAAAATAAGACAGTTCTATTAATACAATTCAAATATATTTAATTTAAACTTATAAATGGGTTTATAGAGATATTCTAATTTGGGTATACAATATAAAAAAACAAACATTTTTGTGCAATATTTAGCGATAATTGTTAATTTGCGAAAATTGAATATATTAAATATCAATAGTCTCTTTTGAACGAGAGACATGCAATATTACAAAATTGCATATATAGAACTTTTAATATAGAATTTACAATATCACATGAATCGTTGTATTATGTTTCATAAGATTCATCATCGGCAATACAAGATGTGACCATCCGATAGTAGATGTTTCCCTTCTCATCTCAAAAATGTTTCCCTTTCACGAAATTACTCAACGTTCCAGTAGTAGTAGTAATAGGCCTGTTTGAATAGGCGAAATTTAATTAATATAATCTTAATCATCATCAACGCCAACGATGATGACTTTTCTTGTATAGCGAGTAACAGTGAGAGTAAGGTACCGCAAGACGGAGAGCAATACTGATTGTGTGTAGTAATAGTGTGCTGCCGCGTAAAGCAGCTCAAACAATTGTTGCATTCCCACTCGCATTGTTTTGGTTTCGGGTCATTCACCTTTTTTGTACGAACCCCACAATGTCAACCCAATAAACACACACTCAAAACACTGCCGACGGCAATGTCAAAATCAGAAGAATATAGACATTTCTCTGAAATTTAGGATGCAAATACTAATACAGAGATAGATATTTCTAATTTGCTAGAAGACGATCATAAGTAGGTTCTGGGTGGGTACGGGAATTCCCGAAAAAATTGGACGCGAATTTTCCAGATTTTCCTTAATATCCTGGAAAACGAGAAATGTTAAAAAATGAATTTTATTGCGAATTCTGTGTCCTAAATTTGTTTTATTTTTTTACTGAAAATATTTAACAATTTAAATTCAAAGGCATATATTTGATTTTCGTACATATATAGGTAATGAACATTTATTTTCGATATGCGATTTTTAGTAAAGATAGATTTTTCCTTAATAACATTTTTAAAATTCAATTTTATGTTATGTCCTTATTTTACCAAACCGAGATTTCAATTATTGAATGATTTTAACGAATGATGGTATGTAATTTAATGCTAAAATTTTGTGTTAGTTTTAGTGTTACATCTCTTCCTCTTTTTCTCGCCTCCTATATAATATACTTGTTTTAAATTGCATGATATGAGTAATCTTTTCATTGTGATTTCACATTTTTTCACTTCATTTTGTCTTCTCAAATTATTAATTTTTATTTTCTAATTTCCAATTGCCCTTTTGTATCCTCAATTATCCGCTCTTGATGTGATATTCGACCAAAAAAGGAAAAAATCATTTTGACGAATGATTTGATTCTTTAACGTTCTTATATTTGTTGTTTTTGACAATTGTGTTGTTTGTTTCGGGCTAAATTGGACATTTTAAATGAATAAAACTAATACTATTTCCCAACGTTTCGTCTGTCTATTCCAATTTTTTTAGATTTATTAATTATTTACTTTTCAATGACTTTTTGATTTAGTCCATTGAACTGACAGATCAAATTTGGAATTACAGGTGCAAGGTTGAATGTAATAATAATTCGAGCATAGGTATATTTTATATGTATGGGTTGTTCATTCAAATTTATGAAATCCACCATACATACATTATGTAGTCTTTTATGCAAACCAGATGTTAATTTCACACTTTTTATACAAAACTTATAATATCGATCAACCGATTATTTGGGACAATTTACTCGAATTATTCGTTAGATATTTGAAAAACCAAAAAATCGATTCAACGATTTTACCATTTCTTCGAAAGGAATTAAAATAACAAAAATCATATCGACGCACTAAAATGACAATATATCTTGTATCTTTGTTCCCAAATGTTTAAAGAGTGCACTCGCTAGCTATTAGTTATGGACTAAAATAGTGGATGACATTAAAGATTCGTCCCGGTCAACAGCCGTTTTAACTTAATATTGACAACCGACAGATTTCCACTAAATTCCTACGGAGAAAGTAGTCCTATACTTTTTACTGATTATCGTTTTTTAGGAACAGAACAGAAATGTAATCATATGCTAAATTAAATCTACAACAATCTAAACGCAAAAAACCACGAGAAAATGTAAATCATGGTTGCTCTTGTGTTCTTGTTATTAATTATTTATCGTCAAATAATATGTATGACTGGATTTGTCTTAATTACAGAACCAACCAATTCAATAACAGTAGAGCGAGTTAAAGCAATGACTTACAGAATACTATTTATTATACACTCTTGGGGAGGGTGTATGGGGGTATGCCAAATGTATAGTACTTTGTATCGTATACGATAAACACAAAATTGTTGACCTTGTGTGGTGCGGAACGATGTTAAAAGTTTTATAGAAACAGACGAGAGAATTTAAGCTAACATTATATTTTATTAAGTAACAAATAAATAATACATTTATTTTTTGCATACAATGAGCAAATTCATAAATGTACAAGTACTCTCATTGTATGTTTTAAGTAAACACGAAACAAATAATAAACATTACACGAAGAGTAAGTTTGAGCAAAATAAAAAGTTACGCACATGAGTTTTTTGGGCCAACGAATCAGACAAACTGACTTTCATACATAGATTTGTCAAGCCACACGAAGCACACAATCTCAAAAAGATTTTTTTACAAAAGCACATTGCATACATTTGTGTAAAAGCACAACCACAATAACACTTTTTCACACATACAACATTCATTCAATGTGAAAATGAATTTTTGTTCGTTCCAAGTGCGGCAATAAATATGGTTGAAAAGGCAGGCAGACAAAAAAGAATGAAATAAGCTAGAGAACAAAACTTCGAACAATAACGAAAAAGGCGAAGCGTCGACGACACGCTACGACGAAAAGCGACCGCTCTGATGAATATAATAAAACTAACACATGAGGCCATACAATACTCACACAAGATATCGTAAATATCGCTTATAACTAAACTAAAATGTCATTTCAATATTCATTTGTCTTACTTCAAATCAGATTTAAAAATGTTGTCTTTTGGTAGCTGAATAATATCACACAGAACACACACGACACGCACGCAATTATGCATTTACACACTCACAATAATATAATTTGACCAGACGATTGAATGCATACATATTCACAGACACACACATACACATTCATACTTATATGTCCCGAAAAATGTCTTGAATGTACAACTTTCGTTTCGATTCTTTGATGCATTTGATGCGAGCAGCACAACGAATATCAGTGACAGCGAAAATATCACCAACACAGAAAACTGAAAACTCTTCCGACAATCGCAAAATTCTTGCGTTAAGATGGTTTTTACAATCGACAATTCATTCGAAACGTTAAATCTATATGCCAACGAACCGAACGAACGAATACGAATGAAAGAGACAAAGAAAATATATAGTGTAGCAAAACTGACACATACACTCGCACCTTTACTCAACCAGGGCACCAGTCATAAACGCGGTACAAATAACACAAACGAGCCAAAAACAGTGATGCCAACTTTGGAAAAGAAAGATGAGCGAAAGTAGGACTAAAAAGAGTGGAATAAATAGTCTGCTCTTCGACATAAAATAAAGCATGAATGAAATGTAGATTGGATGACATTCGAAGATTCAAACTAATGGTATGCTCCTCCAATTGTTGTTAGTTTTGTATTATAGTATAATAAATAATAATATAATCTTAAAGCCTTTTCAGAATGCATTTGATTAATTAACATTGTAAAGTTACTCTAGTTTCTAGACTCTAAAGTCAAAATATCGCTTTTTCTATGGTTTATTTGAGCACATGGTTGAGTGTTGTATGTAAAGACAGCTTTAAAGCGTAAAATTACCGATATATAATGTGTGTAGATCAAAGACAAAACAATTTAGACAGATATTGGTATTGCAAGAAAAGTGCTGTGTGTGCTGATTTCATTCAGACATGCGTTAAAAAGATTCTTTAATAAACTATTTATTTTAAAATTATTATAAAATTCATTGAACTGAACTATTCGAATAAAAATGTGTTAAAACACTCAAAAATAGTTTATCTTTTTTATATTCTCATACAAATATAAATAGTTTAAAATTGTTGAGTAATATGCAACTAAAAAGTTCCAAATCTAGCTAAGAGATTGTTGGCAGCACTGATACACTCTCCGATGAAAACCAGTAACGAAGTGCGCTTCGTATGAAACAACCACAAATCGGAAAAAAACGAAGAGAGTGGTTACAAAATAAAGAAGAAAATTAAAGAGTAAACATACGTTTATCTCTGCATTTCTCACCCAAGCGAAAATAGTCTTCTTCACAACAAATATATTTGCAGTCGAGCCATTGGGGGCCATCAACTAAAATTTTATTTATTTTCCGTTTTATTTCGCATTCGCAAAAAGAGCGACGACTGGATTTCCAGAATAAATATTTATCCTCAATAGAGCGGATTCATTAGCCCCACTGTACAAGTGGATAGTGAGCATAGGGTAGAACAGAACACGAGATTAATTATTTTTAGTGACTGCCGAGCTTACAGATAAAATCAGGTACAAATATGAACAAGGCCGTCTGATATTATTCAGTGTCTGGTGATAGGCGAACTTAATCGAAGAACAAAAAGTCCGCTAACTCTGTCTTCGTCGCTACTTTCCCTTACTCAACGCATTATTTTATCAGTGGCAGCCAATATAGTAGCGGAGTTCGCGTTCTGAAGTGTATGCGATAAACATGATAAATTTTATACAGCACAAAATACATAGGGTTTCAGCATTATATTTCAAAAGTAATGTATCAAAAATACACCTGATCGTGAACTCCACTATTGTGTATTTATATAAATACTTTGTATTGTTGTGATCGTAAAGACTTGAGAAAAATCGGCAAACTGTACTTAAGTCGAAAAACAACCCTTAAATTGCTGGGGGCAATATTTTAGGCCTGGACAACTAGCTACGTTACAAAAACATAAATAAAAAAGTTAAATTGAGCTCAAAATAAAACATTATTTTTTAAAATCGTCGCTAAACAAATTTTGATTTTTTTTTGATTTATGTTATAATATTTATATTTATTTTTTATGTTATTATCCAGTGAAAATCGAATTTATTATTATCGAAGCCAAGTCAAAAAAAAATCAACGCAAAATATCTTTTGTATAGACTTGTTTATTTTGAGTAAAAAAATAAGTCTTTATAAACGTTTTTGTTATCCCGGCTTAAATCCCTTTTGAGTAAAAATAACTATTTATCAATGTTATAGTCTTTTCAAACTGCACGCGAAATCAAGCTGTAATCGACCAATATCGATTTATAAATGTCAGGATTAACACTAACTTAATAGAGCTAAGCCCGATTTCGAATGCAGATTATGCAGGTTATTATCCCGGTATACATGGATGGTTAGATAATATAGATCTGGCAATACTGGTGCAAGACGGACAAATGAAATGCGCCGTTTTTTGTTTGTATTGTTGTTCTTCATACAAAACAAAAAAATATTAACTAAAAACTCACCACTGAAGAAGTCGGACGTAATTTCAAAAATTATAAATTAATTTATTTTCGGTATTAAAGTGTAATTTGTTTCACGAAACGACGAATGGTCTCTTCTACTGCAACGCCAATTGGAGTAATAAAGATGGTGGAGGAAAGCGACGCAACCAGGAATGAGGCACACAAACAGTCACAAAGAAGAAAAAACACTTTCAAGTTTCGGGGGTTATCTTTAAGAGAGTTTTTTTTCAATTCAAATGAACTCAGGTAAGTTGATTTTCATTGTAACAATTTTACTTCAATAATTAATAATTTAACAATGTCGAAAACACGGCAATAATTAAACTTTTTCAACAAAAAGACACGAATCACGTTATATCTTCGTCTTTTCTCTTTCATGCACATACATTTCACATCGTCACATTTGAGTCCACCTTCCGATTTCACTTAATCAAATTTCAAGTTTGCGACGGTGTTTAGTTTTGTTCAAAGCGCAATATATAAGTAAACTTATACTATTTTTGCTTATTTGCAATAAATTTAGACCATGATGTTATTAATTAAATAAAATTGTGGGTACACGACGGACGACGCGCTCTTCAGCAAAGAAAGAATAAAATGTTTTGACACAACAAAAATCGATTTAATCAAAAATCGAATTTTGATCAAAAAAATATTTTTACAATCGATGTTGTATATTTGTAAATCGTAATACATTGTCAAAGTGCTTGATGTCAAGCTTGTGTATGTGCTTGACGATTAAGTGTCGAACATCAATCATTAATTTTTCATAAGCCGAACAAAATGTTAATTTGTTTTCATTTTCTTTTTTGTAAAGACACTGCAATAATTGAATTGTGTATTCCAAAATTATGGGCAATTCACATGCACGTGATTTGAAAAATTGACACAATCTGTTTTATTCAATTTTTGTTGTGTCTAAACCCCCTATGTATTTTTCAATTGAATGATAAAACTTCTGAATGCAAAGTTGATTTCCAATCGGATAAAAGTCTAGTCATAAATTATGTTTTCAATTACATCGAACTAGATTATAAATATACTAATTTTGCATGGATAAATGTAAAGATGTCCTAGCCTATTAACTTTCTACGCAAATATTTCGAATGTTCTCGTACTCGGAACTTAAAACATCGTTAACCCTAGAAAGTCATCCTTATTTTTTGTACACTAACGTTTGTACACTGCGCGTCGTCATTTTGACGAAGGATGACGGTGCAGGGTTAAATGTCAAAGTTTTATTGAAATAAGTAGAAAACGAAATTTTTAGCTTTTCTGTGACAAAAAATCGTCATAGTGGTGGCACAAATTTTCTGCAAAAATCGCCAAAATGACCAAAAATCATTAGAGTTGGCCACTCTCTCACGTGTTGCTGCTTGCGTCGCAGTCGGAGATTTCAGTATTTATCACCACTATTGCGCTACCCTCCATTCTCACTGATTGCTGCCCTCCATTCTCTCTCATTCTTAAATTGCAGATTCTTCCATTATATACTTCTTCTTCAATCAACCCTGCACATCTTGTCTACTCCAATTTTTAGCAACTCACTCGTGATTTTAGTGATTTTTTTCATTGAACGAGGTTGGTCGCGGACGCTCTGTGTCGTAATTAATTTTTGGAGCACCGGGACAAATATATTCTTACAAATGACTACATTAAGACCCTTCACCTGTGATGATTTATTCAAATTCAACAATGTGTAAGTATAGCAGGAAATAGGAAAAAACTAAATTTTAACTTTCCTGCTGTTGCAGTAACTTTGATCCCTTAACAGAAACATATGGTCTGTCTTTTTATACACAGTATCTGGCTAGATGGCCAGAGTTTTTCCAGTTGGCGGAATCACCAAGTGGGCAAATAATGGGTTACAGTAAGATTTTCATATGATAAAGTAATTTAGCACAAATATCCGTGATCAATCAAAAATTGATGAAACTTTCCTGAATTGGGTAGATTTTTTGTTGGCAACCAACGACCTCTTTGATTGCTAGAAGAGGAGGGGTATTTACAATTATTAAAGTACCATGCTGTTCATTTCACTTTTATGGACTGCTATATGTTGCTAAAAATGAACCATTTAAATAATATTATACTGAGTTCGGATATATATCTAATGTGATTATTTTCGAGTATACAATACTTGGGAATTCTAATTCAATATTTTCGACAAAAAAAAAACGTTTTTCGTAAATCGAGTGTAGATCGATAGACCTTTATTTAACAAAATATTACGGATGTGTTTCTTTAAGCCTAGTTAATTTTTAGGAATGCCTAATTTTGAGAATGGATTGAAAGAATATTAAAGCATTTTTGCACAAAACTTTATTAAAATTCCAAATTTTATAAACTACCACATAAATTCCAAACTAATATAAATTGGAATTCTTTGTTTTGTTATTGATCATTTGTGCACTGAAGAGTTGGTTTACGATACTGGCGACAACGATTCAGTATATTCAAAAGTGACTATTAACCATTTTCACGAAAGTTTGAAAAATTGGGTATTGCGTTTATACTAATTTAAACTGGAATTATTTGTTTTTCTCGCTGAACTAATGTAGTTATGGAGAGTGAAAATGATAAAGAAGTCCGATAATTTGTATACTGAAGGACTGTTTTTACGACATTGGTTACAAATATTCTTCTTAGGGTCTTTGCAAGGTGTTTCAAACTTTCGGTTAAGGCATTGTGTCTAGTTGTTCATCAAAAAACCTAGGTTTTTCATGCTTGACGTTATTTTCAGTTTTCTCTGGCACTTATTGTGCGTACAGTCAACCAAGAGGAATTGTGCCCGACCAACACGTTGCTTATCGCCCGATTCATCGCAGAAAATATCAACAGAAAAAGTTTCATTGATTTTTCTGATTGTTTACGAATTTTAATTTGTTAAATTTTTAATTTTTTAATGATTCTAGTAATGGGCAAGGTTGAGGGTCATATGGAAAACTGGCATGGTCATGTCACCGCTTTAACTGTTTCCCCGGATTACAGAAGACTGGGTTTAGCAGCCCTGTTAATGAATTTTTTGGAAGATATTTCGGAAAAGTAAGTTTATATGTACATATTATTTAAATATTCACCCCTATCTCGAGGACGCCAAATGATCCCTTATTCGTTTTTGGTGTTGAATTACGCTAAATTATCCTTTTTCATCGCAAATCTCCATTTTTGGCGTTTAGAGCGACAAAAGATCTCAATTCACTGCAAATGCCCATTTTTGATTATTAACTATTACGTATTACGAAAAGGACAAATTCACATGCATTTTGTAGCGTTAAATACACAGATTTGTTATTAAGGTAGCAAAACAAACATTGAATATATATACGAAGGTACTGGTCACGGCAGTTGCAATATTTGTGGCGATTTTCTATCCTTTTCACATATTCTTACGGAATGCAAAATTTTCTAAAATTGGTTTGTCTATTGGTAAGATTCCTGATTGTTCCTCACAGGTTGTGTTGCAATTGGTTAAACCAAAATCTGTACCAGAAATCGCATCTGAATAATTTTGTTCTGCTAATTATTACAGGGAATAAGTATCTCGATCTTGATCTAGAAAGGGCACATCTCTTCCAAAATCAATTGTATGATCTGTCATTCTCAACTACATTTCCCATGCTAAAATTAAATCATTTCATGATTAAATATGATGTCTACTTTTATTAAAAAAATTTCTTCTGCAAAAAAGCGATAAATCGAGATACCACAAAATCAATTAAACGCGTCAGTTTTGGGTGAATTGATATAGGGATTTTTGATTTAATCAAATACATATCAACATACAAATTTTCTCTTACTTCTCCTAGAAAACGTGCTTATTTTGTGGACTTGTTTGTACGCAAGAGTAATAAAATTGCTATAAATATGTATACCAATTTAGGATATATAGTATTTCGAACAATATTGGATTATTACTCCGGGGATCAAGACGAGGATGCTTATGGTATTTTGAATTTGCGTACCAATTGTAATTATTATATTTATGCATTTCTATTTTTAGATATGCGTAAAGCGCTGTCGAGAGATGCCGAGAAAAAGTCAATAATACCCTATACTCAGCCAGTACGACTGGAAGATTTGATTGATTGAATGTCTTGTGTTTGCGTTTTTAATTTAGCCAAATTTTGATAATTTCCAAAACTTTCTAAAAAACACTCAATTTTTAGTTGTTTCTACACGATTTTTGTTGCCTGTCTAATAAAAAATTGGTAATCCCATACAATAATACTTGTAACAAGAAACTACACAACTTGTATCTAACCTTAAGTTTAATAATTTAGTACTTTTTATTGTTTTCTCTAATCTCTACAATTTCATATTCACATTTTTAAAATTTCCCTCCCGTAAAAAGTAAATAACGTATGACTCTATATGTGTGTTCCGAAAGGTAAACGAACGTTCATGCAACCATTTTATTTTGAAATCTTGTTTATGAAATGTGGATGAATTAATCGTTTCTATAGCTAATCGCTTTTTTCTTACCTAAATATTCGCAGGTATCTAAAAGAGAACTACGTCATTATATAGAAAACAACAATTATAGTTCATGAAGTACTGGAAAATCGAAATCAATCATTTGGAATATTTTACATCTAATAACGATACGTATCTCAAAATAAATAAGAAAATGTTTACATTTAACATGCAGCAACAAAATAAACTTATTAGTCTTTTTAATTAATAATTCATTTTATTAAGAGAAATATATTGAAATGTTTAAATTCTTCGAAAATGAAAATATTCCTGTTTACGGTTTTCTAAATCTAACAACATTTGAACTGTAAAAAATCTCAAATGAAAGTAGCAATTTGAGAATGTCTTAATTGTAAGATGCTCTAAAATATTAGCTACTAAAGACACGTCAGTTTTTCATTCTTCACAATTTTTTTTAAATGATTTGAAATATTTTTAGTTTGTTTTACAATTTACTCCTATTTTTAACCCTATAATGTGGACGTGACGAGACTTTACGTAATGTGACATAAATTTCCATATGGGCATCTACCAGTGGCCCGGACGCGACAGGACGACAGCCTTTTTAGTGTTCTAAAGCGCTTAAAGAGTACGACATTTTAAAAATATATCGTCAGGATTTAGTACAATTTAGTACCAAATTATAAACAATTTTACATTGAAACGGACGGTACAAAAACTAGTATTTTTGAAGCTCTTATAAAAATATACAAAGTTCAGCGATTTTTTTAGAACTTAGTTTTTCCATATATACATGTAAATGAAGGTCAGAGGATATATTTTGTTCGTAGGTTTGTGAAATATGAGAATTATATCTTTTTCAACATTTTATTTTTACAACATGGTGGACGTTTCTGGAGAAATTTCCACTTTTATAGTTATAACTGTTCGTTTGAGGAGTATATAGCTATAACTGTTGCTTATTAATATTGTCGGTTATAATAACCATACAAATGTGTACACTATTTCTTCATGGAACTATTGGTCACCGTGCTTATAGTACTCCCATAAATTTAAGGCCTTTATTAGCTTCTATAAGAATGATCGGAATACTCTGAAATTTGATATTTGGGAGTGTTTTCTGTCGTTATACAACCTGTAA
This sequence comes from Polietes domitor, assembly GCA_947397865.1. Lineage (NCBI taxonomy): Eukaryota > Metazoa > Arthropoda > Insecta > Diptera > Muscidae > Polietes > Polietes domitor. The sequence goes on along the minus strand of OX377620.1, from coordinate 190,599,846 downwards.
CATAAGGATTTTGCCACACTCCTTCTGGCACCTTGTTGGGTTACTAATATAACATACAGATTATTTTATATATAGTTATACTTTTATGTTGTACTTTAGTTATACTTCCCATCCAATTTTGCCTGAAGTCCACTATGACATTTCACCAGTAATTGTATGACCGATAGTTCTCCTAACCCATTTCAGTGGTATCAATGTTACAAATCGGACCACAAATTACCATTTGTACCAAATCTGGTTAACCTACAGTTAGAACCACTATCACTTCATTCGTTTATTTCTTCAAAAAAAAAAACTCTACCAAACGTAGTTCTTATTCCAAATCAGGTCGCCGAACTTGTATCCTAGAATGATTTCATACAACCACAAATAATTTTGACACGTCATACGGAGCGCAATTGGATTAGGTTGTACCGCGATACTTGCAAAAGGGTGCTATAACAGTTGGTGAAAAGTTGATTAATCGAAACCAAACATCGATTGTAATCGATTTTGTTTAGCGAAGAAAAAATGCAGCAAGGGAGAATCGTTTTGAGAAGCCTCGCAATCGATTTTCGACTCATTTATATATATTGAAAAATATTAATATTACTGGCAGAGTTAGTTACGGTGAAATATCGCAAAAATATTAAAGTATTGTGTTTGGAGCAAAAATTAGTTTAGAAAACTACATTTGTAGTGAGAATACATACAAATCAAGGTTAGTAGTCTAAATAAAAATTGAATTGTTTAACCAAATACATTTCGCCTTTTGGTGTCGTCGTCCAATACCCCAATACCAAGATTGATTTTTCAGTTTTCAGCAATTGTTCATTACAGCAAAAGAACGGAAAATAATTTCGGCACAGACGTATTTAGCAAAAAACAGAGTTATACAGAGTTCCTCGACAGGATTTTTTAGCTTGAGGCCCTCCATCATCGTCATTATCTGCAACACCACCACTTCGCCACATACACCAATACTATTAAACAATCAGCGGACGCATACACAGAGGAAAGAAAAAACCGTCAGAAAGAGCGCCGCACCAAATCAGCAGCAGCTGCCATTAAAATACAATTCGTGTGTTTGTGTGTGTGAATCTTCTGTGATATACAGACACAAGCAACCACCACCATCAGCAGCAACAACAAATCACATTAAAAGCAGCAGGCAAGAACAGCCGCCGCATTTATCATCGACAACAGCAACAACAAACATCCACAACGAAGAGAGCTCAACATTTTAAGCTGCCTGCTACGCTTGTTTTTCTTGTGCCTGTCTACTCTGCTGAAACTACGAGCCGCCATTAAATAGCAGCAACAACAATACACGAATGTAGTTGTTTTCTTCTTCATTTGTTCATTTGAAAAACCATCTGTCACTTCTCAAATTTTGTGAATTTCTCTTCGTTTTCATCGCTCGTCTCGTTCTACTGTAGTTTATTTCTTAATTATTTGGTTTGCTTTTATTTGGGTTTGTGCGTTCGTCATTCGGTTCATAGCGCCGCCACTTATCCAAGCTACGGAGCGGAGAACTACCATTCAACATTGACCATCAACATCACGAGCGGAACAGTAGTAGTGAATAACATGACCAATACCGGCAAAGATACGGCTTCATTCTTCGAAAATGGCACCACAGAACAATTCGATTATTGCTACAAATTGTATCCAGAAGTTCTTAAACTAAAGGCGGAGAAGCGCAACAAAAAACCGCAGGAGCTGGTAAGACTCGATGAATGGTATCAGAATGTCCTACCCAAATTGATAAAGGAGCGAGGGAAAGATGCGCATATGGTGTACGATGAGTTGGTGCAAACAATGAAGTGGAAACAGACCCGTGGCAAGTTTTATCCCCAGCTGAACTACCTGGTCAAAGTGAACACTCCTCGTGCTGTTATGCAGGAGACGAAGAAGGCATTCCGCAAATTGCCTAATTTGGAACAGGCCATTACAGCCTTGTCCAATCTGAAGGGTGTAGGCACAACTATGGCATCGGCGTTATTAGCTGCAGCTTGTCCTGATTCGGCACCCTTTATGGCAGATGAGTGCCTTATGGCCATTCCGGAAATTGAGGGCATTGACTATACTACAAAGGAATACCTCAATTTTGTTCAACACATCCAATCGACTGTTACACGCCTCAATGCACAGGCCGGTGGTGATAAGCCAGCTTGGTCGCCGCACAGGGTCGAGTTGGCATTGTGGGCTCACTATGTGGCCAATGACTTGAGTCCAGAATTGCTGGATGGAATGCCAAGCGGCAGGGGTGGTAATGGTGCTAACAAAGCTAATGGAAGTACGGATATTGATAATTTCCGAAATGCTGGTAGCGAGGATACAAATGATGGCGATGATGACAGTGCAGGTGAGTGAGAATTATTGTCTATCGTCTGCATCATGACTGATGTAAATTTGGTCATTTAAGACAGACCAATTTTACAATAACAAGGCTGTTTTTCTTTAATATTGGATAACTAAGCTGCGATAAGAAAAACCTAAATAAAAAGTTAAAATTTCACTCAAAATATATTTTTTTTAAATTATTAACAGCAAGATACATAAATGTGTGCATGAAACGAAATTTTGAAAAAAATATTTTATATTAAAAATATTGGACTTAGCCTGGATAATTATCCAGTGTAAGTCAAATTTATGGTTATCGAGGCTAAGTCCAAAAAAGTCAACACAAACTAATTTTTTTGAAAATTTGTTTTGATACAAATATTTATCTTGTAGTTGGCGACAATGTGAAAAAATATTTTTTTTAGTTTGAGCAAAAAATTAAATTTTTATTAACGTTTTTGTTGTCGCAGCTTGTTATCCCTAAAAAACAGCCTTAACATCTCAATTGTCACTAAATAACGGCTATCATTAATTTGACAAATAATTTATCCAATATTACTATATTTGGATTATTATAAAATGCACGTAAGTTGTTGAATCTAAGCGCTTTACTTATTGGCATAATTCTGAAAGGGCTAAAAATGGCATTATGAAGTCACAGACAAGAAGTTTATTAAAAACTTAATTAACAACCTCTCTTTTAAAAAATATACGCTGACTGTCGATTCTCAATCTTGTTTCCATTTACTTATTTGAAGTTGTTAATACTAGAGACTAGTGGCAAATTATGATAAATTGCAATGACAACCGTAAAGAGAAAATAATAATTTTGTGTAAATGTTACATCACGTAGTTTTTAGAACCAATATGTATATTTACATAAATATATATTGATACTGAATTCGTGGATTATTATCTCATTAAAAGGAATTTTTATTTTAGGTCGTGCAGAAGGTATTAATGCTACTACAGAATCGGAAAATGAAAATACCAACCCCACACCTCAAGATGGCGATTCTAATTTCGTATCAAATGATTCGACATCGCAGGACCCTATTCTTGATGAGAATACCACACAAACAACAGCTACCACAACTACCGATGATGGCGAAGAGGTAGCCGCAGGTACACCATTAGCCTCGGATTCCGAAAGTAATATAGAACCACCAGCAGCAGTAAAAGCTATCAAAAATAGTTCATTGCAGCTAAAAGAGGCAAACAAAACCATTACTGCAGCAGCATCGAATGGTAGTAATGGCGCCATCATTATGGCTGCTTCCGCAGCCGGCTTGGAAGGGGAAAATAGCAGCAGTAATTGTTTGCGTGAATCCGAATACGATGATGATGAAAGTAGTAACAGCCGTGCTTTGGAGGATGCACAAATGCCTTCTCTTAATAATCACAATACTACAGATATCGATTCTTCTACTCTGAGTAGTGGTGGAGGCGCCACTGCAGCAGCAGCTGCAATCGTTGGGCAAAAAAGGACTCTTAATTGTGCGGATGAGGCATCGCTAGAGGATTCTGCACAACCAGAAATAAAAAAGATACGTAGTGATTAAATAAAATCACCAAGAAGGGAAAATTAAGAAGAAAAATCAACATCAATAAAAATAAATAATAATAACGAGTTAAAGAACAAAATAAAAGGATCAATCCATGAGCGCTAGAAAAGACACAGCATCTTTAGTTTAGGACGGTAACTATTAAAGCGCCAGCTATTTTGAATTGTAATGCAGTTGATATAATATGATAAACATTCGAGAAATCTAAGAAAACCCCATTTAACTTTAAGGAAAATTTATATTTAATAATTAACATAACGAAAAACGCAAAAATAGCTCCCCATCCTAAATAAAATTAATATTTCTTTGTAATAATCGTAGAAAAAGAAAGCTTTAAACGTTCCCAAACATGACTGGTAATTGCCCTTTGCAGCAAACCAAACAGTCGTGATTTGAGTTGACGTTAAAAGAATCAAACAAAAATATTTTTTTATTTTTAGTTTTATGTATCATCTTTTATTTTTAATGTTTTTATTTCACATACAATAGTTTCCCCAAATAAAAAACAAACTACTTCTTAAGCGTATAAAACAGAACACATCCCTATGTTTTCAGTGTTTTAATAAACCCACTCTGAGATTTTGAAATTTCAGTAACTAGTTGACTAGTCTAATAAATGTTGTTTCAACATTATGAAACTAGGAGAGTTGGGTCTTGTGCGGATTGCATTTGATATCCTTAAGATAACGCATCTTTTCGGAAACGATTGATTTGGCCTACTTATCCAATTCAAAACTTAAATTTATTATGAATTCATCCATTGGCTATTACAAACACAAAAACAATATCAGTGGAAAAATCAATAATACATATTATTTGTGAGTTCAATGATAGTTCAAATGAATCAGATCAGATGAGCTTCCGAAAAGGCCCTAATTCAAAATTATTTCAAACTCGAATATTATTTATTATTAAATTATTTCGCAGTTAATTTTTAGTATTTTTACAACAATAATGGATCTTACATTTTTACAAAATGAAAGCCTCAGTGTATTAAAAATGTATCGAAAAAATATAAAACTCAAACTAAGTAACACGAACAAGAATTATAACAACCACAGCCACAAAGCCACCTCTGCAATAACAGAAACAAAATGTTTTTACACAAAGTTAAAAGAATGTCTCAGTTTACGAACAAAATTGTTATAATTTTATTTCATAAAATTGCGTTAGAAATATAATTATTTTCCTGTGACATAACTGCTGGAACCAGTGGTACTTGGACAATTCAAGAGAAAAAAAATAAATCGTGTGATTTTATGAGTTGAACCAAGGCGTATTTATACAGGTGATAGCACTAGAACAACAACAAATTCGGCAACAACAAAATACAAGCAATTTTTTCAATGGTGAGCCATACTGTCAAAGCAAAATATATGGGATTTGACAGTTTTGGTTACTTTTGAATGAAAAAAATTCCAGTCAGCTGGGCTCGTGCTATCACCTTTATAAATACGCCTTGAGTTGAACGTATCATCATTCTTTCAAATTACAGATACCACTAGATACTAGACACACTTAAATTTAAAATTCGGTGCCGTTTTTGCGTTTTCGGTAGTTACTTCTAATTTACTCTAGTGAATTTTAGTTTTGCTAAACGTACATCAGTTTTCACAATTAAATTATACTTTTGCATTGAAACGTACTAAAAATCAGGCATCTCACATCTCTTCATAAATTGTAGCAACATACAAAGTTTTCATTATGAGTGTTTTTGGTCTCTTAAGAATTCAATTCTAATTTATATCACAAATTAGTTGCCAATAACACGTTTTCGACCATTACATTACACATTGTAAGTGTTTATTTTTATTTTTTTGTAGTAGTTTAACTTTACTATTTAACATAATACATATACACATATAAAATATAATAACAATGCTATGTATGAATAAAACGATGGAAAAGAAAATTATATACATACGTATACCATATATACATAAAATTTAATGAAATAAAATACAAATGAATTTTATTACAAAAGAAATGCTAACAAATTTCGACGAATATGTATAATTTCAAACTAAAAATATCATATTTGTATTTTTCAAAGGAGTTAGGCCCGAACTACACTATTTTGGACGGAAAATGTTGATCTATTTCATCCTGCATCTCATCCTCGACCACTCTCATTTGAGAGATGGACACAGTTGTGTGGAACATTTTTTTCGCGATCAGAAATCTGTATTGTAATCTTGGGATGAAATAGATAAATAAAACCTTGGGACAAAGTTATAAGATATCTCAAGGTTGGAATAATTATTTTATTGTCTATATCATAGAAAAAGTACAATAGCTTTTTAAACAAATTTTGTTTTGTGACGAATTGGATTCAAGAACAACTCCGTTGTCGAAAGTGCCGAATTTGAATGAATGTTTCAGATTCCAAAGTTGACTTTTGAATCGATTTCCGAATCAATTCTCTTCGTTCAAACATGTAACCTATTTATATTGAAGCCATTTAAATAAGAATGCCTGTTAATATATCCATTCGTTTAATACATTTTCCAATACAGTTTTCTTTGCATTTAATTCATTTATATACGTACAATAACATTTGAAATACTGTTCGTGTCTCGCCCACTCTACTCACTTTGACAACTTATGCTGTTTTTTGGTGTATATTTGAATACCTCCTTTTTCATTGATTTTACGGACTGTATTGCCCTTAAATGAGCTAAATGTTCCGATTTGACCTTAAATATGCCTAAAAAGAAAATTCAATTTCTGTTTTTTTTTTTGAATTTAAAAAGTTTTTAAATTTTAAAATGTGATCTCCTCTTTTATACAACCGAGATTCTTTTGATATTCGTTTTCCTCTTTGTGCTAATTCGTCTGAATTTCCCTCCTTCTTCAATCAACTGTGCTCCTACTACTGATTTTAGTATTTCTACTCCCTTGATACTACTACTACTCACAAATTTTGTTTTTTTTTTCATTGAACGAGGTTGTTTGCGGACGCTCTGTGTCGGTAGTAGACCGAGAAAGAAAAGAATCTTTGGTTCTTGGGAACAAGAAAAAAATAATTAAAATATCACAACATAGCCGACAATAATTAATTAATAATGAATGACGAAAGCTGTCGTGCAAAAGCAAGTTAACAAGTTAACTACATGATACAAAAGATACAAACAGAATCGCCACCAAATCATTGAAGTTGTAGTGTTAGTGTTAAAATGAACGTGAAACTATCTTCCAGAATCAGAATCCCCATTCATCACCATCAAATGTAGATTTTCGTGGATGGACTTACTTTTTTTTTATAAATTCTGGTAAGTTTTTAGTTTTTTTTGTAATTTATAACATTTCTCCCCGGTCTCTTGCTACGTTTCTCACATACAAAAAAGTCCAGAGTTGCCAGCAATCAATTGGTTTATCCTCCCCTAAACTGCCACAAAACCTCTCGCTATAACTAAACACTTGGTACAACTTGATTTGTGGAAAATATCAATATCATCAACCGGTTTTTGTTCACATATAAATAAATAATGTCTCCATGCCAATGTTATTCCTTATAGCCTTTTCAGTCCATGCGAAATCTGGCTGAAATGGCACAAGGTCGATTTACAAATGTCAGATCCCATACAAATTTGACATTTAAGAATCGACCTTATGTCATTTCAGCTAGATTTCGCATACAGTCTGAAAGGGCTATTACCTTTCTGGAGCCACATGACATTATATTCCTCATATCCATATTTGGATTTAACAGCTATTTATCGAAATTAACTTAAACTAATTAAGCGAAATGCCAATAAAACACGACTACCAATGGTATAAATTTTAACAAATATACATATATCTGGGGATTTTCATGGTCACACATGTGAAAGTTGTACGTTTTAATTGAATGAAAAACAAAGGAAACCTTATTTTCTCTTCTGTATATTTTTGTTCAACAAGTAAGAAGTTATATATTTAGTAGAAGAGAAGAATACAACTGATCTGCAGCGCAATAGAAGTTTCTTTTTTACAAAAAAAAAACGCATAACAGTACGAATTGCGCGATACTTTTTGATAAAACGTCAACACTAGATGATAGATTAGTAGTAGAAGTGTTGTAATAATCTGTACAATATGCAGTGTGACCCCAATTAACCCATTTTGATCCAGCTTTGCCATTAGGATTTCCGTAGAAAAATTCAAATTTGCTAAATTGGGGTGTTGCGATAATTGAGGAGTTGAGGTAAACGAGGTCGCACTGTACTTAATATTAGGGCTGTTTTTCTTTAAGCCGGGATAACAAGCTGCGATAACAAAACGTTAATAAAAAATTGAATTTTTTGCTCAAAATAAAAAAATATTTTTTCACATCGTCGCCAACTGCAATATAAATATATGTATCAAAAGAAATTATCAAAAAAAATTGTATTGACTTTATCGACCTCGATAACCATCATTTTGACTTACACTGGATAATTATCCAGGCTAAGTCAAAAATTGTTAACACAAAATTATTTTTTCAAAATTTGTTTTCACACACACATTGATAATGCTTTTGGCGACAATTTTAAAAAAGAATTTTTATTTTCAGTGAAATTTTAACATTTTATTTAAATTTTTGTTATCGCAGCTTAGTTATCCAGTCTTAACGCATTGAGTGCCACGTCGTACGTTTCCGTACGACACCTAACCCGTCGTGGGGTGCCGACAACAGTGATTGCTTTTACTTAGAGCCAAAACAATTTTTGGGCTCCTGGGAAGGTTTGCGTCAAAACCGCTTGGCACTCAATGTGTTAAAGAAATGCAGCCATATTATTTAAGTCTGATTGTATGCTCTTGTCATTTGTACATTAGTTTAAAATATATTATTTATGTTTTTTATTCACAAGTATTTTTTGTCAGATCTTGCTTACCGATCCTACTGGTTTTGTTTTTCCAACTTTTTGGTTATTGTTTGAATTAGTAGTAGTAAATATTTTATAAAACGCGAGCTTTCGCGTTGCGCCATTTTGTTGTAATTTATTTATTTTTCTGTATTGTAATTCAATTGTAATCGGCCACTTGGTTTAGTATTACAAAGAAATAAATGAAAAAACTTACAAACAAACATATAGTATGAAACGTTCTCTCTTTGATACATGACTTTAGAATATAGAATATAAATGAAAACCTATCAACATTTTGCAGTAAACTGATTCTTTATTTACTGTTCCCTTATATTCTTTAAGCCAGGATAACAAGAACTTCAATAATTGTTTACTGCAATCGTAAAATATTTTTTCATGTTCTTTCCGACTATTTAAGGGTTCCTATGTCATGGAGTTTTCCTAAGAAAAGAAATCGCGATCAATTTCACACTGAGATTAATGAGATACAAATTTTGCTGATTTTTCTGTTATACTAAGCTGCTATAAAAATATCATCGGACATCAACATCCTGAAGTCTAAAATTCGGCCAAACTTGTGGTTTCATACAAAATTTTTAAAGGTGATATCGATACATATATAGATGTTGTTGCCTAATAAAGCATCCAATTGTTACTTGTTGCGCAAAGCATATATCTAAAATAAAATATGTTATATTATTATTAGTGGTTGTATAGAAAATCGAATATTTCTCATTCCGATAAATTTATTAGAGTGATAGAGAGCCGAGAGAGAAAGAGAGCTAGTAAATTGTATCTTTTAAATTCCGAAAGAGTTGACTAGAAAATCGGAGGCGTTTTGCTAATTGTTATCAGCTAAGCGCTGCCAACTCTGCACCAGAATGTGAGTATCACTCGTTTACATTTTTACGAGTGTGTGCTTGCAAAGTCTCATTTGTTTAGCTAGAAACAATTAAACGCTTAAATAAACATTATGATTGACTTAGTATGAGAATTAAATTCGGAACGAATCCGAGCGTAGCGGATTACAAAAACACATGGACTTTATTCAAAAAAAAATTGCTTTAATTTCAGAGAGAAGACAAACGTTTTTCATATGTATTTGTTGAAAGTACAGCGACAACGACGGCGACTAGGAACATTTTTATATATACATATATATTTTTTCGACAAGTTACACTGCTTTGGAAAAACTTTAATATATATTCTCAGGTAAAATTGTTGGAAAGGAATAACAAAATTTACATAAGGTCACAGCCATCACCATCGCTTCGCAAACAAATTCAACTTGACAACCAACAGCAAAAAATTCACTCTTCGATCCACATAACGCTGTCACTCATACGGATTTACCACATCACCAATTTGAGAAGGTGTTTATGCAAACTTATCACAAATGTCGTTATTACGTCAGTTTTTCGGTACCTCCTCGAATACCTGGGTTCGGGCCCTTATCATATTTTGCTTAGCATGGGCCTTTCTCGTCTATATATTTGTGACAAAGCTGAGTCCCCCGACTACAGAGGAACCTGACAATACATCTAAGCGCATTAATCAGGCGCTTCAACTGCTGGAGGCGTCGCGGCAGCGGAATCAAGAGTTGCAAGAAATGATTGATACATTGTTAAAGTAAGTATTCTAACACTATTACCAACGAAATTCTGATAGATTTTTATATACATTTATATGTCAAGAATGACATATGAATGAATTTTATCCTTTTTACCAATAAAATATGTATTTTTAATTTATCAAATATTTTTTTTGATTTATTATGATTATATACATTATTTAGTTGGGTTATTAAAAAAAAAAGCAAATTCCATGCAAAATAAAATAAACTTACAACAAAACAAATATTTCTCCAGTTTGGCAGTGTCAAAAACTCTTTAATATAAACTCACAAATGTGCTTATATTAAATCTTATAAATCTTCACGCTAATTTTTTACTAAGTTAGTATTTGGTATGAACCCCCTTTGCATCCACCACGCATCACTTGGTCTTGACACTAATAAAAATGACTGTAAGATGATTTTGTCAACAGGATTTTTCGTTTCTTTTTGGCCATATGTAATCACAATATATAAGATAGAAACAAGCTAAAAACCAAAATGTGACCTTTTCATAAAAATTATTTTGAAAATTATTACTTATTTTTAATGTGTAAACTGATTCTTGACATACTGTATTTGACTTGTTGTTGATTATTCTAGGTAATACCATTCAATTTTGTAAATTTAATGTACAAATACTACTATTTTATTAAGCTTACAAAATTAATCAGTCTCGACTCTCACTGTGTACTCGCAAAGAACGACAACTGACAATTTACAAATTTAATAAAAAAAGTTCTTTGGAAAGTTATTTTATCATCTTTCATTTAAAATTAGAAAGCTCTTTTATTTTAATATTTTACAAATGTCAATCACTTTGGGCATTTCATATTATTCTCATCATATGAAAAATTTAGTCAACGTTATGTATGTCATCTGAATAATGCTGCGAATGCACATTTTATTTTGTATATATCGTAAATACCAACATCCCCAAATACTTCATATTTCCTATTTGATCAAATCAATCAATCATTCGTTTCACTCATTAGATTGCAGTCAGTTTTTTGACGCTTCCTATTATTTACTGTTCGATTAATCGACAGTCGTGTTGTTTAACTTATGACAGTCTTGAAGCAGTGATATGTGCCTCATTAGGATCATAATTTCTTCGCGATAATAGAAACTGACATTTAAATAATAATATCAACTACTAATACATTTTAACCACTTTTTATATTTACAGTGATCACGTGGACAAGCAGTCTGCTCTGAAACTTATACAGAAATTAGAATACGACATTCACAACCCAATTGGAGTTGAAGCAAAAGTCGACTCTCCTCTTCCATTTGGTAGCCCATCCAATGAGCCAACGTTGGAGTATGAACTATTGCGAAGACGCATTCAGACGAACATTGGTGAAATATGGAATTTCTTTAGCAATGAACTGGCAAAAGTTCGGAAAAACGTTGATCGTGGGCCCACTGAAATGAAAGAGGATATAAATAATGTTTTAATCATGGGTGCTGAACACAAACGCTCTCTCCTAAGTGATGTGGAACGTTTACGTCAATTGGATGGCTATGAAGCTTGGCGTCACAAAGAAGCTATTGATTTGAGCGATTTAGTGCAGCAACGCCTCTATCATTTGCAGAATCCAGCTGAATGTTCCAAAGCTAAGAAATTAGTGTGCAAATTGAATAAAGGTTGCGGTTACGGATGCCAACTACATCATGCGGTTTATTGTTTCATAGTGGCATATGCCACCGAGCGTACATTAATTTTGAAGTCGAAAGGCTGGCGTTACCATAAAGGCGGCTGGGAAGAGGTTTTCCAACCAGTATCAGACACCTGCGTTGACATTGGAGCCGCGCGTGCTAATAACTGGCCGGGCAGACCAGAGTCTCAAGTTGTAGTGTTGCCGATCATAGATTCATTAATGCCACGGCCGCCCTATCTGCCACTGGCTATTCCGGAGGATTTGGCACCGAGATTGAAACGTCTGCACAGTGAACCCATTGTTTGGTGGGTGGGACAGTTTCTGAAGTATTTACTCAGACCACAGACGGGTACACAGGAATTTTTGGAATCTAGCATGGCCAAATTGGGTTGGAAGAAACCGATTGTGGGGTAAGTGTGATAATAATAGAACTAAATTATGTAAAAGTATGTTCCTAATTCAAAAATAAATTGAGAGACTGAGAGCAAAAATGGGTTGCAATTGTAAACACAAAAACATACCAACATGTCGTCACCTCAGAATAGTTTTGGTCTATGATCAACAATACTCTTTCGAGAAAAAAGACAAAAAATAGAATAATTAACACTTTGCAAAGGTGGACGCACAAATCATCCTGTCCAGAAATTTTGAGGTTTTTGGCTAAAAATGATATTTTGATGATTACTTTGGAATTTTGGCCTATACACAGTAAAACTTGACGCTACTAGCTTTCATTGGGTAGTGGTCCCACCGACCAAAGTATTTCCATGTGGCCACACAACTCATCCTCTTCAGTAATTTCGATGTTTTTGGCTAAAAAATGATATTTTGATGACTACTTTGGTATTTTGGCTTATACACAGTGAAACTAGACGCTACTAGCTTTCGTTGGGTAGTAGACCCATCGAATAAAGTATTTCCATATGGCCACAGTGGACGCACAAATCATCCTCTCCACAAATTTTGAGGTTTTTGGCTAAAAAATTATATTTTGATGATTACTTTGGATTTTGGGCAACGGCGTTAAAACAAAACCTTTTTTTTGGTCGGGGATCGACCCTTGGGAATGGGATTCAATAACGCATATAAAATTGTGATATCACAAAAACGATGCGATGTACCAAAGAACGGATTGTGGATTCAAGGCACAAACTATTTGACTATTTGTTTGTTGCTCCAAAACGGCCGAACTGATGTTGCTGAAATTTTTAACACACTTCTGGAAGGACCAATATATAAATGCGAAGATTTATACGGTGATTGTACCCATTTTTAGCTCCTTTCTATTTGATACACTAATGCGCATGTACTTTCATATTATTAACTCTTGTTGTAATTCCCTTGAATAATTCTTGTGACATTATCTAATGTATTTTACATTTGCAGGGTTCACGTTCGCCGCACCGACAAAGTAGGCACTGAAGCAGCTTTCCACAGTATCGATGAGTACATGACACACGTTGAGGATTACTATTTGACACAGGAGATCAACGGTACTACGTTACCACGACGAATTTTCCTCGCTTCAGATGATGCGCGAGTCATCGGTGAAGCTCGGAAGAAATATCCACAATATGAGATAATAGGCGATGCCGAGGTGGCGCGAATGGCCGCAGTGTCAACAAGATATACAGATACGGGTCTCAATGGTATCGTATTGGACATACATTTACTTTCCATCTCTGACCATTTAGTGTGTACATTTAGTTCCCAAGTTTGCCGCGTGGCATATGAAATAATGCAAACTCTATATCCCGATGCTGGACATCGTTTTAAATCGCTGGACGATATTTACTACTACGGCGGGCAAAATCAGCACAACAAGCAAGTTGTTATACCCCACAAAGGAAATCACGACGAATTGCAAATGAAACCTGGCGATCTGGTAGGCGTTGCAGGCAACCATTGGGACGGTTTTTCGAAAGGTAAAAATACCCGCACTAATCAAGTGGGTCTTTTTCCATCCTTTAAGGTAGTGGATAAAGTGGAAACGGCCAAATTGCCAACCTATCCGAATGTGTAAATAGATAAAGGGACATAAGTGGAAACTTTCAGGTCTATTTAGGGTTTCTTTAAGAGCCGAAGAGGCGTTTTTACACTTCGTTTTTTACAAAAATTGTACATATATATTTATTTATTGTGGAAAGTATTTTTGATTCTGTGTAAATCATTAAAAGTAGGCTCCCAATCCCTCCTTTTATCTATTTGAAGCATGAAATCCTCCGATGCCTCTGTTGACAGTATATTTTAATCCCAATCACTAACTATCTTTACACTTCCGTACAAAATGACAAAATGGTGTAATAATCTCATGATCACAATCAAAATGGACGAGCGTGCGTGCCTAATATACATCGTTCAAAGAGCTCTTTCTGAATTTCTTTCTCACAAGTTAATGTTTTTGTCGGCTTAGGTAAGGCACTGTAACTACAAATTCAGTTAGAATTGCTGGGTTTTAATTCCACAAATTCGAACAAGAATTTGTTCTGAATTTCATTTTATTTTGGTGGAAGTGGATTTGAACTTGCGAACATAAAATGTACATTTGTAGACTTGATAGAAAGTATTATTTTAGCAAACAAAGTAATTGTAAGACAAAGATTTGCGGCAAATCAATTCCAATTGACACTACTACATCTAGTAATTTAAATACTCTTTCACCAAATAAAAGTTTCAGTAAATGTAGAACACTCTCGATTAACTAGGCACGCAGTTGTGCAGAGTTTTCTATTCCCGTTCGCATTATCAGAAAGGAATACAAAATAATAACCTAGTCTGATAAAATGTACGACTTCAGTCTGATAAAATGTACGACTTCAGTCTGATAAAATGTACGAATTTGTTTCGTTATTTTGTTTTCTGAAAAAACGCAAGCACGAATATAGATTCAGGGACATCGAAAAATAAATTTTCGGTTTATAAGCACAATTATTCGAATTCCTGTTAACGCTCAAATTTAAGGTGTCGTGTTCGATTTCAGTCTTCAATTCGTTGTTTTATATTGAGTTTGACATCGATTTTTATGGAACACGCATAACATCCATGTGTATTTGCTAAACATCTACGTCCGTGCATTTGGGCTTCATAATAGGTTTTATATTTTATACACATTTTTGTTAGTTCTATATATTTATGCATTTTATATATAATTAGGATACGAACAATTTTGTTTGTGAAACAAAATACGAATATATTCCAAGTTTTCAATTACCCAAATGCTGGATCTGGTTCTTTAACCAAAAGATGATCTGAATAGAAAAAATATTTAATTAATGTAAACAGTTACATTTGATTTCGATAACTGAGCAGCAGAAATGTTTGTTATTCAATTAAACAAGTTTTCTGTTTCCAATATTTGACTGTTTGATAGAACATTATTTCGGCACGTAAAATAATACACAAAACGTCGTAACTTGTAAGCCATTCATTCATTGCATGTAAGAAAACTGCATATATTTAGTTTAACTTTAACATTTAAATATTTATTTAATTATAAGTAGCCAACAAATTGCAATAAATGGAGCAGAATACTTATTTAAGAAACAACAATAAAAGTACATTGATTTATTCATGAATGAAATAAAGTAATATAAACATACATATGAGTCATTCAATGCCAAGCGGCAATATTTTTGACCTTATTAGCTAGCTGGGATTGTTTCGAAACTTTGTGAATGTATTATTCTCATAAAAGTATTTTAACGAAATAACACGATTTATGACCAATTTAAAAGTTGTAAAATTTTTTCATAAAGGTGTGTTCATTTAATGGCCTGTAACTTCTGAAATAAAACTAATTAGTTGATGTAAAAAATCCAATTCTTTCCATTTTTGTAGAGAGCGATTGTTTAATAAACCAAAATTACAATTTTGATGATTTTGCACTAAAATTTTGCAAAATATATTTTGAAAACAACTATAAAAAATAGAAGCATCTAAGAATACACTTTAAATTTTCAAGAAATTAATTAATGTAATAATTTCGGAAATCAAAACAAAAGAAATAAAATTGTAAAAGCTTTAATATATCTAACGGAGCGATAACATACCATTTCAATACTTTACATTAAATCGGTCAAGTATTCCAGGAATTACACCTGATTTATGAAAAAATCGTAATTTCGCCACTTTTAATTGCTCATAACACAAAAAAAAAATTTTTAAATATGCATAAAATATTTTTATGGGAAGAATATATACACAAATTTTTGAAACAATAAAAGCTAGTGAGTCGATTGTCATGGAATGACTCATACAGTGAATATCATTAATATTCGGCATTAATCTAAGTATTTCCATTCACCAGTAGATAAGCTTCATAATCCGCAAAAAGACACTAGACAAGAAAGACACTATATAATTTACATAAAAATTCCGCATTGATTACTGATGAAAATTAAGTAATGTCTTGTTTTTTATATTTTGAAACATTTTTATGATTATTTTTCCACATTGATTACTGATCAAAATTAAGTAGTAATGCCTTGTTTTTTATGTTTTGAAATCAGTTTATGAATTTTTTTCGCTTATCTACTGGCGAATTAAAATTGTAAAATAAAGCTTTATGTTTAATAAATGTACATAGATTAATGGGCGTTTGATCTTTCATAAATACGGACGCCTAATATTAATGACACTCACTTTATGTATTTATTAAATCAGCACACAGGAAGTACACAACACTTCGTATTATTACAGAAATTCACTCTCGTGTGTATTTTGGCACCTAACCAACATACATATACAATAAACCGGGTCGCAAAAAAGCTGCGATTTTCCGCACCTAAATTGAAGCCTTGATTTGTTTTATGAATACCTTCAAAATATTTTGCTTCTATTAGACATAGTATATTGAACATTTTGGCATCAGAATAACCCATACTTTATTGTCATAACATTCATCGAAAAATGAATTTTTAAAATAAACATGCTTAGAGGTTATGTAAAATCACTCTAGATGCGCGAAGGTAAAAGATATTTGATATATTTTGGGACTATTCATAAAACAAACCACGGTTCCATTTTACGTGCGAAAAACCGCATCTTTTTTATTTCCATAAAAAACTGACCCGGTTAATATAATAATATACAATATAAATCATTTATTGAATCGGTAAGTTATGTTAACTAGCTTTGTTCGTGTTAAGTTGATGTCCTGTTGTGGTAAACCATAAAATATTAAATAAACTAATATGTATAATATATATCAGCAATGTGAGGAAATCAAAAACTGTCAATTACGAAGCTCCATATAACTATTAAAAATAAAATCATAATATTTTTCTACGTGGAATATAATCGAATCAACTGTCTTACGATATAGCGAGGAGTAGTTATAATTGTGCGACGTCGTGCTTCCAATCTTAGTAGAGCATGGTGATTTCACTCCATGGTGAGTATTCCTCCCTTTTTTCTCAAACATAGCTCATGCGTCTCTGAGAGCATCTTTTGCGTCCAGAACTCGATTTGCCGCTGCCAAACTGTCCAAAACTAGAGCTCATTGCGGACTCGAATGTAAACTGCGTGTTTGTGTTGTTCTTCTCCAACAAAACCGAACAAGTGGGCAGGAAATGACAATAACGTCTTAGTTGCTGCTTGAAATTGGCCGTGGTAAGAGTGTACAGGATGGGGTTTAGTGCAGAGTTGACCGGTAGCACAAGAATTGCTAACCACGCATAGAGTGATGTGGATATAGAAATACCTGCGTTTAAGAGAAAAATTATGTAAATTATGATATGCAATAGCCCATTGGCAACGGTCCATATAATTCTCAATCTGCATTTAATTTCTTTATAAACTTTAGGTCTTTGACATATCGTCAGTTGAAATGCAAAAGGGGAAACATCACAAAAATCCAAAATGGAGTTTCTGAAAAAAATGGCGACTTTATTACCGAAATTCAAAAAATAGTAAAAACAAGTTTGTTTACAAATTATTTTTTACTGTATATTTGCAACTTTTCGACTCAATGATGGAACGCGACCTACTCTATAATGTAAGTGT
This sequence comes from Polietes domitor, assembly GCA_947397865.1. Taxonomy (NCBI): domain Eukaryota; kingdom Metazoa; phylum Arthropoda; class Insecta; order Diptera; family Muscidae; genus Polietes; species Polietes domitor. The sequence goes on along the minus strand of OX377620.1, from coordinate 190,581,848 downwards.
ATTTTTATGTTTTGAAAGTATCCTGTAAAATCGTTTTTATATTATTGTTATTATTCCCTCCTTTTGGAAAATTATTAAAAGTGATGTTACGGCCTTTTGCATTTCAGGTGACAATATGTATCCAAGAATCGAAATTCGAAACCGTGCAGATCTGGGAACAGTCATTTATAGTTCATAAAATATTCCAAAAATATTTTGTTCCAAGATCTGAGGGTCGATTCTGATTCTGCGAAAATAATCAGCACTATCCGTAACACATTTTTTCATATGAGCAGTTTCACAGAACCAGAATCAATCCTCTGTTCTGGTAAAATTGAGGGCCCCTTCGGAAACGCGGCACTGCATTTCATCATATTCATTTGGGCTAACAACAAACTCACAAATTAAATGTATTATGAATTTTCCATGGGTTGTTGCGTTTATTAAATTTTAGTGGATGATAGCCCAAATTAATCAGATGCACTGCAGTAATGCGTTTTCGATATGGCGAAGACTAATGTCCAATTTTTTCGGTAACATACAAATTCCGGCACAATGGTTAGTTTTCAGTAGAAAATTATCTTTAAGTTAGATTTTAATCACTGACAATATAAATACGTAAAATAAATGAAAAAAATATGTTTTCAGAGATATAGCTAATTGAGATATTTAAGTGACCACAAAGAATTGAGCATACAAAATTGCTAAAAGGTACTTTTTCGAATTTGATGACCTTAACCCCCTATCACACAAAACGCAACGCGAAAGCTCGTGTCATTTTCAATGTATATTGTTTTTGTAACAACAGTCCGTACGGAAATTACCGCGAACATTCTCGTGGCGTTTTGCGTATAACCCTCCCTAAACAGAAAACTATTACGGGGTTAACATACAAAACGCAATGCGGAAGTTTGCGGTAATTTCTGTACAGATTGTTGTTACAAAAACAATTCGTCGATGCGAGCTTTCGAGCTGTGCTTTGTGTGATAAGGGGATTATGCTTTCATGCTGTGTGACGTATTTAAGGATGTTGATAAGCTGATAAATATACAAACCTGATAATGCGGCCAATTTTACAATAATTACTGGCAACCAACATGCACAGTCAGTGGTTATTATGATGGCAAATCTTAGAAATAAGGAGAAATCGGAGAAAATATAAGTTTCGGAAGTTTCTTGGATTATATTAGACATTATGTATAATAGTCGTGTTTTATTGGCAACTCGCTTGTTACTCGCTTAATTTAATAATTCCGTCGGATTTTTGAAAATTTTAAATTTGACTCAATTTATAGAAAACTATCAATCATAAACCTATAATACTATAATAAGCTATCAAGGCGTATTTATACAGGTGATAGCAGGAGTCCAGCTGACTGAATTTTTTTTCATTCAAAAGTAACCGAAACTGTCAAATCCCATATATTTTGCTTTGACAGTATGGCTCACCATTACTTGTATTTTGTTGTTGCCGAATTTGTTTTTGCTCTACTGCTATCACCTGTATAAATACGCTTTGTAAGTTATCAATCTTTTCTGTGAATGAAAATCAAATGTCGAAATTTTCATAAAAAATTGTCAAAATGACGAATAAACAGAGTTGGCAGCGCAGTATGCTTTTTAATATTTCTTCTTCTATCACCGAAATGTGTTTGCGGATAGTTTGAGTAGCAAAGTTGATAGAAAGTTAGGCAACAATAATTTATAACAAACAAAACTCCAAAATGAATCATATAAGTGTTGATTAAAGTGTTAGTGTTAAATGATAGTAAAATGAATGAGAGATAAAAATATATTCCAGAATCCTCATTTTCGTGAAACATCAAATGTAGATCAAAAGCCATTTTCGATGGTGGATGGTGTTACTTTTTTATTTATTCCATTTAGTTGCGGTATGATCAGTTGATGACTGATTATAAATGGTTTATTATATTTTCTTAACCCCATATGTTGCTATTAATGGTAGTATGGTTTGGCAGCTTTGAGTGAACAAGTCATATACCAGGTTTCTTTTACATCTTAGGATCTCATTTATTCCCGAATGAAATAAAACTCCACCGAGAACTTACCTAGTTGCCACAACACTTTCACGCCCGCTTAATGTACTTCGCATACCGCCGCCTGAAACACGAATGGCCTGAAGCATTCGTAAATAGGATGTTAAGATGAAAATCAACGCAAAAGTATTTATACAAATAAACAGCACAGCCGAATACTCCCAACCCTGAAAGTAAAGGAAACAGGAAAAGGTTAAACAATTGCATTTTTCTCTCCCATCATTTTCATTGTAAAACTACCATTTGTCCTCACATTCACCCCAATTTAGATATGTATGATGAGGTTTGAATTTTCTAACAAATTTTCATTAAATTGTGAACGGTTTTAAAAAAGCGTTCTCTACAGGTAGTATCAAAAATAACGCGTTTTAAAAGTTGAAGATATGAAACGCTTTGTGAATGCTTATAAAAACACTTTAATAGTAATTGTTGTTTAAATGTAATCGTTCATAAAATAAAATGAAAAAGATACCGACAAAATTAAAAAAAAAATTTCCCAATGCTCCTTCTTCGACTATCGCGTCGATTTAAAACGACTGTCATTATTTTTATGGTAACATATAGTCTTGTCACACTGCATACGAAATCTAGCAGAAATGACACAAGATCGATTTTCAAATGTCAATTTTGTATGGGATTTGACTTTTGTAAATCGACTTTATGTCATATCATCAAGATTTCGCATGCAGTGTGACAAGGCTATTACCATATTTGTTAGTATTAAATTTACTTTTAAAACATGAAATACTATGTTAATTTATTTTTCTCCAAAAAACCCATCTCATTATTTTCTAACGCAAATTTTTAACAAAAATAAATGATTTTTGATATTTTACAGGCCCTAAAAGAAAAATAAAAAAAGTGTATGAATGAGTTTCTCTAATGCAGGCTTACCACATGTTTTCTTGTCCCCAAAATAACCATGAAATATCCGCAATTACAAAAAAGTTTTTTATTTCAAAGAATTAGACCAAAAAATAAATCATGAATGATTTGTCGATTTGTCAACAAACAGGGAATATTTTGATCCTTCTATGTCGTGAACAAGATCCTTGTTTAAAATTCCGTTCTAGTCAATTTATTGATTTCAAGTGGAGAGTAATGAAACAGGAACTGAATCAAGTGGTTTACTGTTGCAACTGATGTACACATAATTTGTTTCTATTCTAGAGCTTACTAAAATTGATTCTAAATATTTTACTCAATTTTACTCAAGTACGTAGTAAAAATAATAAATTCTGAGTAATTTTTACTTTTTACATACCAAATTCAAAATCAGAGTATTTTATAGGTAATCGATTTACCTTAGCATATGGATCATGAATATGCAGTGATAGTCAAACGCCATTGGTGCCATAAAAATGAGTTCCGAAGTAGTTTCCATGTAATAAGGGGGCAGCTGCCAAAACGAATGATAGACTCCATAAAACCAACAGACGCGCAACAATTCTGCAACAAATATTAAACGCATATTATACCAACAGGTGTCAAGCTAAATGCACATTTATTTTAAGCCGGTCACATTCCACATAAAAAACTTGCTACCACTTGAACCTTGTCTTATATGCTTTTCAACTCTGCCGACATCAATTCCATTTTTGATACCGATGCGAATAATGTTACGATACAGTAACGCAAACGGCATTAAATTGCATTTATGTAAAGTACATCTTTGTAATTTCTAAGAATTTATTTACAATGGATTCCCGATTTAGCGGACAATTGATTGTCAGCCATGTTCGTTATATCGAGTACTGATTATAGAAGTTTACAAATTTCGGTTAACTTCTGGATCAGAGCCGATGAGAACAAAACGTTTTCTTTGAAATTTCAAAATCCATTCGTCAAAAGTCTATTTAAATCAGAGAATCGGCAATTATAGTAAATTTTCTTTTTAGAATTTCTTTCCCTATTCGCCAAAAAATAAAGCTCGGTACTTCAATTTTCGGCATGAAGAAACTTACCTTCTCTAGTATCTTTGGTTTGCTCATAAAACTAAGTAGTTGGAATCATCTAGTATACTTCGACTGGGATTCATTAAACTTTACTTTACTCATTCTGCACTCACTTGCGAGTCGAGGGCTTATATTCTAAAGAGGACAATATAAAAAGAGGATGACTAATGGCTACGATTAAAAAGTTTTCAACATTTCCTATTATTCGCGGTTATATGGTTCATTTCATGTTTAAAAATTGAGCACTATGAATGTTGAAATAAGAACATATGTAACCATTAATGTCCAAATATATAATGAAGATTTATTGAAAACTCGTTAACATTCTTAATGAAATGTTGGCAATGTTGTGTAGAAAACACATCGAATTTAAAGATTCCAGCTTCACCCGTTAGATTGGTACCATTTTACTCTACTCTTTGGCCAACAAATAAATAAATCCCTTTTAGCCTTTACATACATAAACTGAACTCCGAATAATGACACAAATAATAATTTATATTATTTAACAAATAATGTTTTTTTCATTCGGTAACTTCCTGCAGGATCCTATTACAAAAGTAATAACAAGTTTGGTGGTGTTGTGTGTATCCAACTCACCTCTTCTTGCCGGCGTCCCTGGCCTGTAGAGGTCTCATGACCGACATCAGGCGGTCCCAAGTGACCAGTGTCAACAGCAGCGTTGACGATTGGCAACTGAATGTGCTCAAAAATCCTGAAAATATAACGTCAACATTACAAATTTAACAGCAACATCATAGGAGATGAAACGCAAACAAAAGAAACAATTAAAAAGTCCAAAATATATTTATGAGTTAATGAAGATCTCCGCCGCAATCGATTAGAATGGCGAATAGCCAGCAAATCTTAAATACTTACCCGAAAATGCACACATGCTACTGTGGCGCCAGGATTCTTCGTGAACAATGTACTCGCCACGAAAGTTAATATCTGCGCAGGCAATGATGGCCAAATAGATGCCCATAAGGAAATCGCTAGCAGCCAAATGTCGCAAATACAACGAGTGTTCCACATTGCTGCGTGTTTTGTTAATAAAGTAACGGCCCATTAACACCAGCATATTGCCAACGACAGCAATGGAGGCCATGCCCCAGACACTGCAAATGAAAAGCACATCAAAAGGATATGAAATAAACCAAAACATTGCAAAAAAAACATCTGGGTAAGCATTGCATCATTCTGAAAATCATTTTTGGTCGAAAACGAAATCAAATTTGTATTCCCTTGTTTACCTATTCACTCGACTACATTCAGAAATATTTTTTTTGATCTATTCTGCTTTCACAGACATGTATGAATTCGAGGCGTATTTATATAAGGTGACGGCAGCAGAGCAAAAACAAATTCGCCAACAACTGTACTGTTAAAGAATAATACATATGTATATGGGATTTGAAAGTTCCGGTTGCAATCGACAGCTGGGCTCCTGCCTTCATCTGGTATAAATACACCTTGTATGAATTAAAATTCGATTTCGGCCGAAAATTTAAATTGTTTGCAAAAGCGATTGTAGTAAATGTTGTTGAACTCAGAAATATTTTTTGACTGAATCGAAAAATATTTTTTTTTTGTATAGCAATTATGTTTCTGAATCGAAATATATGTAGGAAAAAATACATCCTAAACTTTTGACAAGCAAGAAGATATTACTGCTGCCTGATGGTTCGCACTTTTTTCCACCTTATAAATGGTCGTGGTCTCTATTTTGCTGAGTAAATACTAGAAACTGGAGACAAACTTTTTCTGTTCTGCAATGCAATCGTAGACATTCTATTTTTGAAAAGAGGACATTATTCACTTACCTGGATCGTAGAATCGGGTTATCCAACAGATGGTATGTGCTACTGATACCGTCGCCATGAGGCTCGCATACTCGCACATGTAGTGCTGCTCGGCATAAATGGAACCACGAAAAGTAACTGCAATGGACACAGTATGTGGATGACGGTCAATTCATGCAATGCATAACTTTCAATTATTTCCAAATTGGTATCGCGAAGGTAATGCCAACACGACAACGCAACAAAATGAATGCAAACACTTACATGTAGTCCAAGTTGGTTAAGTTTTGGACCGTTCTATTGTCCAATGTGCGGAAGTCGTTGTCGGTCAGAAGAAGTGATGTGAGATTTTCGAGACAATCGAATGCGTTCACATCGATTTTTCGCAACTTATTTCCATTCAGATGCCTGAAAGAAAAGACAAAGATACCCGAAAAGTTAAACAATTTTGGAGATACTTCAGCAGGTAGCTCTAATCAAATGACGTGGCAGTAATTAATGGCGCAAAAGCTCTGGACGCGAAAAGGAGCTCAAAACTTTTAATTTTTGAAATGGCGTTACACAATATCAGGAACAAACCATGGTTAAACAGTCCACATTTTATTCGTGGGTGGTGAGTACATCATTTTTTCTTTACCGAGCCTACTATGACTATTGTGACGTAGTTTCTTACCAATTTGTCCCCGAATGTTATCCGCTTTAGAACTGCAACTTCGGATACTACTCCCATTCATTGGTAATCTTTAATCTATTTAATGCACATAAAAATGTGAGAAACTTGAACTTCGTATAGCTCTGAAGACATTTTTCTCATATCAAGTTTACACTTTTCTTTGAAATTGCGACAAGCTTTGAACTTATTCTACACCATTTCCAATTGAAATTGAGAAAAATACACTTGTAATTGAGAATTTCCATTTCATATTGAGAAAATTCCATTTGAAATTAAGATTTTCCATTTCATTATTCTACACCATTTCCAATTAAAATTGAGAAAATTACACTTGTAATTGAGAATTTCCTTTTCATATTGAGAAAATTCCATTTGAAATTAAGATTTTCCATTTCATAATGAGAAAAGTCCAAATGAAATTGAGAATTTCCATTTATAACTGAGAAAATTTCAATTGAAATTGAGAATTTCCATTTAATATTGAGAAAATTCCAATTTCAATTGAAATTTTCTCATTATGGAAATTCTTAATTTCAATTGGAATTTTCTCAGTTATAAATGGAAATTCTCAATTGTTGCTCAAGCGGTTGCTTTAAAATACAAAGCAGTGAGGCGTTCTAATGTATAGATAGGCAAGTAGAATACTTACAATCCTTGTAGCATATGTAGATCGCAAAATGTGTGGCCTTGCAACTCAGTCAGTTGATTTCCGGTTAAGAACCTTAAAAATAGGAAATAGAAAAACAAATATTATCTTGTTCGTGAATCATCGGCTACAGTCAGCTTAGTATACCGTCACCAGAAATGCAAAAGTGCCGAACAGCACAAAAATCCAACATTGAGTTTTTGATTGACAATAGTGCATTACAACAAAATGCACATCCTCACCATATTTTAGCTATCTTTTGTCAAAAGTGGCGACTTTATGAGCGAAATTCAAATAATCCGAAAAAAAAACTAATTTGTTTGTAACCCATAGCTACTTTTTACAGTGTAATCGCAACTTTTTCGGCGCTATGATGGAATGCGTTCTACCTTCTAATGTAATTGCATTTTTGTGTTTTTCAATGGTTTTAATATTCCGTTTTATGCTTCTCCTGGTGACGATATGCAAATTCGCATTGCAGTTGAATATATTAACATATATACGCCGAAAACATTCATTCAAACACTTCAGATTATGATATATTTAAGATTACGATTACATATTCAGGGGCCAAATTACGGCATACGTATCGTACCGAAATCCACTTTTTTCATAGTCCAGAATATGCCGACATTTTATTAGATTTCGATACGATACGTATGCCGTAATTTGGCCCCAGATGTATTTCCATCGTCGGCGTTTCGACTCACTTCTATCATGAAAAGGTGATGCATAGAATTTTACACCGAAAATTTTATGACATGTAAATCTTCTTTTAGGTTTGTACATAACTGACAGGATTGATATTTAAATTTACAGAAATACATTTTTATGTTAGTAAAAGCCAGTGAAATTATCTGCAATTTAATGTATTTTGTATATTCTACAGTTTCTACATATCTCCCATATTGACAGCAATTTGTGTATGAAAACAATTTTTGAAAATATTATTTTATGTTAAAAATATTGGAATTAGCGTGGATAATTATCCAGTGTAGGTCAAATTTATGGTTATTGAGGTCAACACAAAATATTTTTTTTGAAAATTTGTTTTAATACAAACAAAATATTTTTTTTTGAAAATTTGTTTTAATACAAATCTTTACATTGTAATTAGCGACAATGTGAACAAAAAATTTTTTATTATGAGTTAAAAATAGCGTTTTATTAACGTTTTTGTTATCGTAGCTTATTATCCCGGCTTAATGAAAAACAGCCCTATTATTATGTTCTACACATACATATAAGTACATATATAAATCGATGAAGAATTCCAGATTTTCCTTGAATGAAACAGCCAAGTCAGTGGTACAGCGACAAAAAACACCCACAGGGAAGACTCTTTTAACAACAACAACAACATACATACATACTCGTACAGTACACAATAGTCGTATTCTTGCATTCCCTTTTGCATGGACTCTTTCTCCTTCGAAATGGAATGGAACGGAATGGAATACGGACATTGCTGTATGCTGTATTAACTCTGACCAATCATTCGTCTGTAAATATTTACGTACATTTACAAGTACATTAGGATGGTCGTAAAACACACAAACTCATCATAGTATGAAACACTACCGCCATGGGATGGACACTCGGAGAGAAATCGCATTCACAATACGAAACATTTCAAAAGATATAAGATATACTGCTGGTCCACACTAACGTACACATATTAGTGTTTAGACATTCATGACGTGAAATGATGATATCCTTCCGTTTTGTTCGGTTAGTTAACACAACACCACCCTTGCCCATCATCAGCATTCGCCTCAGTACTGGAATTAGGGTCACATCACCATGAACTGACTGATTATAATGTTGATGACATGGTCTGTAATTCATGGGACACGTATTAGACCCTTTTTCGGATATGATAATATCATACGGAATCCTCACTCGCACATGGGATACATCCCTTCACTGAGCACTTCAGCGTTTTTTGGCCGAAGACGAACCATGTAGAAGTGGGTGATATATACTTCCGATACAAATTGTGACAATTAGTATTTGACTATGGACTTCTGATATCCAAATATCGGTATGATTCACTGTTATCTCCCGAAACAAATTGTCATCTTGATTTCTCATATGCTTAAATGTTTTGTTTGCGTCATTTTACAAATTTTTTAAATGTTATTCTATAGTTTCATACATTAAATACTTAATAATTCCATTATTGGAAAGATGAAACAATAAACGCTTGTTTTACGAGTAATATCTGCAACACAGATATTCGATTTAATCATTATATGTTTGCATTGTTTCTAATAAATAATAATTTGAGTCTGTTGCGAATATATTTCGATTCAAAAATGTATACTGGTGGGACGATTATTTTTCAGCGAGTTTTTGACATACTTACAGGTATTTCAAACGTGGGAATCTGAATGTATTCCTGGCAATCATTGTAATGCGATTATGGGCCAGAGACAATGTGTGAACATTCTTCATTATTGGAAACATCGTTGGGTCAAGTTCCTTAAGATAGTTTTCATTCAGGTATCTGGAAAGGCATAGATTTTGTTTCAAAATACTTAATGAGATTTTGAATAAATGCCAAACTTGCTATACATATATTATTTGAGCAAAAAGTGAGAATGTTGTATAAAAACACTCATCACCAATGAATTTAACATGTAATTTCGACAGTATCGATGTTCTTTGATGTGAAGGTTCAAAAGTCAGTTTTTAGTAACACGATGGGGGGATGCCCTTTTAATTACATTTTACTTATTTTTTATTAAAAATATGAGAACATACTTTTCTTTGATTTGAAAATTCAAAAGTCAGTTTTCCCTAGCACGAAGGATTATTACATTTGAATTCATTTTTATTTAAATAAAGAGATGAGAAAAAAGCTTTACAAATATTTATTTATTGTGGACCAGTGTAGATATTAATGAAATTAATTAATACTACATACTATTATTAATACTATCAGGTATGTGATGAAAATCGCTCCGTTTTAAATCGATACGATTTCGCATATTTATTTTTAGTTTTATGCTATATTAATGGAATATATTGATTTATTATTTTATCTCCGCCATAAAATTAGATAAGTCGTGTAATACTTATCATTTAAAAATAGATCTACGACATATAAAAACGTATCGTTTTAAAACGAATCGATTTATATCACATACCTGTATGTACTATTAATAATTAACTATTTGAAATAATAATAATCTGGGTGGTTACTGTTTGCGGTACTTACAAAACTTCCAATTTCGGTAAAGATCCAAATACTTCCGATCCAAATGACTCCACTTCATTATCACGCAAATCTCTAGTGGCAAGAAAGCATCGCTTGGTTTATAAAATCGTATTATCGTATCTCATTGTCATACTTACAACTCCAAAAGCTCGTCCAGATGAAGAAAGTCGTCGCCATGTAAGACATTAATGCGATTGCCTGATAAAATGCTAAGAAAGATATAAGACCCGATAAGGAAAGGGCGAATTCGATCGCCGCCTTAGACCATATCGTCACCTGAAATGCAAATTGACGCCACATTTTCGTAAGTTCTCAGGAGAAGTAAAAAGCGTTCAATCATGCGGTTTGTATTGTGTTAATTAATTCATTATTTATGGACGTACAGGTCCATATTATCCTGAGATTATGTAGTTCATGTACGAGTCAAAATATGGCTAATTTTGAAAGAAAATATTTTAACATATTCGTTATAAAATCGATATTTTTAGACGAAGAAGTTTAAAATTTTGTCATATATTGTTTTTTAGTCAAATGTACCGCAATCAATGCTGTTACGTCTTTTTGCATTTCAGGTGACAAATCAAATCTGTACTTGAGGGTACATGTGCAAAATTATATCAGAGATCACTTCCAACTTAGATGGAAGTATGGTTATTCGATTAAAGTCCATTATAATGACCAATGACGATCAAATCAAGTTGAAAGTAACGAAATTTTATTTTTTTACTAAAATTTGTAACAAAACAAAATTAAGAGTTTTGTATTTTCATAGCATTATGCCTAACACAAGACCTGATTCGTTAATATACATACATACATACATTATTATAAAGAATAGAAAGACATTTTTCTGTAAGTTGCAAGCGTAAAAGAGTTATAGAATGTACTCACAGTGTCTTCAAATGATTTCCTCTAGCAAATAGGTTTCTTGGCAAACTCGAAATCCTGTTCTCATCTAAATACCTGTTAAAAGCAATGAGACATGAATGGATGGATGAGCTTTAGGATATATCGAAATATATACACATTCAATATATTATATTGAAGTATAATTCTGTACATTCTATTTGAGCTATTTTATTAAATATAGAGAGTCAATTAATTTTTCGAATTTTGGGTATATTGCCATATATACATACTTCCATTACTGGGCCACTTTGCAGTGGCACACTGTATCTTTTTGGCCTATAAACTCTGCAGATAATAATAAATATATAAAACTTCAACTTGGCTTGAAGATACTTTCAAAAGCTATACGCTTTCTAATGATGCCAATTTTTCCGATTCGATAAATGATTATATCGAAATATATATATTTTCAAAGCAAAGACAATGAAAGCGTTAGTAAATCAACGCAGTTGCATACCAATGGTTTACGTTAGCCTCCATCTGTTTGGAAAAGTTTTTATAATGTTATAATGTTGGAGTCTTTAGTTTAGTTTGTTTTATCGTTTTTTTAAGATTGGAGTCGTATGTTTCGGGAACTATTGGCCGCGTCGGAACCTGAACAAATAATCTTTTGAGATCTTTTAAATTCGATTCTATTAATTTTTTCGTCTTCAAAATAAATGTCCCAAATTACAAGTCTTGTGGGACCCACTACGCTAAGGCTACCTACAATACCGTGGTTTCCTGATACCAACTCTATGATGATTGCCAAAATGTCTGTTTAAAACTGAACAATTAACTTATTGCATCACTAGTCATTTCATAATCATTTCTCACGGGCACACCTTAAACCATTCATAAGTTTTTATGAAAACGACAGTAAATGTGTTTTGCTCCATCTTTGGTGACTATAAAAGATTTTTTTCATTGGGTTCCAAAACCCCCATTAGGAACTGCTATATCTAGAGCCGAAGGGATTTTCGTACATTGTTAAACACCACTTACGTCACCAAGAATCGTTCCAATACTTACAGTGTTTTTACAGGTACCACCGATAGACGGTGAAATGCAGCGGTAGCCAAAGTCAAAATAGCGCACAATTTGAGTACCCTGGTGAAAAAATATTAAGAAATTTAAATATCGTTCAATTTATCAGTTTTGTTAGAATCTTGTCACATATTGTATTTTTGGACGTATGTATGTATGTCACATAATCCTATCCCAACAATGCAAAGTTGTGAAAACTCGCGGGACATTCTGCGATTGAGCCAAAGAGTTCGGGCATTTAATGTATGTATGTACATGTGTGTGAGTATGTAAGTCTGTGTGACGATAGCCGAAAATTAATTACGTTTCCATGTCACAATCAAGCTCATCATTCCGGAAATAATTACGGTTCTATGGCTACCCACATCCTTCCACTAATTCCATAACATACACACATACAAAGTTACAACGTAGTGGTAGTATTAGAAATCACTTCCTTGAAGTCCATGTTTGCATTGAAGCCTAAGGGAATTCGTCAAATTATTTTGCGCATACTTCCACTTCGTTCCTGTGCCTACAAATTGGAAATGCGGTTAAAAACAAAATCACGATGGCAAACATTGATACGATTTGCACAGTAGCCATAAACAATATTTGGCTGTAGATCAAGCGAACGATATTACATTCTATCTTTTCCCTTCGAATACAATTCTACATGTCGAGGGCTTGTATTCATAAGTGGTTCTGAACAGAAACACAACTTTTCAAACTTACTCGTAAACACAATTGCATACTTACAGAATTTCTGTTGTGGGTAAATTATCCAAAAACGTTGCACTGATGTGCTCGAAATTGTTACCGGTCAAATCCCTAGAGCGATACAAATCAGCCACGAAAAATAGAAAACAAAATCAAAAAAATATAGTTCAAGTTGCATATATGCACAGGTCGACCTTTTTTTATTCGCAGAGAAGTTTTGCAAATCATCACAAAGCGAGTAGCAACGAGTCCATCGAAAGATATTCTAAATAATCTTAAATAATTATTTTATTTAAATGTATCCTTCGTGGGACATCTCATGCAAATCACTTATGCCATCAGGTACTCGTAATCCGAATAATGAATAAAAACAAACTTACAGCATTGCAATACCATTTGCCGGGAGATTTAATGGTATCTCTGTTAATTGCTGCAAACGGCATAAAATTTCATTGCCACGGCAGGGACAGCTTAGATTTTGTAATGGCCAATCTAGACAGGCATGTGGGTGACAAGGAAGAAAGGTGGCAAATTGTTTTAAACAACACAATGAAATTATATCAAAAACAACAAACACAATCAATAAGTTCAAAGTTCAACAATGTCTGTATTGTCTTTACATTGAATGAGATAACAGGCAAAACCGGAGAGTGTAGACTTATTGAGAGTTGAAAAATCGCTCTTAGCATGGGAAGCAACATAACAGTTCTTGTTCATGGAATTTTGTTTAATTTTCCAATTTTAAAATGTTGCGATTTATTATAATAATTTACTAAAATAATTGATTTTAATCAATCAAACATATTAAATATTTCACATGACATCACTGATGATGCTCCCCCCGAATGCTAAGAGCGGGATTTGTAATTGTTTTCCTCTCTACTCACAACATGTCCCCAGTTCATCGTTAAGTCCATAGGGCTGTTTGCGAAACATATGATCCCAAAATTTCGCGTCGACATCATTTACACAGTTCCACTCGTCGGAAGCATCGTCACAATCTGCTACGCCGTCACAATTTAAACGCTGCGACACACATTGCTCCGTAGTATTGCAGTGAAAATATCCAAGGGGACATGAAGCATCCGCTTCATCCGGCAGCGTCAGAATATCGCTGGGGCCAGAGGCCACACATGTTGCATGCGGTTGGATTAGTATGAAACCGAAAAGGGGCAGTGACAAGTAGGCTGTGGGTGAAGAGACGACACAAATGAAATATGACAGTGGGTGAAATTCGTCCTTGCTTCTGACAGTACAATAAAATTGATATGATATGATTTCGTTGTATACCCGGGTTGTCTTTAACTGCCCTTCATTTCCGATTTCAATAAACATTATTTTCACTGCATCACAGACACATGTGTTGTAATTGTTCGAGTTTGTTTGGCGTTCCAAAGGAACATTCTGTTTCGCCAAAATATTGTTTACACTTAAAGTGAAAACTCAGTTCGACCGGTACACCGTTTCCAGTTGAGGAAGGTCACCAATAGATTGGCAAATGTGGTTAGGCTGAGCGTTCAACAAATTGGATCCTTGTTTTTTTTTTTTTATTATATACTTATTTCTTACATATCTATTGCAATTAAAATTATAATAAAATAAGCACTAGTACTGTAGAGTGGAGGACCAAAACAAAATACGTGTATTGCTCATATGAAACTATGTAAAGTGGTGGTGGGATTCATGCTTCTCCTCTTTTACCCATTCTCATGGCATAGCGAACCATGACTTGGTCGTTTGGCCCTTTTCACGAAAGTCATCAAACACAACGTGTTGCCTTGCAATTGCCAATGGCGAAAGTAATCCACGAAAAGTGTTCCTCGTGATACACATGCCGAACACGCCCTCAACAACATGATTTCCTATGCCATACACTGTGCAAAAGTGGGGCCACTTTCACTAGTTTCAGAGGTAAACTATCAAAATACCCACATCCTTGGGTCTGTACAAAATATAAAAGTTTTGCATGCAAACATATACAAATAAAAATATTCTCACTTACACCATGGCCCTAACACCTCTACAATTAATGCGAATATTGGTGTAATTTTGAATAGCTTCATCTCGAGTCGTCTAGAAGTATTAACTTATTCCGCTTGACCTTGTCACAACAGGTCTCACCACTTCATTTATGTATGTGTGTATATCAACAAGCCCTCAAACAGTCATCGCGTGATCTGGCGGTTGTCCACGACGGACTCGAATGGTAGTTGGAAGATTCTGTGTGACTGACTGGCGATATGTATGTTGTTGTTGCTTAGTCGGGAGAATTCTGAAATTGAATGAGATATGTTTACATAAATTCAAATTACAGTGTAGTTCAGTTCAGTAGAGATTTTATTTATAGTTTTTATATATTTAGCGTTTTGCTTTCCATCATACATTCCGTAAACACTTCAAAACCATGATGAGGCAGCTAAAAATTTCCAAAAAAAAATTAAATTTATTGAGGTAATGATTCAACGTGAATAGGACATGAGGGGATATGCGGTAAATCGTTTCATTCTCATCGATCTTGAAAACGTCATAGTTGCGTTTTTTTTTTTGCATTTTGTTCGGTAAACCTAAACGCTATGAAATACGACAGAGCTTAGCGGTGGTATTTTTATTTTAAATAAGCCATCACGCTAAAAACAAACCGCCCATGGGATTTTTTAATAGAATAATAAGACGGCAATAGAATACACTGACTCCGACTGACTGTTTCTAAAAACTTTTTCCAAACGATGGGGACTAACTACGAAGGGAAACCCTCCATTGAATTACACTTAGTCAACATTTGAATGTTTGTACGTACATACATATGTACTTCTGCATATGTACGATTGTTGAGTGGTTGAGTTTTGTTTGCGGCCTTTAATAAATCGTTACAGTTCTAATTAATGTGACGTTTTTATGTTCAGTTGGTGGACTTTGTCATGTGTACTCATAACTGGTGGTTACCTCTAACAACAACCACATGAAGACCCCCAAACTAGCTAATGCTGTGTCACTTAACTTGAAGTTAGTTTTATGTACAGCAGGTATACAATCATCGCCGGATGTTGTACACACTTTAACGGTGCATCCACCACGTCCATCCACCTACATACCCATATCCAAAACCGAGTGATTTTTATCCCGGGTTACACTTGTGCAGCCTTTCAACATTACGCGATTTACACAATCGCGATTTTTGGTGAGAGAAATCGTCCGTTGGAACAACTAATCGACCAAAAGTAATCCGATAAACTTTTATTTTATCCCAACTATTTCCATTTGGAGAAAACACAGCAGATTATGTAATCTAACTCCCGTTTTCATGTAGTTCCATTAATCTAAAATTAGGGCTAACCGTGAGTTAAGGATGTCAGTTTGGGTGAGCATCGACATCTATAACTCTTGGTTAACTCTAACGGAACTACAATAAAACGGGGGTTAAAGTGACTTTTAAATGTGGTTAGTTTTGGACAATTTGATTTGATTATAAATTAAAAAATATGATATTTATAAATTCAACTAATTGAATTAAACAAATAAATTTATTGGCTCATGCTATTTTTCAGCGCGACTAACGCTGTTAACAAACTCGAAGCACCGCGTTGTGAACATTAAATGTTTGGCTTCCTTAAATACTTCAGTTTGTTTAGCTACTTTGGTAACAAATCCTTTCGCCTATGGCATTGTTTTTTTTTTGAACATTTGTTGGCATTGTCTGTTAAGTCCTTGTATCTAACCATCCACCAACTACCACTTCCTATCAATTCAATGGGATGGAAACGAAGCGAAGTTCAAAGCGAACATTGAGGGTGACTTTGAAACAATTTTTTTTGTATTTCACAGAATATTGTTCCCTTTGTTTCCCGACCCAAAATTGTTTTTGATCTCTGTGATTTTCGAGTAACGAAATATGTAGGAAAAGCTGTCGTCAAATTCGTATATATTCCGTCAAATTGTTTATTTATTAAATTTGATGCTGCTGTCGGTGATGTGGGTCTCGCCAAAGTCGCATTGATGACTGTCGTCTTGTAGGGGTTGTTGTTATTATTCTACAATTAACTGACAGCAATTGCACATTCGGTGCTGTGGGTGTTGGCGTCCCCATCGCTACTTTTAAAATGTATTTCACACTAATTTTGGTGGCAAAGAAGAATCGAGTACCTTCATTGAATGCGTCTGGATTCGCCTAACAACAGACGGAGCAGTTAACGCTTCTGTCAAAGACACAACAGTTTGTCGAATCAAAATAGGACGGCTTATTTAGAATAGCGAAATCCGTTTCTTAACTATGACCTCCCACCCCCCCCAAAAATATTACTCCAAGCTAAGTAGAAAATCAAAGTCATTCTCATTACTTCTTTGTTTTCGAATTCGTTTAAAAACATTAATTGTATATTCTTTTCTACAATTCTCTTCAAGGCCTTTCTGTAATTTAATGTCCCTCAGATACGAGGGACTCTATATCGTCGTTAGGAAAATATACCATAATTAGGAAAATTTCCAATAATATAAATAAACGCTTCTATTGAGGAATTCCTTATTAAACAAACGAGAAATGTTGGAAGGTCTTCCGATTCTGCTGAAGATTGGTAAGAGTGTTTGGTAGTTAAATGTACATATTTATTTATTGTATTACATTAGACGAAATTATTTTTAATAATTTTGAACATTTTGGTTGGGTGCAAAAGCGACGTGCTTGTTCACCTGACATAATCCCGATCACTATTAAGGCGGAGATATGAACATATTTATATATGTATTTGGAGAGTAATTCAATCAATTTTGTTCAAGTTAAGTTAAGATAAATGCAAGAATAAAGTAAAATGGAAATTGTTTCTTGGTAAAATCCCAAAATAGCATTAATTGATCAATCAGCCGCAATAACGCAACAAATTAAAATTTTAAAACGAATTTCATTTCTAATCGTTTCCTCTTGTTTTCCCATATTTTCGTTTGTGTTGTGGTCATAATTGTTTGCTTTATCATGTGTTGTTTATAAAAATTTTGTTTTTTTTTTTTCGAGCAAGTGTATCACGAAATAATTGGGGTATTCATTGTTAGGCGCATACATGTCTGTCCTAAGTATACGCACTTGAGCAATTTCTAATTATGTTTCTGTGATCTCTTATGAAGACTGAAGATTCTGAAAAGAGGAGATAAATGATGTTTGGGTAAAATTGGCGCAATTAAATATGTGGCCAAAATACGATGGACAACAGACACGATGAAAAATGTTGCAAATATGTTTGCGACATGCACCGAAGAGTAGTCATATGAAAATACTCCACTACTCTATACATTAGGGCGTACCTCAAAAAAAAAGTTCGCCGTACACCTTCGAATATGAAGTATTATTGAAAGGTAGTTTCAAAAAAAAAATTTTATTTTTTTATGCCGAACGTAGGGGTCGCGCTTTTACATTTTTCTATATAACTTGTATTTATAAACGGATTTTAAAGTGTGATACATCGATGTTTTTGTCTCGACGAGGCCGATTTTTTTGTCTTTGAAGTCATTGAGCTCAAGCACCCCCTTCTGGTACTTACCCATCATTTCTCAGTTGCTACTACCCTAATGTACCACTCTAATAATCGAAAATTAAAGCTCGCATAAAATCATGAATCATGTTTGAGCTCAATGACTTCAAAGACAAAAAAATCGGACAAAAACATCGATGTATCACACTTTAAAATCCGTTTATAAATGCAGAAGTTATATAGAAAAATGTAAAAGCGCGACCCCTACGTTCGGCATAAAAAAATAAAAAAAAATTTTTTGAAACTACCTTTCAATAATACTTCATATTCGAAGGTGTACGGCGAACTTTTTTTTTTACTTGTAACCTGGTACGCTCTACTATACATGTCTATGATCCCAGCAATGTGTTGGGGGGAGGTGGGCACCATTTTCCGCGTGTGTAGTTTCTAAAGCAACGAACATTCAACTGTGTGCACATCTTAAAATAAAATAATTACACTTTATTGTAAACAATAGTAAATTAGACAATGGGCATGTGTTTATTCTTTAAGTTCATTTGTTTTTCGTTTATTGTTCGAAAGAATAAAAAAGCTCGATCAGCAGCGATAAATACAAATAGTAAAAATGTTAACAATTCGAAGCTGTTGCACAGAAAAATCGAGCTCACAGTTGTATGCGAGATGCTACACCTTTTTCAAAAGACACCATTTGAAATTCTAAATGTCCATTTAAAATTCCCTTTGGAAGTCGAAACTGATTAGTTGAAATGAAAAATAATGAACTTTCAATACATGTACATAATAGTGTTGTGCAAAATAATATTTGCAAAGCAAGTGTAACATTTGCCGGTGACAGAAGTACGAAATAGTTTTGTGTAGCAAAGTCATTACACTTGAGCCGACAGCCCAAATATCAAAATTGTGTGTATAGCCCATATCTCTCAAGTCACAAAATTGCAGATTTAAAGTTTATTGCTCCACACATTTGGGTGTTTTGGACATTGAATGAATTGTTATAACTACAAAACTTATTTAAATAGACATAGGTTATTTACGGGGCATAAAATATGACTTGTGTGACACTTTTGCATCATTAAGTCCATTTCACAACAAGTGGACTTGAGATGGTTTTGCAGCACACCGACATTAAGTTTGGTGTTATTTTCACACACTTATTGGATTAAAACTAAACCAGAACAAGGCAGAAACTCAAGTTCCAAAATTTAAAATACAAAATCTTGAGTTTCTGATTTATTTGGTTCGGGAGTAACATTTCAATTTTGACAATATTTTGGATATTTTATTTCTAGGATGAATATAGCGAGAAAGAGAGAGACAGAAAAACATAAATAGTATTTACAGACATACATACTTTAATACTTCGTAGTGCAATGAGCCCACACACACACACATAGCACGTCATTTCTTTACGCCAAAAGCGTCCTGAGGGATTCTTCAAACGTGCGGGTGTGTGTGTTGTTGTCTTCACTACCTTTGACTTAAAACTACTTTGGCCTTTTAGTTCGATTTTGGCTCATTCTTGCGAATGTTTTCAATCGAAACTTCCAAGGTCCCCACGAACTCTGCCGTACACTGAACAGGTTCAATAGTGCGAGCGATAGGTGTGTACTGTGTGCGCATGATTGTGGTCATGCTGAGCAGCTAAATTGGCCTGGTGGAAAATATTTTGAATGTCGGCGTCCGAGAGATTATCGAACAATTGACTGTTGATGGTGAACTCTTGCTGAACCTTTTGGTTGGACGAGGGTGATGCTGGTGGAAGGTACCCGGACGAGGGAGATGCTGGTGGAAGGTAACCTGCAGAATAAGATGAATCTATATTAAATATTGTCTATCGACGATGAAATAGTTTAGTTTACTGCATTCACACTTATGACCAGAACTAACAACTACGCATAAGATTCGCGATCTAAGCGTAAGACTCTTGGAACCTATCAACTTTGAACTTCCAGCTGTGTATTTGGAAATAGTTCAATCATGATTGAGTTTAGGAGCCACAATAATTTCGGAGTTCAAGATCAATTGCAAATGTTGAATCGTCCATTTCTGAAAATACGACCCGAACATTTGACTACCGATCTAGCCGCCGAAGAAAAGCACCGCTGTACGATTTCTCTTCTTCGAAGATTGTACTACTTACCCTCGGCCGGTGAGTTACCATAAGGAGGTAAGAGGGTGTTTGAAGGACGATTGACATCACTCTCCACAGTGGGAGGCTGATACAAGACTGGCTTCCATGGTTCCTGTGTTGGCTGTGGCTGAACAGCTGGCAGTTCTGGTTCAGGGTTAGGTTGGGGTTGTTGAGCAGGTTGGATGGGAATCTGAGGAGCTGCTTCAGCACTACCGAAGTCCGGCTGGTTTTGGTTGGGGCCGACTGGGATTAAGCCAGGAATGTGAGCTACGGGATTGAAGTTAAACGTCGGTGGTTGTTGGGGAAGAGGGGGTTGCACGCTAACGGGGAAAAAACCGTTGGTCGGAAATTGTGGTTGGGGATTGTGTGGAATTGCAGGGATGGACGGAACAGCAGGCGTGACAGGCACTGCAGGAATACTAGGGAAAGCGGGAGGATTTGGGAATGTGGGAATGGCTGGAAAACCGGGTTGAGCTGGAGTCAATGGAACTGTAGGAACTTGTGGTACAGGGGCAGGTTGGAAAAATGTCTGGAAATACGATGGAAATTGTTGAGTAGTAATTTCGGGATTAGCGAATGGTTTCAAATGTTGTACTTGCACAACAGATTGAACCGGTTGTACCGGTTGAATCGGAACTGGCTGAACATGTTCGTGTTGGAAGTGCTGGACTGGCTGAATGTGTTCATGATGAAAATGTTGAACTGGCTGAATATGTTCTTGTTGAAAATGTTGAACAGCAGGTGCGGGTTGGACTTCTTGTACAAAAGTATGAAGAGGCTGCACTGGCTGCAGTGGAGCTACTGACGCGAAGGCTGTAGCCGGTTTCAGGGATACTGCGGGTTTATGATGCGGGTAATTGACACTGTACGACTGGACGACTGCGCCTCCCGGTCTAATGACAAATGGCGTGGCGGATGCTGCGTGGTGAACATGCGACACTGCTGGACTATAACTGGCCAAAGTCGGAAGTGCGGCAGAGCTTAAACCGGCTACACCTGAGTGTATAAAGGACGGCGACGACAAGGTTTTGTAGTGAAAGCCAGTATTGTACTTCAAGGCGCCAGGAGCAGCATGGACATGCGCCGCAGACAAGGGTGCAACTGAAAACGATGATACGGCGGGCAAATGCAGACCACCGTAGCCATAATGCGCAGCATACGACTTCGGCCATGGGTTTGCGTGAGCGGCCAGACTGCCATAATGGAAAACTCCGCGTTTATGGACCTCTTTTTCTTTTCTATCCACATTGTCGTCGGCTATTTCCGTTATGGGCTCATCTTCAGTTGGTTTCGCAGGAGACTCTTCCAGCGAGTGACGCTTTTCCGCTTTTCTCAATTTCACTGCACTGCTGGCACCGATTACTAATGCGGCCACCAAAGTCAAGGCAAGTACTTTCATTTTCACGTGTGTATCTGTTGGCGAATCGTAGTTAATCCAAGTTATGTAACGCCGTTATCGGACCGAACTGTCTGCGCTGGAAAACCGTTAGCTCTGCAAGTTTGGGTTTGATGCCAACCCGTCAATTGATGTTTGCTCAATGAAATGGACTTCCTTACTCCGTGGTGTATTTATAAAGCGGATGTCTTTCGTAAACGAATGACCAACACGTTGTATTGGCCACCGCCCCCACCCAGCTCTATAACATGCCCTCTCTCTCGGTTTTGGTCGCAACACCGCTGGGGTATTTTGCAATGTTCCCAAGCTGCCGCGCATATTAAACTTATCACTCAGTTAATGCCGGCGAGGCTTATGCATTTTTTATTTTTGCATAAAACTTGACTAAACATATTTATTTTTCGGTTTCACCCTTTTGGTGAATATGACGGTACCATTCCTAATTCCATCCACGGCGCTCTCCGAGCCAAACGTTGTTGGTGTGTTATGCATCGCGACGCGCGTGCGCGCGCTCTTGCTCTGACTACCCTTTTCCACTTTCGTTGCATTATCCAACGATGTGCCGGCCAGAGTTCAATTGGTATTCATGGCGACTGTTTGCTTTTTAGGTTTTATGATTTTATTAATCGAAATTTATATTAAATTTTATAGCGTACAATTTCAATTAATTCAACTGTTTGTCTTCTCGCTTGGGTTATCTCGCTTTGTGGTAGGTTGTTGTTATTGTATTGCCAGTTTTTCGTTCGTTTTGGCCATATGCCAAATTGGCATTGAATAGCGTGAGAAGTTGTTTATAAAGGAAGTATCAAATTCGCTTCAGCCGTTAACATGGATCAGTATTGATATCACCTGTGGACTGCACCATGGTCATATGTCAGTTGGGACTATTTTACAACCGACCATAGAGTGGTTTTGTTATGATTAGTGCTCTATTTTTCCTATGGTGAGACTGACACACTACAAACGAAGGTCTGGTTGAATAAATCCTCCCCATAAAAATTACAGGGATATTACAGATTTAAATATTTTGTAACATAATATATTGCAAACCTATACGCGCTCACTAATTTTGAAATTTTCAGTTTGACGTTTTTTTGCTTGTTTTTGCGACTGAATATTAAATTCAGCATTTTTCATCTTTCATCTTTTTACTAGGCTCGATAGTATCCGAAGTAAATTATGTTTTATATAAATAAAACTCTTATTTCTTGGAAAATGTACTAAACCACACATTTGTATTTCTTAAACTTCTAACAGGCCGGTCAACGTTAACCTACAGGAAAATACACTCGTTATAAAGCTACATCTACATTGGATATCTTCTACGATCGCTCGCATACGTACAGCTGCTTAATATTACCAACTGTAGCGTCAAATGTGCGTAGATCATCCAAATATTTAATTTCTTCATTCGGCCGAAAGCACTTGTTGTCGCCTGAAACAGACAAATATTAAAAATTCCACAAACGTTTCGATTAAATTGACTACGCGCTACTCGTTCGCGGCTGAGACCGACTACACCCACCCTACAGGTATACATTTGGGGAGTAGCCGACGAAAACTTCTGCTTCGAGTAACTTTTAATATTTTCAATTTGTATACTACAAATTCATACATTCATTGCATTCATACACATACATACCGTGTCCCCGTGCATCTTCATATATCGCGGAACTGCCAAAGCTCAAAAGTATTAAATAAATCCAGTCTCTTAAATATTCTCAATTTTTAGGCAAAAGTTTACTAGTGATTAACAAATTAAAAATAAAACGGCAGGTGTTTACAACAAAAAGCTCTTAAAAGTCATAAACAAGAAATTGCTAGCAAATATAGTAATAAATAAAAAACTGGTAATTTAGTTGTTTTCCAAATAAAATTCTTTATTGTCGTAGACAATATCATCTTTCGTACAAAGTCTGTCCGTGAGAGGTCCCACCTCTGCCTCGTAGGGCCTATTAACTGTCGGTGTATACCGACAAATTGCGCTCGAGTGTGCGCATACTGAGCCATGAACATGGAATTACTCGACACGGTAGCGAAAGTAATTTGCACGTGATAAAAGTACAATGCAAACAACACTAATCAAACTACCGAATTGGAAATCTTTTGATCGCCTATTAGCTCATCAAATTCAAAGCAAACAATGGTTATGTAATGAAAGTTGTATTTTGGAAATCGCTGCGACGTGAAAAAATTAGTTTAAATCTGTGCTAGTAGGTGTGGGTAGGTACATATTTCTTCGATGTGACCTTCATTGGACGACACATTGCCAGGTGGATAGGCGACATTGCTGGAGATTATCATCTGAACTGGAGTCAAATACAAATTAAGGGCCAACAGACCACGCTTACTGTTGACCACACTGAAAGCTGTCACCATGTCAGTAGAAAGTGACATCCTATGTAAGCAGAAGCGGATAAGTTTAGGTCTCCTTTTTTAGGGTTCTTACAAATCACAGGACACAGGATTATTACAATTTTCCGGATTCCCCAAACCAAAGACTAAGTTAGTTTTGCGTCTTTCGATTCACATCATTCACTCTTCTGCTCATTTCTTTCCTTAGAAAACATCTAAATTTTCAATGTTTGTCCTTGGAAACACTTTTTTTCATGATATGATGTGCTTAGGTTAGGTAGGTATACAAAAATATAGCGAAAGCAATTAGCAAAACAATCAGTGCTTGAAACCTTCTAAAAATATACTATTTGATTATATGTATATATGAGCATTATAAATATCAGGACTTCATTGTCACCACATTTACGCCTCCAAACAATAGCACGCCAATTCGATTTAGCGTGTTTTTAAGTTCTGCCAATTTAATCAAAAGTTATGTTTTAACTTTTTTAAAATAAACTCTCCTGCAAAACACACTTTTTTGACTATTGTACGGAGACGTCGATATGTTCCTTTAAGGAATTAAACGAACAAATAATAATTCGAAAAGGACACTGTGCTACTAAACAAAATTAAGCCTAAATCGAGTATCAGCGCACTCGTAGTCGCAATAACGGTTGAAATTATAGATCCAGGTAACCAAAAAAAAATAAATTTTCTCAATTTATGCACACTTTTCGATTTTTGTTGATGGAATAAACACTTATCGTCGTTTATCATTGCCAATTGCATGAATTGTGCAATTCTCTTATCACCATACGGGTGGCGTATGCGCTATATTTATTAAGGATAATATTACTCATTCGCTCAGTTGTATGCGAGAATAATTCGCGTTCCGCCCTAATAATGTGAGTGATAATTGTAATATTTAAATTGTATTTACATTATTACCGCAATAAACGCAATAGCTGCCGTCTTTGCTTGCTTTTGTTCTTGTTTCTTAAATCTTAAAATTCCTAACTACAATTGTGTGATTACCATTATTAATTGAAACATCTCTTTTTGCTTACAGATTATGTGGAATGGCGTTCCCAAATCGTATATTATCTTCACGCTGCCATGGGGGTAAGTAAATACATATAAATTAGATATAGAGAAACTGACTGAATTTAGTATTACTCCGCAATAACGGTTGAAATTATATTTACAGGTAACCAAAAAAAAAATAATTTTCTCAATTTATGCACACTTTTCGATATTTGTTGATGGAATAAACACTTATCGTCGTTTATCATTGCCAATTGCATGAATTGTGCAATTCTCTTATCACCATACGGGTGGCGTATGCGTTATATTTATAAAGGATAATATTACCCATTCGCTCAGTTGTATGCGAGAATAATTCGCGTTCCGCCCTAATAATGTGAGTGATAATTGTAATATTTAAATTGTATTTACATTATTACCGCAATAAACGCAATAGCTGCCGTCTTTGCTTGCTTTTGTTCTTGTTTCTTAAATCTTAAAATTCCTAACTACAATTGTGTGATTACCATTATTAATTGAAACATCTCTTTTTGCTTACAGATTATGTGGAATGGCGTTCCCAAATCGTATATTATCTTCACGCTGCCATGGGGGTAAGTAAATACATATAAATTAGATATAGAGAAACTGACTGAATTTAGTATTACTCCGCAATAACGGTTGAAATTATATTTACAGGTAACCAAAAAAAAATAATTTTCTCAATTTATGCACACTTTTCGATATTTGTTGATGGAATAAACACTTATCGTCGTTTATCATTGCCAATTGCATGAATTGTGCAATTCTCTTATCACCATACGGGTGGCGTATGCGTTATAATTATAAAGGATAATATTACCCATTCGCTCAGTTGTATGCGAGAATAATTCGCGTTCCGCCCTAATAATGTGAGTGATAATTGTAATATTTAAATTGTATTTACATTATTACCGCAATAAACGCAATAGCTGCCGTCTTTGCTTGCTTTTGTTCTTGTTTCTTAAATCTTAAAATTCCTAACTACAATTGTGTGATTACCATTATTAATTTAAACATCTCTTTTTGCTTACAGATTATGTGGAATGGCGTTCCCAAATCGTGTATTATCTTCGCGCTGCCATGGGGGTAAGTAAATACATATAAATTGGATATAGAGAAACTGACTGAATTTAGAATTACTCCTCCTTTGGATCACACATAAGTTCTATTGTGAATTTCAAAATTTTAATATTTTATATACTATATAAAACGACATCAAAGTGTAATATAAACATTTAATTTCTAGATATGATTAAAAATTAAAATTCGGACAAAATTGTGAAAATTCAGAAAACTTTTTATTGTCCTACATTTTATTTGACCAAAAACCTAAACACAACCACCATTTGCAAGAATGGCATGATTTTTAGAGGTTAAAAGCTCTAGCTAAGTGAACAAATTGACTTTATTTTGGGCTTTACTTTATTCTTCCGATGTAATTTTTTTAATTTGAAATTTTCTCCATTTTTTCTAAATTAATAAACCCTTTACACTTTAAATACAATTTGTTATACCCTCCACCTTAGGATAGGAGAATATATTAATTCTGTCATTCCGTTTGCAACACCTTGAAGTATTCATCGGAGACCTCATAAAATGTATAGATTTTGGGTCGTGGTAAAATTATATATTATATATATATAGCCATGTCCGTCTGTCTGTCCGTCTATCTGATGAAAGCAGCTAGCTGAACGAAATGAGCATTCTAATTTTCGACATATGTGTCTAATATTGCAGTTCGGTAATGAAAATTCCCCCTAATATTTAGAGTTTTTAAACAATATTTTTGAAAATTCCCGCCCTATATTCAAATTTGGCACATACATTCATACCGTTTATATCGGAAACACGAACCAGAAATAAATTAATTCTTTAGGACAAAAAAGGGATACAAGAAGGTAGAAACGTTTATTGCGCAGACTTGTAAAATAAATGGATATTTCGAAATTCGTACTTTTAATGTGTAAAAAGGAGGAATAAAAATGGCTTAAATTCGATATAAGTGGTACAAATCAAACGACTGTAACTAATGATAATGATATTCGGTATATACTCTGCTCTTATTGCGTAGACGCGATAAAAAAGACACTGTAGAATCCGTGGTGGAGGGTATATAATAGTAGGCCCGGCCGAACTTAACGCCTTTTTACTTACTTTTTACACCATTAAAAAATCAACACATTGTTTCCGTTGGGTGGCTGGAAATTATTTTTATTTGTATGCACTGCAGCACAGCCTAATGTACACTAGTGTCACCCTTATGTTGTTGTATTTTTTCCGCACTTGCGATGAAATTGAATTTTGGTTTTCATTTCTTAAATATGTGTAAAATGGTTTCGCCATTATTTTCTGAAAATTTTGCAATCGGAATGAAAAAATAGTTATGCGTCACAAATTGTATTAAGGTAGGCTACGATAATATGTAGTTACATATATATATGGACGTAGAATTCTGACAATTTTTCAACCTAGTCATATAGACAGCCAGAAGCGGTGTTGTCTTCTCATGAAGCGTGGTGACATTTTCTATGAAATATTTGTATTTTTGGGACAGACTAATGTACACTCACGCAGCATGGATGACATGTTGTTGATTGTAAAAATGGATATTTGAAATTGTTTGCACTCGCGTCACCTACTCGATTCCCTCGTAATATGTGTGGTTCGAGCCGTAGCTAACGAAACTCTAACACAAAATTTTAATAAATAGACTTGTGTCACTATGTTTCATTAAATGCCTTATCGTAGACAACAACCCGCACTCGATTTATTTCCATACGGTCAAATAACGAAAGTACGTACGATATCTGATATCAGAGTTAACTCACATCTAGTCACATCAGAGTTAAAAGTTTAACAGCCTTATTCATGAAAACTTAAAACAAACTTTTAAACCACATTCAAGCTACTTCATTTTATCATCAAATGTGAAAAGTGTAGATCAGATCAGCGTGAGCCTTTTGTATATTAGGGTGTCTATATATTCTTCTCAGATACGTCAGAATCGTTCAAAAATATATATATATTTACATAGATTTGTATATTTAGAGTCAATATATTACAGATGGACCTCAAACTCTTTTGACATGTTTTTGTAGATGTATTATTTCATATATTCTTTTCTCTTGACATAAAATTCGAAGATGAAATCTCAAATCGAAATTTCATTCCATTTCAATAAAATTGTGGACCAGTGACGGACGCTTTTTGATATATGTAGGCTCAGATTTAGATACAGACCATATACAACTGTCCTCCATTTCACTTTTACCGCTCTAGAAGTTATACATTTCGGATTATTTTGGCTATATTTGCCAAAATTTATTAGCTTTTACCCAAAATCAACTGGACGTTGAGATATACATATTATATATGTCCGTGGATAGCACCACGGATTTCGGATGTTTGCTGTTCAATAAATGATGCCAACACTAGGAATAGGCCACGACGTATTTAGCACAACCAGTCGTAATCGAAGGTACGCGACTTGTGGAGTCGCACACTGCGGATAAATAAAAACACGCAGCTCATTGCCTTGTAATTTTTTCATATTTTTATCTTTTATTTCATAGATTTTTCGAAACGTTCCTTTTATGCTGATATTTGTATATAATAATAGTTAATAATAATTCATTGTGGAAGTTAGCCATATATGCATATGTATGTATGTACCTGCATACAGGTACATAATACATATTTATATATAGTATATTTTTCATTGGAAATGAATTAAATTCACTTTTGTGTAAAACTAAATATATGAAAACTGCCAAATGTGATGGGATTTTACAACTTCAACAGAAATAAAAGACTCTCTTAATTGAATTAAATTAAAATTATTAAGGACTCAAAATTGTAAATAAAAAACTAGACATAAATTGTTTCCGATATGTACAAGGAGGACTTATTTTCGTTTTAAACATATGATGATAATATTTATGTACAGTCATAGAAACAGAGTCATCTCAAATTACTAAAAAGCCAAAGAACACTCACTCAAGTACTGTGAAGCGTTCTTCAGGAGTGAAAACCAGATAAATTTGTCGTTTTTCAAACAATTAACTTAATGGCTAACTTACAGCTATCGAATTCTATACATTTCGTTTCGTTACAGTGATACTTAGTTTACAGGTTTTTATAATAACTTTTAAGTATTTCTCATGAACAATTTTCTAAACTTCAGTCTTTAACTTAACTTTTTAAAATACATACTGCAGACATACATATGTATGTATTTATTATTATTTTTTTTTTTCTGTTTTGCTAAAAAGGAAATGAAAGAACACAGTGGGACATTTTGTTGTTGTTGAAAAAATAGTAGAAGATTAATATGACTTTTTATAATTCTATCGCGATTTATGCAAGTTTCTGGGTTGGCAATAGGTCTCCAAAGGCATGCTTAGTTTTAAGGGAACATTTCTTTTGCAGAACAGAAACTGGTAACTGTTTCGCAGTGTGCCCATCAGCTGCTAAAATCAAAGATAGTGTGACAACGATATGTCCTTGCAATAGGTAAGACCAAGTTGAAAAGCGTTGTTACATTCTTTTGGATTTTAGCTGGTGACATTAGCTGTGTTTTTTCTTAATGAATACCCATTATCTCATGTAAATACAAACTAATGTTTTCTGTTGCATTTAGGTGCGAGTCCATTCATAAAAGACATGTGCAATACGTCATATCTGAAGAAACGGAAGTTTTAAGGAGAGCGACAAGACAGACATTGGAAAATATAGAATATGCTCTATTCATTCAGAAGAAATCTGGTCACATATGCACGGAATATGCATCTCAGGATAAGGAAGCAGGAGAAACCCCCAACTATATCTGTTGGTCATCTCTAACCAGACATGGTGTGTTGATTGTGGGGGTTAGTTTCCAATATTTTCATGAGAAGTTTTTCGGAAAAGTACGAATACAACCGAATTAAAAACAGCAGTAAAATAATTGTTTTAATTAAAAAGAACATAGATCATCGTTTTATCGAGAATCTAATTCTATATATGTCAGATTGTATAAAATATAGAGTTTTTACAGAACCGCTGATATCTAGATAAGGCATTTTTTCAAAACTGATTGCTATAACTATAGCATTTGTCTGACTAATCGTAGTTATTCTATAGTTCTGTACCCTGTGGCTACCCTTTAGTCTAATCGTCGATCCTACGGTTGCTGTCATTTCTTAAGTAGGTGTGATAGAAACTTCTAACGTCATCTTCCGAGAGCATGTCATCTACATTAAATGATATTGTCTTTAGTATGCACTGTTGACTATGAGCAATGCACGATGAAATAAATATTTAAATATGGCCGTTGGCTCATGCAACAAGCCGCTCGTCTCCATCCTAAGAAGTGGTATTTTTGTCGGATGCGGGAAGTGTAAATATGTGAAATGTGTTCGGGTTAGAATGAATGCCGCTATGAAGATTTGGCCGTGAATCGGACCCTAGACCTCTGTGTTATCCTAACTTATTTGTGACTCTGTGGTCGTACAGTTCAGTACAGGATATTCTGATATTTCTGATACAATTACAATACTATCTATGTCTGTTTATAGTTTGACATTTACATACATACATACATGCATACATAACTATTATTAACAATGACTTTTCAGTTTCACTTTTATTATTTTTTTAATTATTTTGTTGTTGTCTAAAAAAGTAATTTTTACTTAGAAGGCACATTTCTTTAACAAACGTTCAATTAACTACATTATGTACATACATATGTACATATGTGTAGTTTATTAATTAATTCTATTCTAGGTAAAATAACACTAATTGTAAAAAATAGGATAAATATAATACAGGAATATTGAATATTTAATATTGAATACGCTCGCGTGCAAATCCAACGAAACAAAATCACAAAACATTGCAAACTTCCGAAATCAGAAGCGGGAAATGTCGAACACTTCTTCTTCGTCTTCTTATTTTTGCACTGTTTTTGGAATTGAGTAGGGCTAGCCAGCGACAAGTACCATTGCAGTCAGCAGAAGAGAACAGTAGTAGGAGTTGTTCGCACCAGGATTTCGAATTTTCTTCGGCTTTTCTTTTTCAGCTGAAGTAGATGTAGATGTTGAAATTGAATTGTATGTCGGATTCGAGCATCTGCTTGATTGCTTGTGATGTGGTGAAATTATTTAAAGTCTTCGTATTTCAGAAATCACTATCTTCTGGAAGTAGTCAGGGTGGTCACTTTTTCGAAATCGTCATTATCGGTGGAATTGACTGAGAATTCGCTGAAGAGATCATACACCGACTTCAGACTTGTGGTGTCTGTGCGGTTGGACCTGTTGCAACTGCCTGGCGGGATTGGACTATTATGACTGGTGCTATCACTACTGGTACTCGTACTACTGTTCCTGGTATTGCTGCTAATACTATTGACGTCGGCCTTCCCCGCACTTGTGTTAATTGTTTCACTTACTAGTTGTTGACCCCCATGTCGAATGCCCCACCATGATGGTATGGCCAGAGACCACCAGGAATTTGGTAATCACCGCTCCGAGGAATGCGTCGTCGATCCATATCCACTTCCGTAGGTTCCCGATGAACGCCGAAAGAATCCCAGGGTTTCCAGCGTTTTAATGGTGCGTTGTATCAGCTCGTCCTTGTACTTCCATATGGTCTTGTCCTCCTCGGAGTTTTCCCTGAACTCCTCACAAGATTTCTTCAGCGTGTTGACACAATCCGCTCGATAGTGCTGCAAGTGAGCGTCTTTTGTTTCCACCGGATATGATTTGCACACGCCACCCAAACAGGCCAAGGGGAAGTGATTGTGCAGGGTCAATACCTTTTCGGGATTGTGGAAACATTTGACGTACTGGTTGGGTTTCGTGTAGTTCTTGGCCCGGTAGACATGCTGCAGCATGTGCATGTACTTGGGTATGTCTTTGTGCCAGCCGTGCTCATGTTGCTGATCGTCCAGGAAATAAACGTTGCGGAAATTGAAACTGTGATAGCCCTCGGGCCGGACTTTGAGTGATTCTGGCACTACCTTTGCCATCAGTTCCGACCAGAGAACGAAATTACCCTTGGGCATGATAACTTCGTCTATATCGAGGAGTGCTATGTAGTCGTAGAGGTATAAATTTTTGTATAGACAATCGTTGTAGGGTATAACCTCATTCTGTCGTTTATGATTCGTCTTCTTGGTTAGGTACAGATGCTGAAAGCCGGGTACATTCGGCTGGCCACCAGGCAAGGTCAGTGGTATGACCTGCACCTTGCCCTCCTGTTCGTAGTGGCTCAGGACTTTGGAAATGTTCGGATGCACTTGAAGATTGTAGAAGAAGATTTTGTCGGCTCCCAAAATGTTCAACATCTCTATCCATTCGATTAAACGCACCGACAAATCGTCGTACAGAAAGTCCAAACCCTTGACACACACCGCAAATCCCTTCTTCTGGTCATCTGGTGGTCGGTTGTAAATGACCCTTAAATTGTTGGTAGCTGTGTCACATTCCTTCTCCACCATCGACACCGAACTGGGCACCACGCCGTGGAAGGGTTTGGGTATCTGACACGCTATCAGATAGGGCTGATATATGCCCTGCTTGTAGTTGCCCCATTTGTTGTACCATATGTATTTGTACTCGTAGGTCTTGACAATGAACGGCTCCTTCTGGCCGTCAAACCAGAACTGACAGTAGGTCTTGACTTTCGGTTCAATGCGATCGATCATACCCAGAATGCGGACAGTGGGTCCTAAGAGTGAGTTCTTTCGTATATCATAATAGGCTCCAAAGAGTTGAAAGGTGCCATTGGAGGTGCGCATAGTTTGCCAATATATATTGTTGAATTCCAGCTCAAAGATCGACGGATATTTGGCACAAGTGGAGGACTTTTGCTGGAGGAAGTTCTTATTCTTACTCCAGTACGCGATGGGCAATGAAGGTATTCGCGATTCGACATCACGCACCAGCTGCTCATCGTCCATGGCTGAAAGGAAAGAAAAAGCAAAAATAGAGCATTTGAATCAGCCACTAATAATATTTTTACAAATTGGGGATTTCCTATTCTATCCAAAAAGCACAACAATGCTTCTGTTGAAATCCTTAGAGGGAAATGTTCAATTTATACCACAAAGTGACAGTGACAAATGAGTAGCTTTAGCTATGTTCCACAATGGAACGGCGAGAATAAATATATGTATATATTTTCGTTTACTTCTTTGGCTGTATCTCTTTAGTGTTATGGGAAAATCGATTAATCGGTATGAAATAACCAGGTTAACCGGTTAGGAAGAAAGACTTCTTTCAGAAAACGGGTGACGGGTGTGAGATAAAAAACCCGATTAACCGTTAAAAGTGGCTCTGTTTTGATTACTCTAATTGTCTACTTTTGGAAAAAATCTTAAAAAGGCATTGACTGATTTATCAGAATATCAGACTCTCAGACTCCCAATGGAAATGTCAAATGCTGAATTACGAAGGTTCGATTGTCTTACGACACATATTCCTTCTCCGTAATGGAGCATTTGCAAGTCTAAGCAGATTTTGGGGGAATTATTGACATTTCAGTAAATATTGCGCATACTTATATGTTGTTAATTGACGAGAAGATCTTCATTGTCGCATTTTAATATTTCACAAAAAATAAAACTTCTCTCACGAGTATTGGATTAAATGAAAGATTTCAATCGAAAGCCTACTCAGATTACAAATGAGATTTTCGCGTTGAATTTGAGATCGAACCGTATAAAGCTCGATGCAGGGAACTAAGTGTTAAAAATGCATAAAGCGTCTGAGCGACAAGATTTTTTTAAAAGTAAATGCAATCCCTTAAGAAATCTGACTGAGATTAAATGAAATGTCCAACGATTGTTTTTACAAAACTTACCTGTTCGATTGTCGACCAGTATTTCGGATGGATCAAATCTATCCGTTGTTGTCGACGTCGTCTCCGCATACCTCAGCATGTCCTTTTGCAGTAGGATGCGGCCACTCAGAGGCACGGACGCGTACTCCTGTGGCACAATGTTGGTGCCGTGCATTTTGAAGACGCCAATTATCACAAAGGACCACACGCACAGCGTGAAGAGGATTTTCAAAATAACTTTTGTGCGGGCCATGATAGTGTTTATGGCGATGACGATGACAATGACAATGATGAATGCAAATAATTCCTGATGTCTTTGGGTAGTGGGAGGTCGGACGGTCGGAACTGTGTACTGTTGAGTTTTTGCTTGTGCAGGTATCTTGGGGAGACTTAATTAGGAAATTTGTAAACATCAGCTATAATACACAAATTGAAGGCGTTGGAAAAAGGGTTCCTCTTCTCTGACATTTGGTGGAGTAGCCTGGAAGGAGATAAGAAACCAAATAGAAGCGTGAAATAAGTGATGGAAAAAATTAACATTATAATTAAACAAATCAAAATCTTAATTAGTTTGCAAGTTGCCTATACAACTTTATAAGGGTTCGCTCGCTGCAAAACATGTAAAAATATTCCCTAATTACCACGGTCATTTCGTCGTTGTTGTTCGTTCGGCCGCCAAGTTTAAAGGGCGCATAATGGAGTAGGAAGCGAAATGTTTCAACATTAATGACTTTGGCCTCCAACAAGCAGACGGGCCGCAACGACGGAAGAAAGTGTTGGTTGCGTTCGTGGGTTTAGGACAGCATTTACCCCGGACGGACAAAGGCAATTCCAACAAAATTGTAACTGTTTTATAGCTTCTCCTATCGCATCTATTTCCTTTTCACATTTTGTACTTCCGCTTAGTCGACCTAAGCGACACAGGACTTGAAGTACTGGTGTACTGGTCACTGCCTTTGTGTGTATGATGTGTGTATTTAAAGGACATTAAAAAACACGGAGCTCTGTCTCGCCAGTTTGTTTGTTTGTTAAATGTATCTAACAACATAATTTGTCCGTGATGTTGCCCCCCATCTTCATATCGCCGTTCTTGTCCGATGCTGCAGTTTCACTATTCTTTGGAACAAAGGTCACTTTCAATCGTCTCCATTTTAATGACACGGTCGGATAAGTTTTTAAGGATTCTGATTCTTTTCTGTGCATATTTATGGAGTTGTTGCCAATTCCTATCACTAATCCTCGTAGACGTGGCGTCCGTTCATCTGCGAAGGCGATGGTGCCATTGGAGCAGCTAGGCCATCGAATAGACAAGAACTGTCCTCTTTGACAGTGTGGCATTTTTGTTTCTGCTTTCGGTTAAATCTTCCTCATTATCTCAAGCTGAAGTAACTAGGATGGTGCTACTGGTCTTAAAGATAGATGAGCAGACTTCTATGAAAGAATGATGCAAATACAAGGGCATCTTTTCTGATAAGTGTCTTCTGTCAGTAGAGTCTGGGGTGCCATTTTTTTGATGCAAACAACGTTGGTTACTTCCAGACAATGGACGGCATCAGCTTTATTGAGAGATTGAAAAGCTGAGATTAAAATTTCATTAAATTGCTTCTTCATCCCAACTGCCCCTTAAAAAATATGAACAAATGACATGGGAACTGGGAACTGGCGCGTACGATGAATTGTTTTATTTGTAAGAAATATTGATTTCAAAAATAGAATTAATTTCTGTCGTTGTAAACCTGCCATTATACAAATAACACGGCTAAAGCGAGGAGGCTCTCGCCTTCCAAACTTACACAACCAGCTTTTTCTACTAAAGAAGACTTCTTTCTCTCTGTAGAATGAAAGCAGTGGTCAGCTACCACCGGATTAGAAACATGATTAAATCACCGCGCCCTATTTTCCACTTCTACACGTGTTAGTGGCGAATGTCTAATGAAGACAACTCGTGCACAACACTTGTGGAACACTTATCGCCCAACCTCAACTCATTACAAGTGCACAGCACTTGTGGAACACTTATCGCCCAACCTCAACTCATTACAGCGTAGTTAAATTACCGAGATACGAATCACATACAAATCAGGTCATTGCCATTGAAATTCCCCACCAAAATCCCTTAAAAACAAAAAAAGGCGAAACAAACCGAGCAACAGCCATAGCTACCCAGAACAATGCTTCCATATTTGCTATGTTTATTGAATTGTTCGGCGGCCATTAACTTTTATTACACTTTGCCAGCGACTCGATTACAAATTCAATTTGAATTTTTTGATTTCGGTGTGGATTTAACGGTTTCTTGCTCTAATATTCGCAATGGGTTTGGTGTGATCTCAGAACACTTGTGAAAGGCTGTTGCTTTCTTGGGGTGATAAGATTGAGCAGCGTTGATTGAGGTGCTGTAACAAGAGACTACTCTGGCTACTGTGGGAAGTGCTGAAGCCGCATTCGACCCACATCTGGGACTTGTAACACCACTTCTATCGTGCAAAACCACTGGCCTTTCACGCATCATACTTCAACATTTCACTTGGGAAGAATTGGGAGTTAGACATAACACCAGACAACATCGTTCACCTTAAGGCGGTGTTTGAGATTTTAGTTCATTTGTCTGTTTGTTTGTTTGTTTATTTATATTCATTGTCTGTCTTTTGTTGCTTTTGCTCTTATGTTCGTTGGAAAGAATTTATGTAAATTTTGCTATACAATTTGTTGGCTTGTCGAAGTGTTTTACAACCAGCCATGAATTAGGTC
Source organism: Polietes domitor (assembly GCA_947397865.1). NCBI lineage: Eukaryota > Metazoa > Arthropoda > Insecta > Diptera > Muscidae > Polietes > Polietes domitor. Next base: position 190,544,896 of record OX377620.1, on the reverse strand, counting down.
ATTCTTACTGATTTCTGGTTCCTATTTCAAAGACAATTGTGTGTGGGTGTGTTTTCGAACCAAACCATTAGAAGATGGTGTGGTGATGGGAGGGGGGTCAAGAGCGTAAACAGCAATTATTAATTCGCCATCTCTATAATGGAGCTTAACTCTTGAGCACTAGAAATAGTTGAAATAATCTGAAATTTCAATCAATTTGTGATCGATGGGTAGGCTAGTGTAGCTGTTTGGATGCATGTTTGTTTGTCTTACTTCGGTACACCGAAAGTAAAAGATACCAAAGTGTACACTGAACGAACAAGTCTGACGTTTTTTGCTACAAGTCAACTTTGAAAAAGAAACAAAACAAATGCGAGATTGTGATTTTCATCAGATTTCAAAGCTTCCATTTGCGTATTCCTTGTGAGATATCATTTAAATCACCAGTGCAGTTTTAACACTTTCTTAACCTTGTGCTGCTCCAGCATCCTCCATCCACCAGTGGTGCTCTTTCAATCACATTATGCTGATGACGATGACGGTTGGCATTACCTTGATCTGCATAAAGTCTGCATATTTCATTTTATGCTTCGGTTTCTCGCCTGTCCTTAGAAAACAGCAACCGTATTACCTCTGTGCCTCGGTTTTCGTTTGTTTCAAAATGCACAGACATCTCCGCTGAGGTTATTCCACAGCTTTTGGTTTTTTTGGTGTGGAAATGGTATGAATATGTATGATTGCAGCTTCATCTTGACTTGGTCTTAGCTAAACGGTGGCAAGAAAGGGTGATGCGGATGGAATGTGTAAAGTACATGGTCCTGAATGGTTGCTTAAATCCTTTAAGTTTAACATAAGGACTAGACATAGTCTCTCTTGGACTTGGACAGCGACGCGTACGAAAACTTTGTATAAAACATGTTATCTGATTCTATCAGAGCAACATTTTCATAAAATCAATGATTAATTCCTTAAAATCAATGATTAATTCCTTATGGATTAATTCCTTAAAAAATCTTTGTAAAATCTAATAACTTTTCGAATAATATTACGAAGATAGTTTTCCATTTGATCATCATCAATGATTGTATCTGATGTACTTTTTTTCAGAAAAATATGGACGAATGGAGGGTTAATTTGGAATTGAATTTTGTAAAATTACACGCTTTCTTGACACAACAATACAGAAAAGTCACAACAACAAAATATTCACCTGTGCGACAAACATTTAAATTATATATGACAGACAGCAAATTATATTCAATTTGAATGTTGAAATTTCTTCCCGTATTCGGCGCAAACTAAAGTTCTGTTCTTAAATTTCCGTCATGATACATCTTCTCTGCTTTTGTGTCTTCGATCGCCATTGAAATTGACACAAAAATGTTGTACATGACAACAGATCTCATTCATTCACTTTATTTACATACAAATGTTCGAATTTGAAAATAATGGCACGGCTTGAGGCGAGAAAATTAATTTTCGGACGACCTTTTGTCACACAGTGCAACACGAAAAAAAATAACCATATACGGACACCGCTACATGATAAAAGACCAAAAAAAAAAAGACCCGTGTTTTTTTTCCCCCCAAAGTCATGCACTTTTTTTTATGGGCCCCCAGAGATTTGAGGCCTCGGTGTAATTTTTGGAAAAAAGTGATCATATTCTCAGGCTCATATCTTGCAAACCGTTCGGAATTTTGATTTACTCTCTGAGGCAAAGTTCTAGCTCTTGTCATAAAGAACAAAAATTGTGAACATATAAAATCAAAAAACTTCATCTTCAAGGTCAAAATCGCAAAAAACTTAAAAAAATTCGATTTTTTTTAACCTTTTTTCCCCTGTTCAGGTCCATAGGTAGCAAACCGTTGAAAATTCAGGGAAACAATCAACTACAAAAATGTACCTAAGATCTCAATAAACAACTTTCTAGAACATATGAACTTCCTAGGGATGATTCTTAACACCGTTTAGGTAAGAAAAATATATTGTTTCTGTTAATGGTCAGTCCGACTGCAGTGCGTATGAGTGATATTCTCCTTAATCAACAGCACGTATACGCTACCTGCGCACACTACAGCCTATAAGATTTGTTCAGCGACATTTGCGATTTTGACCTTGAAGATGAAGTTTTTTTGATTTTATATGTTCACAATTTTTGTTCTTTATGACAAGAGCTAGAACTTTGCCTCAGAGAGTAAATCAAAATTCCGAACGGTTTGCAAGATATGAGCCTGAGAATATGATCACTTTTTTCCAAAAATTACACCGAGGCCTCAAATCTCTGGGGGCCCATAAAAAAAAGTGCATGACTTTGGGGAAAAAAAAAAAACGGGTCTTTTTTTTTTTGGTCTTTTATCATGTAGCGGTGTCCGTATATGGTTATTTTGAAATGACTTCAAAAATGTTGCACAGTGTCATCCAAGTCCCACCGGAAAGACTATGAAACAAACAACACAAAGTTCGCGAATCTTTGAGAAATATTAGGGATTATGATGGCGACTTCCCTTCGTGGTCTACATGCAAAATTTCTACAGACTAATGTGCTGGGAAATCGACGTTACTCGGTCGTTAGTGGCGATGACTTTTGTCAAATCTGAAAATGTTATGGTTATAATTATAACGGTTATACGGATGGCCTTTACATCCGTTTCCATTTTTGCATGTAGACTACGAGTATGACGATGGCTTCATAATCTGTAATATTTTCCATATTTGGGCCACACTAATATATACTCGTCTACATATGTGAACATTAGAGCGCCTCGCCAAAAGAGTCTGTATTAGTTGGCTCATAAAAACGTTGGTTGTTAAGCAGTGTAACCTCGCAACCCAACGGAAATCTGAGTGCCACCTCCATCCGCGTCTTTGACATTTCGCAATGTGGTGAGAGGAACGGGATGTTTCCATTTGGTCTTCCTCTGCTTAGATTACTTGTGGTTGGTTGTTGGTTGGTTGGTTGGTTATCTGTTGCTTTGCTGCCGAGTGGAGCTTTTCTTCTAATTGCATTTGCCTGGTGCTGTACAATGCCAAAGAGAACAGCGGTGAAATGAACACGACGTAAAAACTTGAATTTCCATCGTGAAATTGATTCTAAAGGCCAGGAAACAATTGACTTTATGGCTTTCGAACGGCGAATAGTTGGTTCTCCGGTTCGTGTACTGGTTTGGTTTTCATTCCTCGCCTCTTGGATGCTGAAGTTGATGCTGACGATGACGATGATGATATGGAGTTCGGGTTTCCATGGGGTGCGACCACCGATGCCTGTACCACTACCAGTGCTGCTGCCATATATCAATGATTTCGTATTTCGTTGTGCGACGTACTTATTTGCGTTATTACCGCTTTTGGGTTAGTTTTAGCCACATTTTCATGGAATACGAGTAGTTGTAACCCCACAGCCGATGATCATGAATGTTGCTACTCTTAACGGTAAAATACGATTGCATGTTTTTGTGGCCGTTGGTGCTGTTGGAGTTTTCGTGGAAAACTGGATTCTGGACCAGCAACAGTGGCAATTTATTTATGTATATACGTACATATGTCTTACTGGAAAAAGGTTAATCGTTGCTCGTAAGGCGTGTTTTGGACTGAGATAACATGAAGAGTGTGGCCAAAAAGGAAATGAAAATTGCAATTTACATTTGGTTCATAAATGTATTTGGATCGGGCACAGACCTTCAAGTCTATTGAAACATTTGGCTCTCATAGCCGGATTATTCCTCAGAGAGGGGAAACTCAGAGTGAAAAATAATGAATTGAAATGAATGATTTTTTTGAAGTGCGTTTGATTAAGCCGTATTGCTTTCCACATTTCCTGGATTAGAGTGACATTTGATCATTATTGTGAAATTGGCCATTTCTGTCGGAGGCTTCTTTAGCTTGGATCGATGTTTGTGGCCATTGTTCTTCTTGTTGACGTGCATTTCAACTCGCGCTGTCGATCAGCGACAACATTTCTGTGAAACTTCGTCAGTGTTTTTTGTATGTACTCGTACTCGTATTTGTATGTGTTTGTTAGAGTGACCAGATCGAATAAATGATCTGTGCAGTTTACCAAGGGTACATGATAGCTATGACACGAACAAATTAAATGTTGGCAACTGTTTTTCCTTTAGGTTTATCTTAGTGTGCCTGCACTATTGCAGATATTTTTTTCGTTGTGCATCTTTTGTTCATCGCTGATCACTCCGAGACAAACGCTGCACATTTTCCGAATCACTTCCAATTTTTTCTCAACTGTTTTTACGAAACTCACAAATTACCTTTGCGATGGTTTTCATCTGTGCAAAAGGGAAGCAAAGGCAGTCAGTAGTGCATCATTGTGAATCTACTGAGGCACGAGGTAATCTCAGCCAATAAATTCAATCAAAGTCGGTATGGAATGCAATCAGTGGCAGCGGGGAACAGGCAACAACGATTACAGGTCTCACCGACTGAAGACTTTTATAGGATGAGGTCACTACACTAGTGGAGTTGTAGATTACCTAAATTAGGTATGATTGAAACCGCAGAGACCTCGTTAGAAATCAAATCATTCAAAACATTTTGTGTTTCTATTTTGTCAGTTATTAGACCATTTAAAGATTCATATACGACGACTCAGTCCGCGGTATAGTAGACAGGTGGAGATTGGGTCCTAGCAATAATGCTGTCGCTAATAACTGACGCCGTTTAAGAATTCCATACCAGACATTGGTATTTAATGACATAAAGTGAAGATCACACTAACGAGTTGTTTGCGTTGTTTTTATCAAAACATATATAATTTGCAAGAAACTCTTCCCCAATAGTTTTGCACTTAATTAGAATCTTGCCATTAAGAATATCCTCCCATAAACATTTTAACATTTCCATTCCTGATTTTGTTTTGTTTTGCACATACACCATTTGTCTTCTACTTCGTGGCTGTCACCTTTAAAGTTTTTGTGTTTTAATTAAAAATATGATAGCTGCTGCTGCTGCAACAGTGGCAGCACATCGTCAACAACAACAACAGCATTTGGAAAATGGCAAACTTTTAACCATATGAAACCCTATAAATCAACAGCAGCGAACGCCAACAATCAGCAAATGTAACAACTTTTGCAACAACACAAGAAACAGCCGTTGCAAGGGTTGCCAGCCTATTGTTGCAAATGCCAACAACAGCAGGAGGAGGCGAGAGGCAGCCACCAGCCAGCCAGACAGACAAAGACACAGCGACCACCATGTCATCATCTAAAACAATAACCACAGCCATAATAGAAATAAAACCCGAACCCCCACCACAAAAAAGCCAAAACAAAAGCAACATTCGCTCGCTCCCGTGTATGATGATGATGATATGCTAAGTTTTAAAAAAGTTACAAGTTATTATTCCATGCTCATTCATTCACATCCATTCACTTGACTCTTTGATGAGGGATACACCCAGTGAAACTATTTGGCTGTGGGATTTATCCATGGCAGTGGACTCGGGTTCGTTGGGGGTGAAGAAGAAGTCAAGGTTACTCTAGGGAATATCAAATCTTCCTTCTTTATCACTCCCCATGATTGCACTTTAAATAAATAAAAGTTGACAAAAGCTCAAAAAAATCTATACATTTTATGAAAAAAGCTTGAATTTACAAATTACCAAAAAGTATTTATTTGCTAAATGGGGACATAAATTTAGCGGAGATTCTGATAATATTTCAGATAGGTCTCTTTGAAATTTCATTTGAATCGTTATTGAGAGAGAAGTGATAAATTGATAAATATTTGGACATCTGCAGGATGTGGAGAGAGAAGTTTCGCTGGGTTGTGCTGTTTTGTATGAACTTCACGTGATGGATGTATACCAACATATAAACAAATGCTCGTACATACATGAGCACATAGTTAGTAGGTAGTTAGTCACAGTCATCAGTCTCTAGTCACTACGTTTAGTTCTCCCTGTGTTTTGTTTTTTTTCAACTTTGGTCGGACAGCAAGTAACAGTTTTTCGTTGTCATTGTTGCCAAGTTGTAGGCCTGGATGGAATCAAAAGAAGAACGGTCATGCCATGCCAACCGCGTCAGGAGTAACAAAACCGAAGTGAACTGTCCCAACATATAAATTGTCATTAATCAAAACACCTACATCCATGTGTAACATACATAAATTCATACATTCTCGTATAAAGATTCTTGTCTTTTTTATGAATATTCGTTAAGCCCTGTTGGGCTCAATACAAGAAGCAGTGCTGCGGGTAACACACCCGCATTGAGCATTGACTTAGTTTCCAAATGTATTTATTTATTTTTTATTATTTGAGATATGACAATTGGAATTCACAAACTCTTGGGATCCAATGAAAAATTTCGCTATATGCAGTAAAAAATAGATTATGTGTCCTTCGTAAATACAAAGACGACATTTACCATACCCTAAACGGGGTCGTCGACAACCAGAAAACATTTTTCCAGTTACCATTACAAAAATAACATTTTATAATGATTGCCGACATCTGGCGGGCTAAGTCTCTATAGTTAGGGAAATATTTTCTTGAAAACTTGATTAGTAAGAATTTAATTGTTTCTATGGTGCCCATCTCCGATGACCAGCAATAGAAACATGTAAAGCTTTATTTTAAGTAGTTAATTTTCCACGTTATCAATCTATCTTCTGTCCCATTGGTTGGATGGATCCCCTTGGAGGTAACATACGTTTACGTGATTTTATTTAGGGATATAGAAAAAGAAAAAGTATAGATCTGTGGCTAATTTAATACCATTGTTCTTTTGCCATAGCTCGCGTTGATATAGGGCGGGGAAATTGAAAATAAAAAATATGAATAAATCCGAAATATACCACTTTGTTTCGGCTTGTTGGAATTTTAAATAATTTTCACTTCGACTGCTGGCTCTGGCCACAGTGGAGGCAGCCTTTTCTGAGTTCGCTGTAGTGTAATCTACAACACCGTGTTCAGTATGCAGGACATGCATTTTGCAATCAGTGTCAAACGTTTGACGACGACATCATCATCATCTTCATTTTTAAACCTGATAATGAATCTGCAGATATGAGTCAACTAACTACAATTACATACAAATGTTTGTGCATGATTGTGTATGTACCGCGCACAGCAGACAATGTCTGCTAGACATCCTGTAGTAAGTGACTACGATTTTGTTATTTGTGGCACCCTACAACTGGGATGGTTTGCATAATTTCAACGTAAAATATTCACTGAAACACCTAAAGATCGGGACATATCCTAACGAAGGACGTTTTCGTCTATCTGGCTGATTTAGCCAGCCAGATAGCCTTTATAATGATTTAGGTTGAATTCTTAGAATTTGGCTTTTACCCCTTCTCGTACTAAATAATTCAACTCAATATTTCAATGTATAACTGAAAGATCCAGAATTTTCGTATTGAGGGCTAAGTCCATTTTTTGTAGTGTTTGAAACTTGTTGTACCTTGAACTGAATATTACAACTTCATTTGGTTAACTTCGATAAACGCCCCTCGTTCGTATACTCGTATTATGTGTGTGTGTGTATGATAGCTTGTCTTGGCTTTGATGTGATTCCCAATGTTATCGTTTCACGTTATTCCCTCACCACACACCACTCTGTTCGTCAAGATTGTCCTTCCATGTAACCCTGAACACAGATCCATCCGAGTTTCTCTTTATGCAGTTAGAGCAGGTTACGTGACAAGGAAATCAAATCAAATTTTAAAGGAGGATAGACAGATGACTTGAAAACATTTTCAAGTGATTCGTATGTGTGTGTGTGTGCATGTGAAGGGAAGACGAGGTAAATTGATTCGATAAAAAGCTTAGGCCATGTTGTCGTTTAGTGAACGTATTACGCTGCAGCTGGAATATTGCCAATCGTCCACTAGACACCATCCGCATCACAAGCAGAGGCACCACGGCTGTTGATTCTTTGGTGTGGTTTTGATGGCTTCATACCGACTGCATAGCAATTGTCCATTTCGGTAATTTCGCTTAACGAAATTAATCAATAAAATCGCTAAACTTTACACGAACACATTGTAGTTCTGAACGACCTTGCCAAAAATGTAGTTTCATTTACGACCCCACTTCCATATTTGAACAGATTCAAGTCCGTAAACGTCGTCACTGTGGACAAGTTCTTTAAAGATGCCTCACATAATTCAAGCGATTGAGTGCTTAAGATATAAGGGAATAGTTGCTTCATGCCCTTCATCCTCATGCATGTGAGCAAATATCTTCCTGATACTTGGGACACGGGTGAGCATATATGCTCAGCACTTGAGTTGTGGATTATTTCCTCCGTCATAATCATTTTAAGAATATATTTTCAAGATTGCCATCATACGAACTTTAAATGGTGGGAGACACTTAGATCCAACCACAGAAAAGGAAACACAGAAGCATAGACGAACAGAGCAGACACTCTATTCGGTTCAGAGGAGCCGACACTTTTTTGGTGTTTTTGATGTCCAAAATATGACCTATTCCCGAAAAGTTTAAGAATGCATGAATGGATCGTGGTGGGGAGTGATAACAGAGCAACAATTTATAGCGTCTCTCTTTCTGTCCCTCTCAATCCGGCATAGTGAACTCAAATCCAACTAAACGGAACAATGTAAATGGACAATATTGTACCAAAATACAAATGCGAATAAATATGTCATCACCAGAGGAACGTAACAAACTCTTCGAAGGTACTCGAGGAACATACAGTGATGGCTGAATTAATGACGAATCTTCTCTGCCCATTCACACCCACTGTCACAGTCTTGCCACTGTGTGTTGATTCTCTATCAGTTCCCATCCTTTTGAGAGCACTGTATGCAAATACTCCACAACAAAGAAAATCACAAGTTATTTGACTTGTGATTTCAAGTCCAATATTCTACTAAAGGAAAAGGGTGCTCTGATTAGGGACGACGTTACGCAGGAACTGTGAATAATAGCCAGGACAGCTAGGACTGAATGCTGCTTTGATTTGCCTCGTCCACATTACGGCTAAAGCAAATCTCCATCATCCGATAATGGACACTGAACTACTCAGCAGCAATTCGTTTTTATGTTTTCGCGAGTTTTCTTAGCGGGGACGGCGGAGAAAATACAGCTTTATTGAGATTGGACCAATCGCAGCTCTATTGAATTCTATCGTTCCCATTTCGACCCATATAAAAGCGTTTGTTTATGAGCGTGATTGTGTGCAGATACTGGTTATTTACATACATACATACATATTTACCATCAAAGGTAGTATCAACAACGATGACAAAAGTCTAAAAAGACTGCATAGTGGTTGCAGACAGACCGAATGGAATGCAATTTATGCAATTTTTAGATAATCCGATTTGATTTCTTGAAGTTTAATTTAAACGCCAAATTCATTATTAATTTTTAAATGTATCCCACACACATTTTAAAAATAGTCTATTTTCAAAAAACTCTGTTGGCCAATAATACAGTTGTATATGAAACCATTTTGAAATTTTCGAAAATGAGGCCAGTGTGGAAAATGCTTTTATTGCCTGCCTAAAGTCCTTCTGACTTTACGTTTATTGTCCAATTGCAAATGTTATCATTCGAGTGCTACAGCCGCACTAAAACTAACGCCAACTAAAACTAACTTGTTTTGTTTCGAACCACTGTGCAACGACTACTCTGCTGCCTGGGCCTTGTTGTCTTCAGCATCGAGTGCTGCAACATCATCATTTTGAACATCATGATGTATATCTGTACGTATTCCTTCGCCACTTCGTCTTTCCCATCGGTCTTATCGTCCGTACTTCGTTATATGTGTGTGCGTGTGTTCATCCAATCTATGGCTGCACAAACTTGTTGTTATGTTGACTACATCCACAGTAAAGTTGATTCAGGTTTCGGTTTTTTCACTTCCATTCATTCTTCCTTCTTTAAAGTGCTGAGCCAGCCCAGCCACTCGTCCTCATCTGCCTGCGAGCATACGCAGCCAGAGACCATTTGTGCCAATGGTGGCTCGGCTGATGGTTGGTTGGAGAAAAACGACTCGACATTATAGAAATCATATTTTTCATTATATTCATAATAGGTATTCAGGCAGGCATACAGACAGACCGACAGACGGACAGAGAGATACAGTCGTTCATAATGATTTCCATATTTGAGAGTTGCATTGAAATGAACACGAAGAGATGGAGAGGCGGAGAACGACAACAAAATAATGGCGTTGACAGATGATAACTTCTTTAGATTGCGTTTTTTACGTCTTTTTCTTCCTTGAGAACATTGACAGAATTACTTAGGAAGTCAGTTTTGCTTCTCTTTAATCCAAAGCAGTTGTCTGTCGGTCTGTCTGTCTGCCTAGAAAATCCGTTTATGAATAATAATGGAATTATTAAATTTACAACATAAAAACGCGAATCTATTGAAGGTGTCTGCTTACAACAATTTGAACAATTTTGTGTTATAGCTTTATACGAAGAAACTTGTCTGGATGACCAGGGAGCGTCCAATCTGTGGCAAGACGACTAAGTCGGTGAATGAGTTTGAGGGTTGCTGAGACCTGCAAACTCTTCCTTTCGCATCTATTCTTTAGACGAATTTATGACATGGTCTTCTCTTGAGTCTCATGAACTAATAATATATTGCCCCACAACAAATTTGAAAATGTCTAGGACTGGGACTCCCGGTCATCTTGTCATTAGCCAGGGTTTCGTTATAGGACAAGCTTTTAATCAGATTTAATTGCTGAGTAATATCCACATTGGAACGAAGGGAATAAATATAAAATGATATCAGTTTAGGAAAAGAGGTCGCACTTCTACAAACATTCCAATCGAACTTCACAGAATCGAAAATTCACAGAACCATCAAAATAAATACGCAGAATCGAATCGGTCGATTTACATCGACAACCGGAACAGCTTTTCACGACGATGATGATGCTGGCTGTACAGGTTGTGACTAATCAGAACGCTCAACACAATATCAAAATCATGAGCGACTAGCTGCTTGTTGCGTTAACTAGCGAAAACATAATCAATCAAATTTAAAGTGGGTAGGCTAAACTGATAACTGTGGCGTAGAAATAGGGGTGGTGATCCGCAAACGTGGCAACGTTCTCAACGCTTGGTTATGGAATTATTTCAAGGTTGTCAGAGGGGAAAGTCAGTATGAGGTTTTGGCTATTTACCTAAAAGGGAATTCGAGGAATACCTCGAGGAGGGCATATCGCCAGCAATGCCATTGCCTCCTGTGGCATGCAACATTCATTCATTTCCCTTTAGCTTTCGGAGGTCGTAGTGAGTGTGGGTTCGCACATTCACTGTTTGCTTATCTGCTTCCTCTTCGGATAGTTTCGCTTCCTTTGTTGCATCGAAAGGAAATTGATATTTTGAAATCAAACAAAGTTGATTATTTTGTTGGTTAAAAGTTTTCTTTGCTTAAATGAATAAACTTTTGCCAAACGAAATGGGCGTGGTTGCTGCAGGGTGAGAAATCACTTATCACTGCTTGCATTGCTACGAAACTTAATTATTAAAGGTGAACTACACAGCTCGCAAGGAAATTTTTCTATGTATCCATAAGGCAATGGAACTGTCGAATGACGAAGGGGAGTGGAGTGGAGGGGAGGACAGAAAGAGTTCCGTTACAATGGTCAAAATAAAAATGAACTCGGCCTCATTAAAGCGAGCTCGACATACGCAAACGGTCTGCGGAGTAAATGACCTTGGCAACAGCGAACATTTGCAGTTTGTAATGAACAATTCGGTTGTGTCGGCATCATTATGATTCTCCAAAATGTTGTTGGAGCTTTTTGCTTTTGGCCAAGACCAGTTAATGAATGACGCACAGTCATTGGCTTCGGTTCGTTTTCGAAGCGGACGAGCGGAAATTGTTGAAATGTCGTTTTCAAGTTCAAAGTTTCTGTTCGTCGGCCATGAAGTGCAGACTTTTTGTAATTTGATTAGGCGAAGACGACGACGACGTACAAGGGGCAATAGACCAAGTAAATGTCGATATACCCTACAGTCATAAGTGATACGAGGGCGTTGTGATCATGTTGGTAACATATACTTCCTTAGGTTAGGACAGCAGCCACAAATAACACAACAGAATTGATCACTCTAGTTATCTTAGATATGTGTGTACATATGTACTAGATAAGGAGATGTCTTCTTTATGTACGAAATCCTCGCAGCCAAACCACTCGACCGATTCTTATTCAACTATTCAACGTTATTTATCGTTATTTATTACATGCATAATATAGATCTTCTCTTATGTTTGTAACAGAGTGACAATGTTCCATCATGTGTAGTAGGGTATTAAGAAATTATGGAATCCACTTCCGCCAGCGCCCGACGTTGGCTATTTTTAAGTTGTAATGTTCAAGCAAAGTTCGTGTGAGACTATCATTCCCACTTCCTTCTCCAACGCTATGCCTGTCTGTTTCGTTTCTCTTATTCGAGATATTTTCGGTGTGAGATTGAAGCACTACCGCGGAGAGGGGCGATAACTAAATGGCTATTATTTCGATGATGATTATCATGAGGAGGAGTTCGTTCGGTTGCTGGTGCGGTGTATGGTATGATACAGATTAAATCAACATTTTCATGTAATTATTTTCCAATAGAGTCATTCAGTCATTAACGAACAGTACAACCAGCTAACCAGCCAACCAACACAAACAACATCGGAAACTCAAATCAAACAGCAACCAAACAACAAGTGTTTCTTTGATACTTGAAAGAATTTCCTTTTTGAACTCTCATAAACAACTTTCAAAAACAAATTGCGGTTGGTTGCTGAGACGAGTGCGACTTGTGTGTGTGTGGTTGTGTTCAAATATCTAGATGTTATGCGCGCACAGTGGGCCGAGTCGATACGTGTGTTTACTTGAAATCATTGAGAGCAAATTAACCGACACATGTAATTGACTTTGCCAATTTTAATAAGGAATTATAATGCATTTAATTCGTATATTCGATTTCAATCAGTGAAGAGAGTTGTCTGCCTTCGTGTACAGTTAGTTAGAGATGTCGTGTTGTAATCTACCCGTTTAAGAATCCTTGTTAACAGATATTAAAAAAAGACAAGCCCCGCTTTCTAAACACTGTGCCTCACAATTACACAGGCAGCCATCCATCCATCGGAATGGATGGAGGGATGGATGAATGGAGATGAACGATTTTTTGTTTCGTCCGTTTGATGTTGAGTCAAAGAAACACCACCATTAGAGCCGTTTCTCCCGATGCTTTGACAGTGATGCTGCTATGTTTCATTCAATCCAATAGCGATGAAGAGAGGCTGAAATAAATGCTAAGAGGTCATTAACATCTGCTACATTAAAGATTAACCAACAACACATCAACAACTCAACAATTATATTCGAACAGCAAACATTTAAAACGCTTCGAAGTTGTTTTGGTGGTGGTGTTGGTGTTTGTAAGATGCTCGGAGACTTGGCTACTCCGGCTATGGCACATATTGAAATTAATAACCATTCAGCCAGTCATTCATTCAGTCCATAACAATTCGTAGCAAGCCATCGTCTGACTGTGTCCACAAACATACACGCACACATACCCATGACCACATGAAGACCTGTTCATGGAAAATCTGGACTTACGTTAGAGACAACAACAGAATCGTCAATTGGCCAACTTTAAAGCATTTGTTGAACAGGATATTTTGCTCTTTGACTTTGAAAATTATATGAGCTCGGACGAGGAGTCCAGATTTGTCATGAACAGTTCGTTAAATATGAATGTGTGCGTGAGTGTAGTTTGAACCGGAGAATAGTTGGGACTGTGAACATACACATGATGATACAATTACGCCACACTGGTACGTCCGACTGTCCGTCTGACCATGCATTTGTTCAGGAAATTATTAATATTCGTATTTATAATAATTGCTGTGTATTAATTTTGCTTTTCAGTTTTAATAGTGGCTTCGAATGATGTTATTCACGATCATCCAACTATGATTTCATTGTCTGCTATAATTACGCAGTGCAAACGTGAAATTATTGTTCTGTAGATTTTTGGAATTAGTTTGTGGTAATCATCACATCACAATGCCACAAAGGAGAAGGTGGTGTACAGATATCCCATTGCTGCAATGATAGCAAACTGTTTAGATGTGGTCCTCGTTTAAGTTAATCTCATCGATCTTTAAACTTTCTTAGAGAATCGCATGATTTGCTCATGGTTCATCTTGGTAAACAACTGCGTCGCATTTGCTCCCAGGCTGTTCTTAGCTCATCAGAACTTTAATTAATTTAGATTGTTCTCTGTTGTGTTAGTCATGAAATGCATTGGCTTATCTGCGCTAACGTGATTTCATTTCGACGTACAAATAGTAAAATTCCAAATTAAATGTCAAATAGGCAATAGCAAATTCATTCATCATTCTCAGCCTGCAGTTTCCCACAGTTGTTAATGCCAAGACAGAAATTTATTTATGTGTGGACACACCACAGTGAGCTCTAAAAGAAAGAGATGCCACGTCACAACGTTTGGAAGTATGGAAATGTACGAGCAGTCAGTCGTACCTATGCATTTGCAGTGGGTATTCGGAGTAATTCGGTAACAAAGTATAAACTGCCTCCATCGAATACAAAGTAAGAGTGTGTTGCCATTCTTCTGTTACATATTTACCCGTTTATTTGGTGGCATCATAATGTAACACGTTACATAATGCAGCTGATAAGTAAAAGTCGGATGTGACAAATCAATGTTACGCCACAGTCTTGCAATGCCAGCGCAGACAAACTACGAGTGGAAATAATGCTGCAGCTACAACAACAGAAGCCCCCAAAAACATGACGAATAGTGTGGCCCACAAAGCTTTGCTTTGATGGCACAAAATGGCATTGTCATGATCGTCATTGTCGTCATCATATAAATCAATATTTACTCGAAAAATATTGACAGCATTGATTCGACTTAATAAAGTCTGTCACTATATAAATAAACAATAAACCACACCAACCACAATGCCCATAATACCCACAATACCAACAATAAAAACGGATGAAAACACATCGTTCATTTGAATTTGGGTAAATAGGAATGTAGGAAGTCAGATGTGCTGACAATGCCGGAGGAGAATGAAGAATTTGGGGTCAAAGAAAGTCGCATCATTCATCCTTCGACAAAGTCTAGGTATGCCACGTACCCAGTTATCACGGCAGGGGTTAACATTCATAAATTCCGCTGTCTAATTATTACAAACACATGATAGGGAACAAGCAAAACGTGAGAAAATTCCAATAAATACAGGATGAATCTTGAATTGACGTTTTCAACAGATAAGCCTTCATGGTCACCTACGCGGAGAATTGTCAGTCAGGCGGACCGGCATATATTTTTTGAAATTTGCTGACACAGTGTCCATTGGTCAACAGGTGTATCTAACCTGAACTGATTTTTTTCTCTGACATTAATTTAACAATTAATCTATGCCAATGTCGATCGGAATGTATTTGCGACCTGGATTTTGCATATAGCTTTAATTGACAAGCGGACGGGGCAGGCAGCCATCGTTATATTGTCTAGGGATTCTAAGCCAATCGGTCTTTAAGGTTTTCACCATAGAGTCACCAAGTACTTATTACACGTCTGTAGTGGAGGGAGTTATGCAATTTCTGAATGCGACTCCTTACCATGGGGGAAAAGAGCTATAAACTCGTAAGTAAAATCGAGAACAACTTCTTAAAATCCTTCCTGAGGTTGCTACTCTAATAATATTATATTTCTTGGCAATCGCTTCAGCAATACGAAGCTCCAATGTCAAACTAAACAAATTCCAGTTTGGATCTCACACGCCTGCTTCTACAAGACGCTCGTCCTTCTCATTTCAACCCGAAGTGTAACAGAACGCTAAAGTCTTGCAGAAGTCCACGTCACCTCTGCTCAGACTGAAATGTTAACAGCAGCTTAAGCTTAATGTATGAGCACGTTGTGAGCAAATCGCTCCACATGCTGTTGCCACTATCACGTGAGCTGGTGAGGGGATTCGAGGGAGTACCTCTGCACCCCACTCCCCACTGGTAAACACTCTGACACATACACAGATCTAATGTGTGTAGAGTGCATTCTGTCAGTCCGGCATATTCCACTGTCTGTTTTGGCTTTCCTTCGTTTTTGGCTCGGTTTCTCTTGTCGCTGCTTTTGCTGTGGCTGTTGCCGTTGTCGTTAAATGTTTTTTGGTCGAGTTTAAGTTTAGAAAACGCGTCTAGCCGGTTTTTTCCCACTGGTTGCCACTTCCTCTTATGTATCGCCCCTCGAACTTGTGCTACACTCGAACATGTTGTGTGGTTACGTTGGATGTGTAAACTGGAATGCAGTTTCTGGTTGGAGCTCTCAGCTCGAAGATAAACGTTCGTTGCTTTTAAACAAACAGCAGGAATCAGCCAGTGGACAAAGTGTCCTCTTAGCCTCAAATACACAATTGTTTTACGTCGTCCACCAATGAAATCAATGCTCCCGTTAATGGGACTCAGTGTGGTCATGGGGAGATTTTGATAGGCGCCCATACAATAGATTTTAAGATAAAAATGAACTATCATTTTTCCTTCAGCGTCTCATCAGTTGTGTACCGTTGCAGTGTTGCCATTTTGATGTTAAAAGTTCTACTTAGGAAATCGTGATGAATTTTGTAACAACTTTTGTTTTTGCATATTTGTTTGTTTATAATATTTGTAAAATAAATTAAACACCAAAATATGGAACGTGGGTTGAGATTTTGTTTTACGTTTTGAGAAAATCGTCTACTTGCTTGTTTGAGCGATGTGGACATGGTATATACTGTCCTGTTTTGACTTCCACGGTGGTTTCAAACCACTGATTTTGAGATATGACTTCAAAATATCTGGGGTTTTAAACAAATCTCTTCATTTACACGGAACAAAAATAATTCGATTTAAGAAGATAAGTTTCGAAGTCAAAGTTTAATTTTGAATACATGAATCCCTCTCTCTTCAAGCTATTCAAATAATCACACAAAATAACTGAAATGAAGCGACAAAGTTTGTCGCGAACATCTCATTGTCGGTAGATATGTTCCTATCAACCTAACAACACAATAGGATCATTGTCGCCTTGTGGTTCTTGGTGTCCTCAAAATGTGTCCTCCTCCCAACCATTCCATAAACACATTTGAAAAATAGAAAAAGTTCTACCCTTTTTCAATAGAAGTTTTTGCAGAGGCATGTAATTTGGAGTATTTTAATTGACACATACACCGCAATATTGTATCTCAAATTTTGTAGTTCTGTGAAGGGGCAACAGGATAAGGAAATGAAAAAGTAAAAATAGGTCATTTTGCCTATAGTTTCAGACATCCGGTTCAAGTGTAATGAATTATTTTCAAATTTTGTAAATAAAACTGACGATGTGTCGTCTTCTCTATAAGACAGCTTTAAGAGAATTCTTTCTTTGGAAGTTATAATCGTGCTGATTGGTTTCCGGATGGACCGTTCATCCACTTTTTTAAGCCTGTCATATCCATTCTTATTTTGTTAGGCTGGATTTAATCCACAGATGCAAGGTTTTAGCTCCTCTTTTAAAAGTAAACTTGTGACTTATGCCTGAGATTTAATGAGAGCCACTAAATGCTATCCGATTATAAGTTAGGTCTACGAGGTCTTCCTATTTCTCCATTATGCCTATGGACGATTACGTTTGTTGTACCGTCAAGATTTTAAAACATTTGTTGATATGAAAGTTATCATTTGTCAATGAAAGCAAAATTCATTGACTCGGTTGTTCTGTAAATCAGTGTTACTTACGTTCGTATTCTGAGTGACGTTGGTTTGAACGGGGTTGGGGTCTTACAAAATGCTGCAATAATTATTCTCTTGTTGCCGTTAGAGTTCTATTTATTATTTCGTCACAACTGAAAAAAAAATCGAAATTGTTTTCGCACCTAACACACACACATACACATGTACATGCATGCTCACACAGATACTTCTGAAACAGAAACACATTCACTTTCATCGTTCGGGTTAACTGAACCCACTGCGTTTTCTTTCGGAAGAGTCAACAAACTTTTGAAATACTCCGGACGAAACAACGCAAAGCGCTAAAACCGGCTGCGAAATGTTTGTTATTTTAGGAATGTAACACATCATTTTGTCAGTTTTAACGTTAATATTTTAATTGTTATGGCTGGCCGTCCGTCCGTCTGTCCGTCCATTGGTGGTTGCTATTGTTGCCATAGTTGCTGCTGTATTTTCGCTTTTAATGATAATATTTAATTAGTTCTACTTTCCTTTCCAGCAGTATCATTTCGTTTTCTTCTTTTGGCCAACAAGCTCACCGTTGGGACGAAAGTAAAAGTTTGAAATTCGTGAGGCGGCAGCGGCATCTTGATCAGATAAATGTTTGCAGCACTGTTGTCTGACGTCTTCGAAATACTTGTCTTGTTGGTTGTTGTTATCTAATCGAATTTTTTTTTGTCATCATTTTTGACAAGCGCTCTGTTCTGTTGATCGTGTCATTCTTCGCCGGAGACAAACGACACTGATGGCACATTCAGCAGGAAAAACAATGTCTTTTTATACTCGATTCGCTAAACAAACATGTCAGAGTGGGTTAGTAAGTTTGAAGATTGTGCGGCGTTGGGGATAAACTCAAAGAAATACGTCCGTTTGCTATGGACGGAGGGAAGGAATTTCAAAATAATAGACACACAACTATTTAGCAAAATATCGATAGTAGGTTGGTTCACATTATACGTTTTTTTGTACAGTAAAGTCTAAACTGCATGTTGAATCCAACTTGCAATCGAACTTCGAATACGGTTCCGGTATCTTTTCACCTATCGTCCCTGCTGTCGTGCACGAACATTTTTGTTCGAGCGTTTCCTTACTTCTTCGCCAGTAGGTTATTGCTTATTATTGTGCTGCTGATTTTTTTATTGACTTTTGTTTTTATGATTTCCTATATCTTCGGTTCACTTATTCCATCATTCCTTAACCATATTCGCTTCATTCGCCGCTGTGGGGGCAGCGGGGATATAATAGCCCTGGTATTTTTGGATAATAATTGAAATGATCATTTTGATGAGATGATGAGTGATTGCTCGTGCAATCAGCAGCGACAACAAAACAAAAGAAAACAAAACCAGCGGATGAAACAAGACTGCGATGGGAATTTATGATTCGCAATGACGGACAATCGAACGAATTTATGCTGATATCGATGGGAATTCCAAAAACGAACAATATCGGCACCTTCAAGGAATTACACGATTCAGCTTACGACTGTAGGCGAGTTCACAGTTAAAAATTGTTCATACAATTCGATCTGCCCAATGTGTTCTATAAAATAAATCCATTCTTTATTCAAATAAAAAACAAGAACTTTGATAGGTCATGACTGGTATTCTACAGTGATCAAACCACATGCTCACTCTCCCCATTTTTTAGTATTTTTTTACTTGTTTCTGTTGTTGCGCCCAAACATTTGGCAAATGCCGTGTCACACTCACTTTACCTGCTTTGGCCCATTAAACGCAATAATAACAACGATTAGCTATTAATTTATTAACCAACATCCCTATAACATAACACATAATTAGTTTATTGGCTGGAAAACAACAAAACGTGTAACATGAAACTTTGGCGGCGCCATTGCAGCCACCTCCACTATCATTGTCGTCATCAGCCTCATTGTCAGCGTTATCCGCTACGGCTCATACCCCAACCCCGGAGCAGAGATAGCACAACAGTGGTGGCACTCATGTGTAAAACACCATGAAATCATGGACAATTATTAAATTATAGACAAATTATAGGCAAATTGAAATATTCAGCATAACGAGTGGCAAACAAAGCAAAACAAAAACGAATACAATGCGACAACTTTCAATGGAACTCTACAAATTTCGATATCGACGCAAATATGTGAAATGCAACATTTCATGTCAAAGACAATCGGCCGAAACGGATGAGTGGAAGGCTGGCCAAACCTCCAACGGAAGGTTGAGCGTGATATTGCTTTATTGTCACAAACGGATGTACCCACAAATGAATATATATTGGCAAAGCGGCGCATAGTACTCGCTCCGTCCCATCCGTACGTTCGTGCCAAATCTACATCTGATTTGAATGCATTACAGATTATTTTTATGATGAATGATTTTACGACTTCGCGCAACGTCGAAAGTTTTGACCAAAAAATTAATAAGTTATCGAACGTCCAAATAGAACTGAGGAGCATTCCATTATGACTAAGTTGGATGTGGAAAGAAATCTACACGAATAGAAAAAGTATATTTTAAAGAAATTCTGATCGATTCAATGAAATTGCTGCAGTTCGTACTGAGCGGACCCATAATCAAAATGTAGACTATTAGCGAGCGGACTCTTAATGTCGACGCCACTTGCTCGGAAATACGTCGTTTTGGTACATAAATGAGATAAGATGGTACTGTCGAAAACTGTATTTCCCATGAAGAACTGCAAACGCAGACGAACTTCAGAGCTTCAAGCTTTCTGCATTTAAGCCCAAGGGGAAGAAAGAATAACACTGATTGCTTCATATGGTAGGTGGCAATACTATTTTTGATCGATTTATTACAGAGCTGAAAACTGTGCTCCATGTATGCAGGGTTAGCTTACGTGGCCGCTCACTTTCTCGGAGGCTTCAGTGGCTTAAGGCTCCGTTTTGCAGGGAATGCGACCCGTATATGAGACTGGTCTCTGTGATACGTATTTATTTATTAATAATTTTTAGTTGTTGTTTTTGGATTGTTTTTCTTTTAAATTATTTTTAATCAAAATTCATTCGACCCTTTTTCATTTGATTTTGTTTTTGCTGATTTGCAACAACAGCTTTGTTAATGAATTGAATTTCTGTGTTTTTGTTGTATGCCATCATGACTTCAGAGGCACAGTGGCACAAGAGAGACGACGCACAAGAAAATTCTCGAGTTAGAAAGACGATTCCCGTAGTGTTGCAATAAAGCTACATGTCCATTTTAAATGCTTCCGATGCATGAGTGCCAATATCAATAGGGAAGTCCCGCCATGTAATGAAGCCTTCTCGTATTTGCTTCATCTAATAATGCCCACTGTGCTAGTGTTACGCCAGGCATGAGTATAGCGTGACAATGTTTGACTAGGTATGTATATTCGTTTTGAATAAATTGTATTTGGTGCTTCTGTCGGTTTTGGTTTTTTTGCCCATAACAATTGTTAAGGGGTGTGTGTATAAATGGATGCACGTATGTATGTTTATACATTTGTATTTAACAGAAAATACTCGTAAATTTCAATGCAATCCCCCAAAATTTAGGTCACAATTAATGAGAATTTCATATGAAATCTGAGTATTTGAAATTTGATAATTTCACAATTTAATTGTATGTGAATGTGCTAAAAAACTACTAATAATTAGAATAATAATGGCAAACTGATTTAAGTCATTCAGATCACAATAAACGGGAAACTGTGATATAAAATAGCTCAACGGCGGAATGGGAGCGGTTGTCAGTAGGACAAATGCAGTAATATGTTGTGTGAAAGGTAGGGTAGGACAGGCCTACTATTATCTCTTCTACAGAAGCCTTTCCAGGCGAACTTGAGAACAAAAAAATATTACATCATTGTAAATAAATGCCCTATTTGGTATTGACTACCTCGCGTTTTTCGACTTATGACAATCTTGAAATAAATGACCGATATTATAAGTCTTTCAGAAATACACAAAATATCAATCACTGTATTTATGATAAACATTTTATTACTCAACCATTTTTTGGTTACAATACAATTGTTCTTCGAACTTATGAAACTAAGTTTCATCAATGTAACAAATGTATTTTATGAATCCCTATTGTTTATGAATTTTCCACATTCTCTGAATGTATTTGTCATAGCTTCACAAATATTACAAAGAATAATTCTTTCATTTGTCTAATTGGTGGAGACTGTCAGTATGAAATTATGTTTCTCCGAACTCTCTTTCTCACACTTGTCAACATAAAATCAGCTAAAGGCTGGTGATATCAAATCACCATGAAATTCAGCTCAGGGACGTATGGGTAGTACCGCCCCACTACTTTCTTAGACAAGTTGTCCGAAATTCCCAGACTCTTTGTTCGATTTCCAATGCATAGAAATTGCTCAAATGCGAATACGATTTCCGGCGATCATCACTTTTGACAGATGACATTCAGATTAACACGGCGAGTCGGTCTTTAGGGTGTTAAAATCAGTCGCCACACAGTGAACCCATTGAACGAGCGAGCGCTGGACGCTTGAAAAGGTCGACACTCATCATAGCAAAGCGTTGATTAACACAGCTACTACAATTACGAGTGCACGTGACTGTGTGTGTGTGTGTGTGAATTATACAATAAGAGGCAGTAGAAACATTAACTTTTTAAACAATAAACAATAATAATTAAAAAGTGTATCGTTTTTACCGTAATAACAACAAAACAAACGACGAAAAGTAAATATGAGATGGTGCTCTGCTGCTGCTGCCTCCGATGATGATGATGTTGGGCTTAAACGAGAGTAAAATTTCACAAGCTGAACAAGTGGTGTTATTGAGACCCTGGCCATGCCGCGGAATATTCAATTTCATGGGAGCCAACTGTGAGTACCGCGCATTTTAACGAAACGGAAAAGGCATGGAAAAGTATAAAAATACATTTCATTATGACTCATTTACCATTTATGGCCGGAGGCAGGTGACTTTTGTTTCAAAGAAATCAAAAACAAACACACACACACCGCTTTTCACGTCCGCGGAGACCGGGTTTCGTGCGATTTTAATTAGAAAAGTTTAACAAGTTCAATGAATAATTTAATCAAAATGGGAGAATGGGAGCAAACGTAGAATTACCGCTAGGAGCCGACAATTAGTAAGGTCACCAACTCAGGGATGTGGCGCTTCTGTCTCTTCCTTTATGGCAAGTTAATGGAAATATTTATTTACTTAATCGTACTGCAGAATCAATACTTTCCACGCGACAAGGACACACAAAAGTTTTCCAATGATTTGCGCCGGGATATTGTCCTGGCTCAAGACCATTTTGCCCGTATGTTTGGGCATGGTAGCCATCCCATAGAATACTTCAAGTGCTGCATTGCTTCCGTGCCAAAAAAGAGCGCATATTTCCCCTAATTTAACATGGGGGATCAGCTTGACTCGCCGAAATTGATTTTTGTGATTTACTTCCAAGTTCTTGATGTTGAGGTTATCAACTGTGGCTTAGACAGTTCACACTCGCATTGTACTATAACAGCATCCAATTAAAATCGAAGCTAAAACTTATCAAGTGCCTGAACATCGTCAACCCACCAAATGTACTTTAGTCAGTCGTACATCCATCCATCCATCTATCCAAAGGCCAATGTTAAAAATAACAATAATAAACAACAGCAAAGATTTAATGAGATAAACACTTTTTTATTAATTATGAAATTCTGACGCTGAGCGGACAGACACATGACTCTGACGCTGACGATGACGACCCATAAATGGACGGACAGGTAACTACTTGTCGAAAGAGTCACGGTCAAGCTTAAAGCCTTCCAAAGAGTTATAAAAATTAAATGTGTTTTTAAGTTTATGTTTTTGTTGATTTTTTTCTTTTTTAATTATTTACATATATTTAAGCTAGCTAATATCGCCGTAGTGAATATAAATAATTAAAAGAATCTGCTGTGGCTACACTCGAAGAAAGGGGGACTGTCGAAAATGCAAATGTTTCATGTAATAATGTTTGCGAGAGAACGAGGCGAGTATACAGCCACTGCTTTGTAAGGTGAATAGTTAAAGTATTTTACTTGATTTGGAATTACTTTGCAATTATGTATAAGTTAGAATCGAAATCAATTTTTATTTATTGTGAAGAAGCTATAAATTTCCAAAGAAAACAAAGTTGCTGTTGAGATAACATACATTGGAACTAACCTCGCTTAATTTTGCAATTTACCCCCCCCCCCCCCTTTATACAATAAATAAAAACACATTTCGAACTCAACATTCTCGATTTCGAATGCCGTCATAACAGACTTTTTTCTCTGGGTGAGCTGTCGTAGTGTGACGGAGTGTTAGCTATGAATAATGTGAGTATTTTAAACAACACATTTTCTTTGTCTATGCGGCGGCTGGTGGCTGGTTGCTTTTGGCCATGTTTGCAACAATCTCATCACCTATGTATGTGATGAGTGGGCACACAGTCGGCATGTACAGAGGCAGGCACAGGTAAACAGCTTTAACACTTCAATGATTTTGCAAACTTATTAACAATCAAAGTTTTATTGATTTCTGTCAACAACAGACACGTTGTTTTCTCCTCCCCACCTCATATAATGGCCAATCTTGGGTGAATGTATGCATTCCCCCATAAAAATATCTTCCTCGACATACAATTAGGAAAGGGAACGATGTACTGTGGCACCCACTGAAAGGGTCTGGCTTCTGTCATCCCTGTTACGGAGTTCCAAGTTGTTTATTAAAACGGAAATAATTTTAAATCGGCTTCGGGTTTATAAATTTGGTTTTCAGATTTTAGTAAAAATAGTAATTTGTGGTGCTCAACTCAAACTTGTCACAATTGAGCGAAAGGAGCAGAAAATGAGAACCTCCAAGGGGTAAATTCATCCTATTACTCCTTAAGATGATGAAGGCATGTCCATCTTTATGATCCCATTGCCTGCTAATCGCACAGACTGTGCTTAATTGCATTAGGGCACCTTAAGTGTTCGATCGAAATCTATCGCTCAAGTATCTGCACTTGTGTGTGTACGCCCTGCAATCCAGTTTGGCATTTATTGATTTCTATTCGATTCGATTCCATTCAATTAAAATTTAATTAGTCATCGACTGACTTGACACACACTTACCTTGTGCAGGGGCTTATGTCTGTCATACGCTGTATTTTCTTAATCCTGCAAGAGAAAAGAAGAAAGACATTTTAATTAAGTTGTTGGATTACAAGTGCACTGAAAGTTAAAAGACAGCAGCAAATTGTGGCATCATCTTTGAAGCGAAACAATTGTCGTGTTTTTTAATTAAAACTGAATATATCTTTAATGGAAAATTGGCCAAGACTGGCTACCAATCGATTGTTGATTAACAGAGGTTTAATAATTATTATTTTATTGCGGGAATGCTTTGTGTGGAGATGGTGTAAAAAAACACCGCTTATGTGGTCTGTGCTTGAGAATTTGCAAAATATTGTGCGAAGTGATTTACAATTTAGAATAATATGTGCTTCAGTACAATATGGACCTTACAGAGGAGCCTATGGTTGGTTAATAGTAGAGTGGCATTTACGGAATACATGTCACTAAGTTGGTCCCATTTCCTTTGCGTTAATGTACTTGTATTTTCCTGAAATTGTCTTTTTGATCTTAATCTAACCGTGGATGCCATTAGATTATGGAACAATTTCCTGTGTCTGTCATTTACATCTCCTCTTTCTCAAAAACAGTCTGCCAATACTTTGGCAGGAATATCTTCGACAGTTCGCACGGAGGAGGCATCAATTTGGTTTCCCGAGAAAGGGCTTGCGCCAACAACAGCAATCACGCAACCATTTTGACACGTGTTGGCAATGACCAACTACAACAATAATAAGAAGCCGAGCAAACAAACGCTATCAGTGTTTACTCACGCACAGTCACTTCACCGTTGACCATCCTCCACAAAGAAATTGTCACTCCAATCATTAACTCGCTGTGCTCAACTCTGTATGTCCATACCCAGCAAAACATGGTCCCACGAAGTAGAATGTGCTCCCTATGGAACGAAAATGTAATCTCTTAGCTTGATTCGATATATCTTAAGGTGCTTTGAACACCCGACCATGCTAGTTTATACATTAAATTAAAGACAGTTTTCAGAGCTACCCACATCCCAAGGCCTATTTGATCAATGGATAAATGTAAAAGTTTTGACTCGTTTTGCAGAAGTAAAAGAACTTAAATTCAAACCTTGAAATTGAAAGAACTTGAAAGAGTCGACGCAACTAAAAACGGTGCTTTATAGTCCAATACCAAAAGTGTAATCCATAAACACGTTTAATATTTTCTTTATACGGTCTCTAATCGAAATCTCAAGGTGTTAAAAACTGTTTCACAAACTCTGTATTAATTCTATCCTAAGGTGGAGTTTAAAAATAAAAAAATCGAAGTTTATTTCGACTGTCGTACAGATTTCGGATTGATGGGTGCATATCTACACCTACATATATATGTATGTATGTACATGAATGTGTGTCGCAGCGACCTGACCCCCGCCATCCACACTAATGACTCTGCATGTCAACAGTGCTGACGCTGTTTCCTTCACAAACATGTGTACAGACAGACAGACATGTTTATTTGTGACGGGAAAAACGTTGAACAAAGACTGACAAAAAGAGAATAAAATAAACATGGAATTGACACAAATTTCCCGTTCAAATAATTCTGAAAATTAAATATGAGACATCAGAATCTCAAAGAATCTGGGGTGATGTTGTAAACATTAATTTTGCCACACATCGTGTATTAGGGTCTATCTCCCCCATGGGAAAGATTGACTCAAATTCGGTCATAATTTTAATTTTATATCTTTTCAAAACTAGCGGCACTCATGGTCAATGAATCATTTTTTGTAGCAATCGCAACCCAAATTTCATAATAAACTGAAGTTTATCGAATCGAGGTGGGTGGCTATTGCACCAGAAGAAAAGGACCATCAAAAATTTGTTCACAGACTGCTTCGAATTTTTATTTGGAAAAAGGCTGCCTTCATTTTAGGAATAGTTTTCTCAACCTTTTAGTTTTCTCCAACCCATAACCCCCTCATTTTCTAAAATTTAGAACCTCTCATCACCCTACTCCGTGCGTTTTGGTATTTATTATTGGAGCCTGATATTTATTAACTATTTCTAATTAAAACTATATTGCTTAACGTCCTAAATACAAAGTGTTTTAAATAATTAAATTTTCAGTGTTCACTCCCACTTCCACTTTGATTTAGAAAATTAGAAAGTAAATCACAATTATTTGGATTTTTCCAAAATAATTAGAAATTTAATAGCATCTTCAATTCATTCTGTTTATATGAAATTATCTGTCCTTCGCAAGGGTTTTCGATTGCAACTGCATTTTGCATCTACGTGTGTCTGTTGTATGTGTGTGTTTGGTGTCTGTATGTCGGCCCTATTGTCGCTGCCTGCAGTGTAAATGGTCTGTTTGTCGTTAAAGTGATCGTTTAAAATGTCATTTATGTCAATTTTCGAAAATTTATGGCGCTGCCTTTTAATTATCCGTCTAAGAACAAAGCTGAACAGTCTCCAAACAAAACACAACTCGAACATTTTTTAAGAATTCTTTTAAATTATTTTGATTTTGCCTTCTAAAAATACACGGGACAGCCATAAATCTTGTTCCAAATTTTAGGCGTCTTCTGACAGAAGTCGGTTCTAATGGATGAGCCAAAAGAATTATATCTCCGTACACGGTATGCTATGCCACTGGAGTGACAGAACTTTTCAGTGGCATTGAACACAGAGAGAGAGAGAGAGGTGGTCGCTTGGATTGTGTCTTAATCAATTGTGGCCCAGTTGCTCTTGGTTTACGTGACTGTTTAAATTCACGCCAGCGCTCTAGTTTTTCTAGTTGTATATCTTTTTCCGTCACTTGAAACAACGCACCCTTTGTGATATTTCAAGTGTTTCTGTTTGCCGTTGGACTTTTGTAAATGGTGTGGGCGTTGCCCGTTCCAAACTAAATGAATTTATTACAATCGTAAATTCCTCTGGAGTACATTTCCACGTTCCGCATTTGTAGGTTCGTTCGTAACACCTTTTTCATGGTTCACCCGGAGAGATGGAAACTCCAAGAAAACTATTGAGTAACATAAGCCAGCAGTTCGCTGTACTTAAACAGCTTCAGCACATCGGGTTCACGCCGAGGAAACCTTTAAGCATCGTGTAAGGGATGGGGTGGCCACATTACATTCACAGTGCTGTGAAGGAACAAGTAAATAAAAGTGTCCCGAAAAAATCGTAAGGTCAGGAAAGGGATAATTCGACCAAAGAGCGATCCAAATTCTATAGTTTTGAAAATTCATCCCTCCTATATTGATGAAATTTGAAGTTTACCGTAGCTCAAAGTAGTACGTGAACTAAGTTTTTGTGAAAATTTTTCACCTCCTCTTTGTGAAGAGGAAAGATGTATATGCTCAAGGGCTCCCCAAATTAAAAATATTTGTAATCCTTGCATATCGTTTATTTTATTAATTTTCTATGTATCTTAGCTTATTTTATTCTCTACAAGATATAAAAAACATTAGAGTGGGATGACAATTGGTTCACAAAACATATTTTAGGGTTTTGTAGTACTTTCATTTGGTATCGAAGTCATCCATACCGTACTTATCTCTAAGTCTGGTCACCCTGCAGCACTGCAATTCGCGTTATGTTGAGTCATTTTGCAAAAGTGAAGCAAACAACTGTAGTGTGGGTTTAAATAAAATAGCAACACCAGGCGACGTACTCGCATGCATCGCTCATTCGGCGGAAGACTGACACAACTCAATATAATATAATTAATCAATATAATATAATTATTATGGTTATTCAATTAACCATAAGAATAGTCAATTCAAAATATTCCGATGTAGGAAAAAAAGTCGGAAAATATATAGTTTCTCTTTCAGCTTCATTTGTTGATAAGTATTTTCCCTTTAAACTTTCAGATATACATAATTTATGTGTATCAAATTGTCCTTGGAAATGTTGACAATTTGAACATCCACTTGGGATTACGAAAATGACTCTTAGCCGTGTGGCTCCTACCAAAATGAATGAGAATTACCAAAACGAATGAGAATTATGTTGATCCAAATTCTAAAATCATTTTGCAACTGCAAAGAATGAGTTTTATGTTACGACAGATGATCGTTGATTCAGAAAAATTACATTATTTATTGCTTTCTAGAGCTAATATCACAAAAAATGGCTCTCGAACACCGAGTGGTGTGTTCTGCTAGTATCTATTAGTCTGTAGTGTATTGCCTTGAAACTATTTGTCCACGCATATGTTGGGTTGAGTAATTTTACCGCCCAGATAGAGTTCAATTCTTAAAGAATTGCATGGTTCAATGAATATGTTCCTCAAACTCTTACCCCATGACTAAGTAGATTTTTTAACTGTCAAATAGTTCACAAAACAAAGAAGAGAAACTTAATGAAAATTTATGGCCATAATAAATTAAACAAATATAATGAACCATAAGTAGATCGTCAGTGATCGCACAAAGCAAATGGACCCAATCGAACTAAACGGAAACGGTATATATCGTTGCAATCAACCCTTAAGCACACACTGTGGCGTGGGGCATGACATCGGGGCGGTGGATATGATGCACGACCGCCCTCACTTATTGTTGTCGATACATAGGGTGTGATAACATTCTAATTTGTAGCGTGTCCAAAGTAAATATTTGTGTGAGTTGAAAGGTAACGACCTTAATGGGTTCAATGTGAATGTACTGTAGTCACTGGAGGTGACCACTAAAAGCAGAACAGACTGGCTAAAATGAAAATGGTTAGGTCAGAATTATTATTATTATTATTTTGAAAATTGTAATGTTTCATTGCCAATCGAAGGAATTGGCCACTGAGTGTGAGTTCTTAAGTCAAATTAGCAATCAAATTATCCATTTTTAGGTATTTCGTAATTTGCCTGACCTATACAAAGTTCATAAAGTGTTTATGAAAACAACTCTAATACAAGTTCTCATAGCGAAAGAATTACATATACTAAAGATAGCCCCTTTTAAAGGGGCGTGAGTATTTTTTTTCGGAATTGCGTTTTTACATTTTCCGATAAAAGATATCCAAAAAAATCAGAGAACGACTTGTGTCATTTTGCTTTCTTTCAAAATCAATTCCAACTTTATTGTTTTGCATCGAAAAATTCGCTATAATTTAGTTCAAAATGCATTGGATCAGTGCAAACCCTGTCACCCATCCATCTTAAATTTATTAATTACGCTTTTCAACTGGATACAACATCCGCCACCATTGTTCGGTTGGTCTTCTGCCCCCTTGCTTCACAAGTCAAATCCCGACAGCCACCACCAACCAACTTTAGGATATTTGGCCAATAGGTAGTCGGTGAGATGACCAGATTACTACCCAATACTTCGACAAGTTAAACTGGCTGAATTTTAAAAACGCAAAATTTCCCGATCGATATGCTGATTTATCAACCTTATATCCGATTCATTATTTACTTTTCAAAATTTTGGACTTTTCCTTTAGCATTTGTGTTTTTCAGTTTTAAAAGAAGAGCGACACGTGATATCTTCCTACTTTAATGTTATTTTGATTCCGACAGCTACAAAGAATGCTGAAATTAATAACAGAAAAGTTCAAGAAACTTTTTACGGATGACACAAAAGTGCAAATTGAATGTTAGCAGTTCCGAGGAATCCACGGAATGCTAATTTCGAAGAATACTCCCACCATGCACCACGAGTTCACCATGGTGCTTTGTTTGGAAATTTAGAAATTACTATGTTTTCCTGGTTATGCCTGGGGATATACAAACGTATGAGTACAGCATCTGCTTCTCAGAAGGAACGCACGCACGTTCCGTTCACTCCAACCTAACCATGGTCCGGTGTGACAACTTTTATGATTTGATTTTGGTTTTGCGTGATGGAATTGCATAAAACAACATCGTAACATTACCAGGCATTTATGATGAACAGTCTTTGCATTTAAAACAGAGAAATCAGGGACATCCAGTCACATCTAGTCACTTCTAGTGGCGCGCAATCATTTACTCCCATCACTTCAAGAATTACAATTTTCGCATTGAAGCGTTTTTATTTTAATTGGAGTTTTAAAGCGAAAGGGCAAGCCCAGACGACAATTCAAGTGCGTCTAATGGCTTCGCATGGAATACAGTCTGCAAACGATTTATAGCATCAGCGGAAATGTAAAAGAGGGGACGAATGGCTGAAGCAGAATAATAGGCAATGCAGACCTAAAAGTGCTCTAAAAAGTGCTCAAAAAAGTGTCGGATCAATAGGCAATACAGAGAATGATGACTGAATTATTTAGAGCCATATCGACCTGTTCCTATATCAATTATGTATTTTTTCAAGAAGTCAAAAGGACCTACACTACACTCCGAGAAATTGTGGCTTTGCAGGCATGTCGTTGGCTCCATTGTTCAAAATGAAAGGCTACGAAATCTAAGATACATATCCTTAATCTACCACCATCTGTTACAGCACTCTGTTGAGTAAGGCCTGGACTATCATAGCTCTCCTGGATTATATTTGTATCTTATCTCTCTCAATCGCCACAATCACGAAGAAGTTGAAGGTCATTGAATGGAGTACCGGCTGGGTTGTTAACGTTAAGACCGCTACATGTCCTTGACAACGACAGGATTTCCTGAATTGCCGTATTAATAATTTTGCAGTGCGGATGAAAAGTATGCGGCTGGACACAATGACGAACGTGTATAAGAGGGTATATTTACTGGAACAGCAATTGTAATTCGAAGTACCTTTAAGGATTTCGATCCCTTTTGTGTCTTTCTGTGTGAGTGTGCGTGCTTAAAATGAGGGGGCCACAAGGCAAACATGCAAAGAATTGCAACAACATTCTAAACGAATTGCAACAATTTCATGTTACCAGTGACTCCAGTGCTTTGAACGTTAAGTCTGTCCTGCCCGTCTGTCCTTTTGTCGACGACTCGTCTCTAGTTGAACGAAGGACTTGCGATAATGATTTAAATTTAATGATACGAAAATGGTGAAAAATAATGTACATCACAATTGCAATTACAAGAAGTAAACAGAGGAAGGGAAAGTGACAGTGTATGTGTGTGCTACAACATCCCCTAACCGAGGACGACGATGAGCTGGTGTACCTTAGATGTGTTGTGTGAATGGATTCCTTGGTTTTGAATGTACCCTTAGAACTCGACAATTGTTTTTTGTTTTTTGCCTCACAGTGAGCGGTATTGGAAGGAGGAATGTGTCATTGAGACTGCATGCTGTTAATCCTGTTTAATATTTATAACATTCTCTCCTTTGTGACGAGGAGTAGACAGTAGACAGGAACAGAATGTGTAAATATGTACATATGAAATTGAACAAATTTCAATTTTCAATTTGCAAAGTTCTGAAGAGGGTCGCAATGTGTGGTCAGGTGAGGGGTAGCTAGGTTTAGCGGACTGAAGAGGTCTGACAGATCAGCGACGGAACTTGGTCGCTTGGCTCAGTGCTATAGTCGACTTAGGCAACACATCTCGACGACTGCCCCTGTCAGTGAGTACATGTCCTATCCTGTTTGTGAATGAATAGAGGAGCATCGCACAAAACGAAAGGTGTGCTAATAAATCATTGTCACAATACTTTATTGTCATATCCTGTAGTCAGGATACGAACAATACAAGTTTTTCTAATTTTCAAATGACATGTTTTCTCTGTGTATGTGCGTCTGTCTGTATGTATGTTGTACCTGAATGTACAAATTGTCTGATATCAATTTTCATCCGGTTGGCAGTGTTTTGAAACATTTCCATTGTTTTTACAGTCTTCCTTCCTTCTGCTCTCGATGGCAGTCCTTCTGTCATCATTGTGAGTCCTGTTCCTTCACAATGCACGGTGATGATTCAAGGCTATCATTATGATTAAAATGTTGCAGACAGAGTCACAGCATGGCTTTGGCATGACACACACGGGGTGGGGGAAAGGACCTGATGCCGCACATTTAGATGCTGCCGGTAAGGAACTCCGACAGCAGACATTCCCGTGCCATTCAATTCCCCTCCCTAGCCACTGCGTTGCATTTCATGCGAAAGTGAAATTGTAAGATTCGAATGCCGCAAGCGGCAGCAGCAACATAACTTTCATTCATTGTTCGCCCAAACTGGGAGAGTGAGTGAATTGTGGATGAGTAGAGTCATAATTCTTCGCAATAACGACAACAGTTGCTGACTGTGGCTATGGTTGCGGCCCGAGGCACAGTGGCTAATCGGGTGCGAGAATTCCCTTATTTCATACATCCCAAAGATCTTTTCTAATTCTAATTAACGGAATTCCAAAAATGTTTCGACAACATCTTGACAAAATATTGATTCGGAAGCATTTAAAGATCATAATTTTATTTTACTTTTCAAATATGAGTTTACAATTGAAACTGCATTCATTTCATGGGATACATGATCTTTTAAAGTTTGAATATATTTTACTTTTCAAATATGAGTTTACTTCCTAGTTATTCAAAATTCAGAGGTTTATGTTTTTATATTAAAGGAAACTATAATTGGGAGAGCTACAGATGTCTTCACCTTCACACATATTGACACACTGGGGCTCCTAATTAATTATTAAGAATTATATGTCAGCCTAGAACTATTAATCTCCTTTTAGTTACAGTGTTTGTAAAACCTTATGTAATTATTAGTAGAAATTAATTTGTGAAAATAAGTAAGAACTGACTCTCTTTTAGTTCATGTCCATATCCATTTTTTACGAGAGATTTCAAAGCTTTAGCCCAATACAAATGTTCCACTGTGCGGTGACCACAGAAGGGTTGAATTGCGACTGTGACCATGTTTATGGTAATAATCCATCACCAAGGGAAGTTATTTTCGCAGCCAGCTACCCAAACATCCCGACCGCGCCATGCAACCGGAAATACGCTGACAGTTGCTACTGTTGTTCGTACTTTGTGCTTTGGGTAATTAGTTTAATGTTTCCCGAAGATTATTTGGCAAAGTTTGTGCTGCCTTTGCAGTTTTAATTGCGATTTTGCAAATTCATGCAGTCAAATGTTTATTTAATTAGAGAAGGAGCAGAACTGAAAGTCCATTTTAAAATTATGATTCCATGAAAAATACGGCCAAGCATCGTGGAAACTGTCCATACTCCCATAGATTTAGATCCAAATTTCAGTTTGTCAATTTAGTAGCAAATGCAAGGAGCATATTATAAATGTACATGCATTCGTACATACTCCAGTTGGTATATACTCAGGTATGTACTTGTTGTGCATATGGAACTAGGAAGTATGGGAATACTAATATTTATGATAACAACAGAACCCACGTATGTGTGGATAATTGGAAACAAAAGCAACAACATCACCCCATCGTCGCATTTTGTATGAAGATCACGTCCACAAAGCATTGCCAGCACGTTTTACCCCAGAACACCTCAGGCCGAGAATGAAAAGTGGCAACCCCACGCACGAGCAATGTCCAAGAACAGAAGTTCTCTTTTCCAAAACAATATCACATGAGGAATCCTACCCAGTGCGACGAATCGCATGCATTCTCAGACGTCTGCCGTGCTGCAGTTCTCTAGCTACGTTAATGTTCACGCTCGCCTCATAATGTTTTGAGGCTAATTTACCCAACACTTAGGATGGAGTGCTCACTTGCGATTCACTTCATTAAACTCGAAAACATTTACGAGTAGCATTGACATTTAAAGTTCATGAAGAAGAACATTGACATGATATGTCGACTTTACACTGAAGGAGCATTTCAATGATTTTAGAAAAAATTGAAAAAGTTCCATGTCTGCTCTCCGAGGGGGAGAACGAGTTTACAGTGCGCACTTCGTGGTTGCCTATAAACATTGACTGGGGTTTACTTGGCATGGGGTATAAAGTGTTTGTGTAAACATTATTCCCATACTCCCTCAATA
This sequence comes from Polietes domitor, assembly GCA_947397865.1. NCBI lineage: Eukaryota > Metazoa > Arthropoda > Insecta > Diptera > Muscidae > Polietes > Polietes domitor. The sequence goes on along the minus strand of OX377620.1, from coordinate 190,510,269 downwards.
TATATACGAGCATAAACATATTTATTCAAGTAAGCAAAAAAATCGGGCTTTGAAACAGTCTATTTTCGGCTGATAAACGTTTTGGGTCCATAGATGCACAGATAAAAAGAATGCTAGCATGTTTTCCGAATTTATATATTTTTATCATAATCTAAGCTTATTGGATCTATCGGATTTCTGTTATCGATAACAGTGATTGTGAATTTGGTTGGCCATGCGGTACCGAGGGTTTCTTATTGAAGTGGGGACGGTTCGAAAGCTAAGCTTAACTTCGTGTTAAGATGCACATCCGCGAATATGGTTGTTAATTCCATTGTTGAGTATCTAGATAGCAAAATATCTATGATTTATAGGGTTTCCTATGTTTTATTGGTCTTATAAAGGTGAGGTACAATATGAATAAATAAGAAAACTAAGGACTCATGGCTCTGCAGACTCTTTTTAAATCAATATTAATTGAAAACGATCAACCGTTTCAAAATAAGAGTTCCCCCCAAACTCTAATATTCATGAATTCTAAATAAGTGGAGGACTTGATGACTTCTTCTGTATCAACGATCATAGTGCCGCTTTGCTTAACTTTTAACATGCAACATGTTGCCACTTAAATATATTTACTCGGCAAAAAAAATACCCCTCCTTCATCTTCACTGTGTCACATTTGAAGATTGATGTACTCTTGAGAAAAACAAGATTTATACCTACCGATCCTAAGCTCTTTGACAGCTCTGGTGCTTTGGGGTATAAACATTGAATGGGGTTTACTTGGCATGGGGTATAAAGTGTTTGTGTAAACATTATTCCCATACTCCCTCAATATATATACGAGCATAAACATATTTATTCAAGTAAGCAAAAAAATCGGGCTTTGAAACAGTCTATTTTCGGCTGATAAACGTTTTGGGTCCATAGATGCACAGATAAAAAGAATGCTAGCATGTTTTCCGAATTTATATATTTTTATCATAATCTAAGCTTATTGGATCTATCGGATTTCTGTTATCGATAACAGTGATTGTGAATTTGGTTGGCCATGCGGTACCGAGGGTTTCTTATTGAAGTGGGGACGGTTCGAAAGCTAAGCTTAACTTCGTGTTAAGATGCACATCCGCGAATATGGTTGTTAATTCCATTGTTGAGTATCTAGATAGCAAAATATCTATGATTTATAGGGTTTCCTATGTTTTATTGGTCTTATAAAGGTGAGGTACAATATGAATAAATAAGAAAACTAAGGACTCATGGCTCTGCAGACTCTTTTTAAATCAATATTAATTGAAAACGATCAACCGTTTCAAAATAAGAGTTCCCCCCAAACTCTAATATTCATGAATTCTAAATAAGTGGAGGACTTGATGACTTCTTCTGTATCAACGATCATAGTGCCGCTTTGCTTAACTTTTAACATGCAACATGTTGCCACTTAAATATATTTACTCGGCAAAAAAAATACCCCTCCTTCATCTTCACTGTGTCACATTTGAAGATTGATGTACTCTTGAGAAAAACAAGATTTATACCTACCGATCCTAAGCTCTTTGACAGCTCTGGTGCTGTGGTGAATTTCTTTGGCACACAAAGTATAATTTAATTTGATGCTAATTGAGTTGTGATTTGAATTTACAGAATTTGCCTAAGCTACGAAAAAACTGCTAAGCTTGCGCATAATGACCCACAAACTGACAGACACACAGACATGGACTTAAAACAAAAGGCTATTGTGATGTGATCTTGCCTCGCATGCCGCACAGTGGCATTGTCTGTTTGCTTGGCGCACAATTCAACAAAAGCCCATTGAATTTTTGTTTTCCAAAATTATTGCTTAAATGTCAATTATTTCACGCTTGTTATTAGATTTTATCTATTTTCTCCGGTACGTGGAAACATGTTTTCGTCAAAGGGGGATGAGGGGCTGGAGAGACACACTCAATGCTGAGGTATATACCCGAATACCCGAACCTATTTCACTTAATGAATTTGTAAACATGAATGTGTGTAATTTTAATAGACATACATTCGTATTCGTATGTTCCACGACCATGATAAGATCCAACAAATGCCATTATCGTCAATTGTTGATCATTTGTGGTATTGTTCTACTTGCCGAAGTGGGTCAAGTCGTCCGTCCGTCTCCATCTTGTACAGACAGCAACCCACAAAATCCAATTTGACCGTGTGTTGCGGCTGCGTTCTCAACCCAATCACGTCAAATGTTCGAACGATGTTCTGATGGCGGATTTGTCTTTTGACAGAATGATAGATTCTCACTCGCCAGTCGGTTGTGTTTCACTCTTCAAAGTGATTTAGAAAGTTTCGTGGGGTTTTTGCTGCCGTTGTTAACGAGTTTTGAATATCAATTGTCTTGGCCTGCCCCTCCTGCTGCCATCGTATTGACGATTGTGCGGTCTAAGATTTATTGTTTGCTCTGTGTTCTATTCCATTGTAATTGGATTTGGTCTGTCTTCCATTCGCTGGGAGAAAGAATTCCATTTCAAAAGTTCATCAAACCCGCTGGTAGGTGTTTGTTCAGCATATTTTGCATAAAGAAGGCAATGATCTCAAATACGGCTGTTTGTGTTACGGGATCCCGTACCTGACTTGGTCGTAATCCGGAATAATAAATTAGCAAATATGAATAATGAACGATCCATATTGTAAATGGATATGCTCGACACTGCATATGTTAATGACGTTATAGAAGTCGTTTGTCCGAAGTTTCTTTTAGACCCAAGATGAATTTCGAAGAAAATTTAAGTTTAACAATTGTAATAATATAATAGTAAATAAAAGCTAAATGTGTGAAGCGCATTTTCAACAGTTTTTTTCGATTGTAGCCAGTTAAACTTTATATTTTAAGTTTTATATTTATATTGTTGCTCCTATTCGACTGACTGAATCCATACAATGTTGAAATATTTCTAAGTCGACAAAAAAAAAACAAACTCGTAGGAAATATTTTAATTTTAGAGTTGAAGCCGGGTTTAGCAATTTTGGTATATCGAGCGTAGCTCATTGGTTGATAGAAGGGACCCTCGGTCCTTTTGGGGTTTATTCGGATTATTTGCATGGATGTATTTCCTATTGTGGAAATTTCACACAGTGTCAATCTTAAAGAGAATAAATCCGGCCACCGATTCCTAAATTGAAAAACTCATTGTAGAAGCTGCCAAGTGACCATAAACTATTTCCTACTGCCCACAACCAAACATTCCAGCATCAGCACAATGCTTGGACATATTCCCTGAGTGTTAGTAAAACTTGGTCTTTAGTATTGTCATTTTAGAAACTCGTTTGTTTAAACACAACCGAGTCTGAATGGTGCCATTTCGCCATTCCTACTTCTGTTGATTGGCCATTTCCTTTCCTGCTGTAAATTGGTGGCATGTTGTCATTGATCACTGATCAGATCCCAAATTTAATTCTATTTTAGCATAGTTTATATAAACATGATTACTTTTAATGATGAGATCATTAAATATATTATTCGTTTTCAGAGTGTTTTCAAAACTCCGACATCTCGAGACACACAACTCTCTGTGTGATGAAAACTATTTGGTATGTGTGTATGTGTGTGTTTGGCTGATTTCATTATTACGAAACGAAACTTGACGAAACAAAACAGAGTTCATCACAAATTTGTTTGATATTTCTATTTTAAAATAAAATAATCAACAAAAAACCCAATATGAAGCTGAATGGCAATATTCAAACAATGAAAATCGCCAGAAATCTCCACGAGACACGCTGTAGCGATTAATGATGTTTATTTCTCGCAGAGGGTGTTCAAATTGAGATGACGATTTCAGTAGCATTCTGTCTTAAGAAGAATCAAGGCAATCGATCTACGATTGTTTAGTTCCCAGTAGATTAAGCGTCATCTACAAATTGTGAGTACAACCAGATACAGTTTTGGAAGCGAATGGTTCATACTGTCTGTCCTTTTAAGTCATACTGATAGTATGGATTCCTCAAAATCCCTTACATTGAAGACAAAGTCTTCATGAAATAAAATATTTTATAAATCGAAATATGGCCCTTTTTAAATGAGTAAATAAATCCTTAAATAAATAAATAAAAATAAAGCCTTAATACCTTAAATGGTAAATTTTACATGATTTGAGTATATACGTAATAAGTTCAAATAAAAATACATTTAAATGGAATTCGTATCCATTTTTACTTGAATTTAGAACACTCTTTGGGTATAAATGACAGTTTATAATTACAGTTGTAGTATAAATTTGCCGGAATTAAAAAAAAAGATCTAATCAAAATTACTAAATAGTAATTGCCGCAATTGAAAATTAACTGATTTTGAGGCTGCATCGGTGCTCAAATAATATATTATCTAATTCAATTGATGTTTAATTCGTTCAAAATATTTTTAAAATGAATTATACAAAAATATAATTGTAAATTTTACTATATATTTGCCAAAATTGGACAAAAGTGTTAATAATTTAATTATCTCAATTGATCGTTTAAATGACACAATTAAACTCATAATGAAATTGAACAAAACAGTTGTTTTCTGTGCACCGATTGATGGACTAGTCAGGATAATAGTTTTAAAGTTGAAATTCTATCACTCTTACGGTTACGCCTTTGCCGTGAAAATGCTACGGCGTTCTATTGAATGGATTAAAACCTTTTTCAAGTACAAATTTAGTATAATTATTTTTAGCTCGGGTGCTTCTCAGTCCACCTCGTTAGCCGCCTCTCCCCCTGCCCACCAGCTCACTCCTCCTGCCCGCCCAGCTACTCTCGCGCGCCTTGTGATTAATGTTTTCGAATTATGTTTGAATTCTTCAGATACTCGTATGTTTGTATGTATGTATGTTCTGTTGTATAATTAATTATGAGGTTTGTTTAGCTACAAGCTACATACCTACAGACATATCTACATGGATAGATAGATAGTACAGTATGTATAAGTGTGTGTGTGTAGTGGAGAATGTGTGTTGTTGGTTAGACACGAACGAGGAACACCAACAGGTATAAGTCAAGATATTTTACACAAAAGAAGTATTAAATTGAAATGTTTGTTCAGGTTCATCATCCGCCAAATCGTCGTCGGAGTTCGGCTATCAGCCAAATGCCGTCCGTTCTTTTAATTTTCTTCGGAGGGTTCTATGGCTTCTATTCTGATAGAAAACGAACAACCACAACAACAGTGACAACAAGGAAGAAAACACAGCATAATTACTTTGGTCGGGTGCTTTGGGCACATTTGCCTGCCTCCGCCACGCCGATGGTAATTATGGGGCGGGAGAGCGAAATGTGCTGACCGGAAGTGGGTTCTTAAATAGCCATTTCTGCACAATCCACTAAATATTATTTAATAACAATGCCGGTCTGGGCCTTTATTCATGCCTGCCAGTGGGGGGAGGGAGGGAGGAGGTGGCTGAGTGAGAGAAAACAAGAGTCGTCGTGCTCACGATTACATAAATTGTGTCCAGCAGAGCTGAACTTATTTAGTCACTGTAGCGTGAAATAAGATATAAGTAAACCACGTCATGGTAGAACTGGAAATCCGAAAGTCAGTGTCTCAAATTGATGAAAGGTCGTCGGGTCAAAGGGATAGTCGACCGAGGAATGAGAAGGCACGCCAGCAGCATCGACTCCAATCAGCACATTCCTCCAGCGAGTCATTGTCAAGGGTTTTCTGCAATTCAATGTCAATCGATATTTGATGTGTTTGTTTTTAACTTCAGCCACAGCTAGAAATTTTATTCGGCTGTATTGAATTGCATGAATAGTGAATAGTTTCAGCCATAAAGACACGGGCGACCTTGATCGGTGTTCAAAACAACTCGTATTTATTCAAACAATTCAAGGTTAATTACTTTAAAGCACACTCGGAAGGGAGGGTGGGGGCGGGGTGCAAGACAATTGTTTTGTTTTCCTTTTGGTATTTGGCGACATATCCGTCGAAGAATAGTAGACGTGGTGAGACTTTTACGGCTCTCGGTTGTACCGTCAAATATCCAAATATTGACTCTTGACGCACATACCCACCCAAGCAGTCCGGCGTACGTAGTACGTTTAGTGGCAGCAATATTGAAACGCAGGTAAATAATATAACTGCACGAAAACAAACAGTCATGAATTGAATAATAATGTTAAACAAACGAATCGAAACGATACTAAACACAACAAAACGAAGCAGATGCGATGACTACTTGACAAATAGAAGTTGTCCAACAAGCAAAACACACTTTACAAGCAAACGCGAAGACGGTGGGGGACGGTGGTAAACACGCCACGATAAAAGTGCCAACTTTCAATTTCTATATCCGAGGGAGAATGTGAAGATATTCGCTAATAGATTCGCACACAGAACGTGGGGATGACCTTCAGTCCTTTTGTCGAAGTTCAGTGGACCTTTGAGGCTGCCGGGACAAATGTGCTCAGTAATTAGGGTACGAGCCTACAACGAAAATCGAAAAATTGTTCTTGTTAATATTTGTCTGCCTAATTATGTATAATTAGATCTGGCACCCTTCCCTCAGGCCCAGACGTGGTAATGGCAAACATGTCCTTGTTATAGTCTAGGACGTGAAAAATGCTCACGATTCCATCAGTTGGGATTCCATGATGCATGCATGGCCTTGGTATGACTTAGATTTTTAAGAGTAGCCAGACTATGCATTAAGCTGGCTTAATGTAGAAAGGGCGTATCTCGAAATTTGATAATTTTGAAAGTAAGATTTACAAAATATCATAATTTTATTGGTACTAATTTTTATTTGGCTCTAGGAATGTTAAAATGATTTAACTACGCCCAAGCCTTGGGTAGGTCTTGTCATTAGAATCTCTTGGAAAACTCTGTAAGCCGACCACATTGATTCAGAACGAACAAAATGTTTTGTCAGGCATTTACTACCACCTCACCGACAATCGAATAGTTTGTCTTTTTGATTGATTTACAGACAAGTCGGCATTCCATTCCAAAATTTGCTGCAAATCAATTTAACGATCGGCAGCGTTAAATGTCCATTTCACAGCTTGTTAATGCGTAATAAAATGGCCAATGATCGACAGATCGTACCTGTGTGTGGGGAATTTCGACGCTGTATTAGAATAGTTCATAAGAAGCTGTGAGCGCTGATGATTTCATCATGAATTTGATCGTCTGAAATTCGTTCTATTCAGTTTCATTCGCCATAAATTGAATTTGCATATCCATATCTGGCGGTAAATTCAATGGCTTTTATTAACTCGGTTACGGCCAAATCGAAGAGTACCGCCGAAACACTGCAATAATTCCTCGCCGAAATTGAGAATTGTTTTTCTTTGCAGTGCATTCAGAACAAAATGCTCTTAAAATTTCATTGTCCTCGCACTCACAAAAAGTCACAAAAAAAATTATTTACACTCAATAAAAGTTTTTAATTTTAACTCTTGGCAAAGCCGCTTCCTTTTTTGCGCTGCTGAATATTTCATTCGACACAATGTGGAAGTGTTTCACTTGGCGGCCGACCGATGGATGCGAGCAAATATTCAAGTAATTAGAACAAGTGAATTTTAATTTCATGGCGATGAAGAGAGCAAAAAAATTGGGCAAATAAGTGCGGGTTGACAAACAAAAATAAAAAGGCGACACAAAACACTTTCGCCACACATGTGCACATTTGCTCAGTCGGAGTGCGTGCGTTTGGCCTTTGGAGCCCACCAGCTGCCACCCAGAACCCAACACCACAAGTCTTGTGATGATGTATGGCCAAAAGTTATAGGAAATGAAAATTTTGCCGTCTGTTTCGATCCGACGGCAACACAAAACCAAACAGAAAACAACCAAAAAAAACACACTTGAAACAGGTGTTGTTGTCCTGACAGCCGAAACAAGAACAAGGAGACGTAGAAACCCTTTTTAACGCAAGCCAACCAAAGTCAACCCCAACATTTATGGCGGATGGCTGCAAAAGTTTTGATTTCGGCTAGGTTCTCTAAGGCAATCTCAGGATGTAATAGTCCTGATGAAACGGATAATCTTAGGCAATCGCCCTATCATGATGTGCATATTGGTCAATGCTTTTCCAAATGAGGAGTTCTAGGTTCATAGCAACGAACAAGAAAGAGAGATATATCAATCACTGTTGGCTGGTCTGAAGGATACTAAAAAATATTAAGGATACATATGACTATGACTATAAGGAGCTATGTTCCAACACTTGTTAGGGCAAATTGTACAGAATGACAGGAGGGACCGATCAAAGCGGTCTTGAAAATCGTTTCTGTATTCGTTTCGTTATTTACTCTCTCATTTTTGTATGACACCCGAGCAACGAAAACTTTTGCAACGTCCTTTCTGCTCTCTGTGACTTTCTGCTGTTATCGCAGATTTTCAGCTTGTCCCAGTACAACAACTGGATCGAGGTGTTTGGGTGTTTGTCACAAATGTTGCGATGTCACAAGTATTGACGGTGGGGTTTGGGGAGGGACGAGGTGGCAAGGCGTTAAACCCGAGCGACCATTTTCAACTCGAGATGGTGGCGCTGTCATTGTTTTTTGTTTTTATTGTTCGTGCCTCTTCCCCGACTTTCAAACAGACCCTTCACCCACTCCCCTCCCGCCCAGCACACCAACAAATGTTCTGACGTGTGTTGTTGCTGTTGCTGAACATATTGTCATTGCGCAATTTCCCATGAAATATGGTCGGTGTTCGTCCATGTTATTGCTACCAAATCGTGTGACTTTCTGTATGACTGCGAGTGTGTGTGTGTGGCTCCGTATTGCCAATGTTTGTACAACTTGTGAAGGATGAGGGGGTGGGGGTGGGTATAAACATATTTTATAAAATTGACTGTTGTATAGAATATTAATTGCATCAAATATATTGGCAATGCCAAGAGTACGTCTGGATGTATATGTTTGTTCATCTATAACAGCCTATCCTATGGCCCACACCTACACATACACACACATATGCAGACATACGAATATGCTCGTGTGTACATATGTGTGTGTGAAATGTATCCGATTTATTGTTATTGTAATGCATCAAATTGAGTTTTTTTCTCCACTTCTCTGTTTTGGCAATAAAATTATGAATATCGTACTTATCGCAAATATAACATAACAAATTCCTGATATTACGGCATCATCATAAAACGATTTTTAAATATAATTTATACACATTAGGGTGGACCGGTAAAAAAAGGGATACCAATCGAAGTGCTCACGTTTTTAAAACAAACAACACTTTGCTTTACATATAACAGAAATGTTCCGAAGGAAAACTATATCTGAGAAAATGAGAGTGTAGTTTTTTTGTAAAGAAAGAAAGAAAAAATATCATCTACAGAAATAAACTTAAACTTTTTTGTTTAATTCAATTAAAAAATAGTTCGATGAATTAATTTTAAGTTTTCATTTTATTTATATTAAATTTTTATTTGATGTGATTTTTTTTAATTTATGTTTAATTTCTTTTTTATAGGGAATTGTATTGAAGGACTGTTTACGATATCATGTGAAAGGTAAGCTATTTTTTAAATAAAACAGTCAAAAACCAAATAATGGGCATGTCCTTATACACATAACTAACGTCTGAAATGAATGAAACAATGCATTTTAAGGTGATTTCGCCTCTGTGAATGTGTTTTAATGACTAATTATTATTTTGGCATATTGATTTATTTTGGCATTCATATTCGCCTTCGCTACAAGAACATTCGTACCATCCATGACAAGGACACATATTATCGAAACCTGCATATTGATGGATTTTGATTTAGATTTCCATGAACAACAAATTATAATTTATTTCAAATTCGGATTTTTCCTGGGTTCCGCGAAAAAACATGAAAAGTGTTATGTTTTTTTGATGTACGTTACGGCATCATCATAAAACAATTTTTAAATACAATTTATACACATTAGGGTGGACCGGTAAAAAAGGGATACCAATCGAATTGCCCACGTTTTTAAAACAAACAACACTTTGCTTTACTTAAACAGAAATGTTCCGAAGGAAAACTATATCTGAGAAAATGAGAGTGCAGTTTTTTAATGAAAGAAAGAAAAAATATCATCTACAGAAATAACTAATGAGTCATTAAACTTTTCTGTTGAATTGTTTTAATTGAATTAAAAATTATATTTAATTTTATTAAACTATTTTAATTTTATATATATTAAATTTTTATTTGATGTTTTTTTTTTAATTTTCGTTTAATTTCTTTTTTATAGGGAATTGTATTGAAGGACTTTTACGATATCATGTGAAAGGTAAGCTATTTTTTTTAAATAAAACAGTCAAAAACCAAATAACCAAATGGATTTTAATTTAGATTTCCATGAACAACAAATTATAATTTATTTCAAATTCGGATTTTTCCTGGGTTCCGCGAAAAAACATCAAAAGTGTTATGTTTTTTTGATGTACGTTACGGCATCATCATAAAACAATTTTTAAATATAATTTATACACATTAGGGTGGACCGGTAAAAAAGGGATACCAATCGAATTGCCCACGTTTTTAAAACAAACAACACTTTGCTTTACTTAAACAGAAATGTTCCGAAGGAAAACTATATCTGAGAAAATGAGAGTGCAGTTTTTTTAATGAAAGAAAGAAAAAATATCATCTACAGAAATAACTAATGAGTCATTAAACTTTTCTGTTGAATTGTTTTAATTGAATTAAAAATTATATTTAATTTTATTAAACTATTTTAATTTTATATATATTAAATTTTTATTTGATGTTTTTTTTAATTTTCGTTTAATTTCTTTTTTATAGGGAATTGTATTGAAGGACTTTTACGATATCATGTGAAAGGTAAGCTATTTTTTTTAAATAAAACAGTCAAAAACCAAATAATGGGCATGTCCTTATACACATAAGTAATGTCTGAAATGAATGAAGCAATGCATTTTAAGGTTATTTCGCATCTCTGAATGTGTTTTATTGGCTTTCATTCAAATATACGACTTTGCCGTCACCCGCATTATTTTGGAACATTCTACAAAAAAGAATGAGATGCGGATTATATGATTCATTTTGGCATTCATATTTGCCTTCGCTAGAAGAACATTCGTACCATTCGTACCGACAAGGACACATATTATCGAATTTGCATTAAACAAACCTGCATATTGATGGATTTAGATTTAGATTTCCATGAACAACAAATTATAATTTATTTCAAACTCTAATTTTTTCTGGATTCCGCGAAAAAACATGAAAAGTGTTAAAAGTGTTGGATATACGTTCATACATATGTACATTAGACCGGGTCGATTTGTATGGGAGAAAAATTTGGCGTTTTTCCGTACATAAAATGAAAGCTTATTTTCCCTTCATTCGATTCGAAAGCGATGCACCACGGTCAGAGTATGATATCAGTTTACTACGTGTAATTATTTTCTCTTCGGCCTTCATATATTAACCACAAAAGTCATTTAAAGTTCCAAAAATAAAAAAGAAAAAAATCTGTCACTGAAATTATTTTTATTTTTTTGAGAAAAAATACCGGGTAATCATAACTAATAAATGAGGTGCATCCGCTTCCAAGCATTGTAGCGTGTTGAAACAGCGATGAGTATAAGTACTCGCTACGATAATCTAAATATTTTGAAGATGTTCGTAGATTCGCATACTTCGTATAGTTTTTGGCCACACTAATGTACATATGTTGGTATGTAGGTATGTATGAACAATATGAGAATACAATACTATCTCATTTATTGAAAAATTTTAGGTTTTTCTTCTCGAATGGTTTTTTAATTGTTTTGCCACATGTAAAATATAATATTTTTCATTTTTATTTCAAAATTTCGAGCAACATCATCACTAACGAAAGTAACACAAATGAATTAAACAAATAAATTAAAGCTCGAAGTAATTGTAGCTATGTAACTATAAATAAATTTTGAAGGGATTTAAAGTGTGTCTGTCCATTGGACATTTGTATTAGAGACCTTTGGTCGTTGAACTTTTGTTCACTCAAGTTGAGTTAAGTGGCAGTTGGTATCAGTTGGTGTTGCTATTTTTCTTATTAATCTGAGATGTATTTCCCTCCACCCAAGTCGAGACCTTAGACACTCATTGCAGAGGTGATGTGATAGATTTTGTATCGGCCAAACGTTTGAAAAGTATGAGTGAAGGGACGACTGCCCTTCGAAAAGAACTTGTTCGATTTAAAGTCCTTGTTTGAAGTGGCAACATTTTCCCTTTGGAAGCTTTCACATTATATCGGCCACTTCGGACGACAACCACTCAAGACTAGGAATGTTATCACGACACAATGTTTGCAGCGGCAGTCGCATTATACATTCTGCTTCAACAAATCTTCGAGTACTTCATCAAGTGTTTGGTCCACATTCGTCACACACGCAGCGACATTAAGGCTTTGGAGAATTAGAAAAGTGTATTGAAATCATTGGAAAACATTTGTTTATGTGTCAAGTGGGGAACTCTTCAACTTTTTCGATGTGCAAAGCACTTCAATGGAATACAAGTGTGTACCCCAACCCCCCACTCCCCCATCATCATGCACTCATGTGGAAGGGGAGGATCTGTGTTGGGTTTCGATTGGACGTATGCACAATGTACGTGCAGACACTCATTCACACACACACGCTGTAATTTTGGTTTGAACGATTTGGGTTCCCTCAAAAAGCAAACACGCCATAATGTCATTCAGTTTTACACACTTTTGTTGTAGTCCTCTGTCCGCATTACAAGGACTAGGCGAAGGGCGAATCGTCACGTTACAATGACGCTATTACTAATTTGCATTTTATGCACAGCATTTCAGTGCATTCCACAGGGAACGTTGGCTTTCTTCCTGCCCCATTCGCTATTAGATGCCCCAACACACAGGCGCCCAGACACACATTCACTCCTTCGTGTATGTTTAACCCGAGCTCTGTCCCGACTAAACCCCAAAATTCAATTTGGAGCTATCAACATTGTAAATGACAACATAAAACGTTCATGGCGCACAAAGACTTGTGGACTTTTTCCACAAACGACAGCCAGAGACAAAGGCGGAAGCCCCAAGAAATCCCAACTATTTACGTAGTCGAACTCCATGGGCGAAGAGCACGCTGGGTCGGAGGAAGACCGACCAATACGGCCATGTAAAAGCTATTAAAGTTTTGTCAAAGCAACAGCAAAATTTACGAGATTCAATCATAAGGTTGAACGACAGACAGGCATGTATACTTTCTAATGCCTCATGTTGCAGGCAACTCATCCAGCCTGCTCTGTGCACCATTCCGGTGCACTCCTCCGTCAGCCCGACAATGCCAGCTTAGGTTAATTTAACTAAAGAGTGGCACAATTGAAAAGTTTTTCACACATCGAAGGCAACCCATGCCAAAGTTTCGGCTGGGGTGCAGTGGGGTTCGGAATATGCTTTTAATTGAGTCTTTTGTGTGGTTGTCAATATGAAGCAGGACGGGAAGACAAAGCCTATTTGTATGCATCAGCCGATGCATGGAAGTTATCCATCCAGAGAAACGAAGGATGAGATGAGAAATTTAAAAAATGCATTTCTGGTTTATAATTGGAATGGGGCACTCCTGAAGGTATAATTTCACTTTAAAAACTGTCTGTCAATACCATCTACACAGATTGAGAAACAGTTTGAAATGACGATTGATTTTGATAGTGCGATATCTGCTGCAGATCGACCTCTTCGTTCAATGCCAACACATATCGTTACCAAAATATAAAAAAGACTCAACTAACATTTTTTTCAAATCGATATTTTTGTTTATTATGACCGAATTTGTCGAGTTTTGTTAAAATAACCAAAAATCTCGATTTGCAAAAAAATGTTAGTTGAGTCTTTTTTATATTTTGGTTACGCTATGTTTCCATTGGGAATAGTTAATAAACCACACTTGGAGGATCCAATAAAATAGAAGAGGTATTGTTTGTCTCTCACAAACACGATCCATTCACAGGCCCGGAGGTAAACTACAGAACGCTCTGACTCTATGCTCGGACATTGTTTATGGGAACAATGAGTCAGGTGACCTGATTCCTGCAATTTCTTGGGCATCTTCCAATTGAATATACATTTATTAATTTTGTCGATTACATGATGCTGACAAGAATGGTGGGAAGTAAAACAAAAATCTGCATATAACTGCGGCACAGTGGGAGTCCAAGAACACATAACATAAATGCAGGCACAACATGTGGCACACACGGATATACATACTCTGGCATACTCTTAATGGGCCACAGAAAGTGGGGAAGATTTTAAAGTGAAGGTAAAACCTAGCTGCAATCACAGACATCGACCTCGCCTGCACCTTCATAGGCACATTAGCACTCCATTGAACGTTCTGGGGTCCACAAAGTACGTTCTTTTGTTCTCCGTTTGCATGGGAAAATAAGGTCACATTGGTGGAGAATTGGAATCGTGGTGATGTTTGTGTTTGTGTTTTTGCTTTTGTTTTGGTCTAGAGACTCCATCAAGATCAACCTTATTTCCCCCGAAGGCAGGAACAAAACTAGGTCTTTGCTTTAAGCCCACTTTTAAGTAATTGCAAGACTCATAAACTTACATTTTGTTACTTTTGCTTTTTGCTCAGACGGTTGTCATTTCCAACCATCATGCCCCCGCCCTTTGCTCTGCTGAGCCCGCTTGTCGGTCTCCGTCAACCTCTCCCCTAAAGTGTTATTAACCGAGAGCCGTAAACATCTACATACATACATATGTACATGTGTACATGGGTACTAAGTACCTACAATACATACATTTCAACACATCGGAGTAAATGTCATATGTCGCAAGGTGTCTGCTTGTCCGCCTGTCTGTTTTGTCTGCCTGGCTGTCGGTCTATCTGTGGGACATTAGAAAAAGTTCATTAAGGTTGACGCAACACCAGAGCGATTACACGCTGAAACTGTTGCCACTTTCGAACGATGAGGTTTCTAGAAAAATTAAAGCACGGCAAAGGAAAAACAAGTGAAAGATGTTAGACGTGTGGTGTGTCAGGTGTGCTGATGAAACTAAGGCCTTGAATCATTGGGTCATTGGGTGAAATCGAAAAAATGAGTTCATCAATACTTGTGGCGGCGTCGGTTTCTTTTTTCTCTGTACTAAATAGCTTTACTTTGAATTTTCACCTGTAAGACCACTTTTTTGTTTGATTGAAGGTGAATGATTTACGAGAGATTTTGTTGCAACATGGGATTTGAAACCAAAAGAGATTCAAAGAAAATATGGAACATATTGGTTTCATTAGTACCCGTATGTACGGCAAGTTATCGGTCTAATGCTGTGCGATAAGGATCTCATCAGCACAGGCTATTAAACTTTCATAAATAAGATGTAGTGATTCTAGTACTCAGCTCTTCAATGCACATCGCCTCCCATACGCCCTAATATAGGTATGCGACAACTCTAAATCACTTTTGAGAACCAGTCCTGCAGGTCACATCAGATGTTTAAAAGAATTGGTTATTTGAAGTACTTTTGGTTACTTCATTCGGAAGTAGAGAAAAGTTGGCCCAGTTATCCCCATTAAAATAACATAATCTTTCTGCAGCAATGGTTTTTTTTCGGGATATAATGATTATTAAAAGGAGATCTGGTTGTCTTGTGCGGACTCAAACCACAGAGGCGTGAATACATTCTTCTACATGTCAATGCTGTAGAATGAAATGAAACGAACCATAGACGACCTCAATTTTACTGCAAAGAAACTACACAACACTTGGTTTCAGTCCTATTGCAATACTCAAAATTCCATTGGGAATATTCTCTCGACCGAGATCTGTCCAAATCAGTGAAAGAGGTTGAATGACGATACTTGGCTATAGCAAACCATTAAGTATTTATATGTGAGTGAATATATCTCTATATCTATGCTCAGAGAAATCCATCTCCACCAAAGTGTATTACAAATTGCACCATTGCATTATAAAGTCCGCAACAAAAGCGATGGGTAATGCCCTGGAGAGTATTTGCATCTGCGTTGTATCCATCCCAAAGAGCACTTAATAGCAAATGACTAGTAAGGAATAGGTTTTAGGTTACCCTGTCTGGCTTCCAGCGAAAGGATGGTGTAACAAATTTCCTCACCATTATTCTGATTGCTACGAGCTCTATAGGATGTGGGTGGGAATGTATTATCTTGCTGTCCTTTGTCAGTGTCCACAATCGTGGTATTCTCTATAAGCGGGTATATTAGGTTTGTCATTTCGTTTGTGACACCAGCGAAGGCAGAAATTGGAATGCTTTCTAAGGTGACCATATGGAACAACAATCGTATTAAATGAAACGATAACGATTCCTCGTCTGTAAGACTTTGGATGGCGGATATACATATGGACATGTCCAAAAAAAGGTCCACCAAAATAAATTAAATCAGGCCACACTAATAGCTTCTAACTTCACTTTTTTCTTATTTCATTACTACTATTGTTATGAAACTTGAAAAGTTGTAGTCTTATAACAAAAATTAATGCTTTTTATTGCACGTGGAAATATTTGTAGCGTTCGTATTCCTGCTGTTCCGAATTAAAAAATTCTGAGAGATAATTCTCATATTTGATAAATCTACGAACAAAATATATCCTCTGACCTGCATTTACATGCATATATGGAAAAACAGAGTTCTCAAAAGACCTTCAAAAGTTTTTCTGTAGCGTCCGTTTCAACGTATAAATGTTTATAATTTTGTTCTAAATCCTGACAATATGCTCTTTAAGAGCTTTATAGCACAAAAAATTCCGATCGAGTTTTTATGTTTCTTTCTTGTTTTTGGGGTAGTTTAAAGTGTGGGAATGCCGCGTCCGCGCGATTTGGAGATGTCCATGTACAATACATAATCAGCTGAGGATTGATCTTTTACAGGTCTCTGTATAGTCTACTTCATGGCCGAAGGCGTACAAGATTCGACCCGGTCGGACTTAACGCCGTCTATACCTGTTTTCTCTGTTGCTGTTGTTGTGAACGCAGGGATGAATGCATGTGGATGTGGTCAATTTCGGAGGGAATTGCTGTGTGCTGTTGAAGGTGTTCATGCTGCGGCTGTTGTTGTTCGGTTGATGGGAAACATGTTTGCCGCTGGTGCACCTTTCCCTAATTCCGTTCGACTCGTTGCTTCTCTATGGTTTCTTAAGGGTCACCGTTTCGTCTTTATGCATATTCCGTTTCATTTCTTATTGTTCAATACAAATGTACGAGTACAACAATGCCTTCGTATTATTTCTCAGAATTTCCCAACAACACAACAGCACAAAAGGTGCAGCAACAATAACATGGAGCTGCAGCAACGGCAACAGCACCAACAAAAGCAAAGGCCAGTGACGCCGCCGCCGCTCTATTAAGTCTGGCTGGCTGGTTGGTCGACAGGTAGGACAACGTATTTGCCACACCGAGAAGACCTTAGGGTGGCTCACACTTACAACACAGTCCAACGATAACAATGTTATCGTAAATTCCCTATTTGGGAAATCCAAGCAGCTCCAGACCACCACCAGTGCCTCTTCGACAACAAGTTGTTGTATGCCACAAATTGTATAGTGTGAACTCTGCTTTTGGCAAACAAAAGCCTTGCATGGACAAGAGCAATGGTTGGTGAAGGGTGTTGTTTTTGCTTTTGTTGTTGGTGTTGTGTTCGTAGATAACAAACAATGGCCAATGCAGATGAAATTGTTAAGAGGAATTATTATTTACTTGTTAATTATATGCGTCAATACGAGGTTGTTGCCGATGTTCGCTGTGCTGTGTTGCGCTGTTTGATTATGATTTTTATAACCTCCACCTTTTTGTTTTCGGATGGAATGAGTGAGTGATTATACACTCACTCTGTCATTTAGCTTATAACGTCTTGAAATGTTTACCGGAAACCCCAATCATCTCCGTCATTTGAGCAAACAAACTGATTAATGCATTCCATGTTCGAACTGGCCCACCACCAACTAGTTACGCCCTGTGCTACATTGAACTTGGATACACTTTTTCCCACTCCGTATCACATCAGGGGTAAGATGCCCACATGTCATGGCAGTTGTCCAAAATGGACGGGTAGGGTTTAATACAGTCGGTCGCACCCGTCTTCACTCACTTGCTATTGTTTTTACTTTGATATTTACATTCGGGCTGTTGCTGTTAAATAATTATTAACAATATTTGCATTGTTCTGATGGCCATAATTTTTTTCCCGTTTCGCTGTTTATTGTGGGTTACTTAATGATGACTGTGTGTGTTCATTTATAGTAGGGATGTCGCTTCGATGGAATTTCAGTCGATCGGAAATTAATTAATTTTTGTCACACTTTGTGTTGACGTCAAATTATGTTCACTCCTAATTGAGATATACCATCATGTTCCCATTGTGCACTGTAAGCTCAAAGTAAAATGAAAATGAATTCGGATTCCGGGATCTAACCCAATCGATATCCCTATTACATATATGGATCATACATTTTGTAGGCCAAATAAATGGGTCACACCGTTTCTACTCACGATTGTGTATATATATGTATGTCACAATAACAGGGCCCAAAAAAGGAGAGCAGCCATAAAAGCGCAAAAGAATCGCACTACCACCCCATGCAATCTGGTAGTTGTGAAAATTTGAATTATTGACAATGACTGTATCGCGGACGATTTCATTACTTTTAATTTAAAAATGCGCGGAAAACAGGGGAACCTCAAGATCGCCATACTAGTTCAACTTCCTTTAGCTGTGAGTGGTGAGCTAAAGCAAACGTAATGGGATCTTAAAGTACTTTCTTTTGAAGTACTTCTCTTATTTTCTTGCAGTCATCTGCAGATGTCCTAGACCAGTCTGTAAATAGACAACCAGTTATTAGCCAACACACGGAGCACAGGAAACATGTGGAATGTCAACCGCCAAATCGCCAAGTGATAATGCAGGCTTAAACATTTTCTCTCGGATTTATTAACACATCTTCGAAAATATTTGTTGGTGTTTACCCATCGTCAGTCTGCAGCGGTGATTATTAATTTCACAACGAAAACAATTTAAAACGTTCAACGTTTTGTTGAGTTCCTCACAAGAAGAAAAATAATGAATAGAAAAAGAAATCTCGAAGACAAAAAGCATCTCTCAACACACGAGGAGGAAGATAAAGCCCAGACCGGCATAACCAAATACGGGGAGGGGAAAGCACGCTACCATCCACATAACACCATTATCACTTTCATCGCTTGTAAGCGAAGTGTGACTTTGAGCGTGTGTGTTCGGGTGGTAGGGAGGAGCATCTCGCAGCAGGCCGGTGAAGCATCCAACTGCTCCAATACGCGCTTTCGATAGAAAGGTACACCTGAACGTGCCCCACACTGTGATTTATTTTTGTTACTCCAAATGTGGCGTATACTTTGGTGCCATTTTCATACGTTTTCTACTCGCTTTGTGGGTGCCTCCTCAACTTCCAAACTAATGAAACACACACTAAAGTATTTTCCAGCGTGGAACAGAACATTATGCTCGAGAAAGTGTTCCTTTGCTTGGCATTTCGTACGCTGGTACGTACATATGTTCCTGCTGCTTTTTTGGTTGCTAAAGAACGTTGTTTTGTTGTTGTTGTCGAAACCAACATATGCGCTAACATGGCTTAAACCGGAACGAACCGGAAAAAGAAAGAAAAAAGACGTTTAACGTTTCTCCGACTGCTGCTGCTTCTGCCTCCAATTTTAATTAGAGTGCCATGAATGTTTGAGTTTCTTTTCGCTTTGTCTCTGGGGCACAAAGCAAAGGCAAACACGAAAAAGTGCGTTCGTAATTGTTGTTCGGAAATAAATAATTCGTTACGGCTGACAGATAATATCAAAACTGACGTCTAAAGGTTACATATCGTCTTGAGTTTGCTGCGTTAACATTTTCGACTGGGAAAAGGTGTTAAATATTTCATTTTGCTGAGATTTCGTAATAGTTGCATTGTCACTCTCGCTTGCGAACATGCCCATTATTAAAGGCGTTTCTCCACAGAGAAGTGATAATTACAACGTTTTCGGTAACAAAACTATTCCTCGATTAATCAAAATTCCAGATTTATAACAGAAAAGAGACTTAGCAATGGGATATAGTTTAACAGCAATAGAATGGAATTCTTCAATCGGTTCAATTCCAAGTACATTCACTTAAATATATGATGCTTTTGCAATAGTTTAAAACAAAAATCGTAAAAAATAAAACTCATAAGTTTACCAACCAAAAACCATACATTCTATAAAAAAGGCGTCTAAGAACACCACATTAAAATCAAGATTAAGAATCAATAAATGTTATCATTTTGAAATAAGAAGAAGTTACATATATCCCCACCATGTTCTCCGGAAGTTGTGAAAAATTGGATCTTCATTTATGTATGCAGCGAAAGTATGAACATTTGGAGTACTTATAGCCTTAGATACCACTAATATTTTGGCAAATTACATTTGCATTAAAAAACGACTACATCGGTCAAAATTACTGGGTGCAAGAGCAGTAAAACTGACAAAATAAATTCTTTATTATGAGATTTCCCAAAAATACAAGTTGCGGCCTTTTTACATTAAGGTAGCGACATTTAATATCTCCCTACTGATGACAACCACTTTTTTCAGTGCTGATTTGTCGTTTATTCATTTGAGCCAAGTCGGATTTGCAATGTCAAAGGGTCGACTTCAATATGAATCCGATCACATGAATGATTTTCGATTCCCATGCATTTGTGTTTTTTCATTCAATAACTTTTTCTCTTCAGCTGTTCGTGAACAATGCATTAATTTATTTATTTATGTACACAAATTTTCCACGTGAATACCTCTCGACATTTTCTGTTGCAATTTTCACTTTTTGTTTTTCTTCGCCTGCTTCTGCTCTTGAGTCAACGATCACTTTTTTGCGTGATGTTTTCATTTTTCACAGTCGTCTTCTTCGGCGTTCGGTTCGGTTCGTTCATATGAAAAAAGTTGCAAATGCTATTTGTGTTTTTCGCATTTTCCAGTGAAAACTCATCGCTGGAGGAGGGGGGATTGAACAATGTGTGCTTTACGATATATTTGGAGCAGAAAACAAGCTGGCTGTGTCGGCAGTACGGTGGCCAGCCCAGAGCTGTTTACTTGCAACACAATGGCAGAAAAGCGAAAGGCCATCGGAAGGCTGCAGTTACACTGAGTTGCGACTTACGCAGGGTAAACATATCCATATCGAGTCCAGAATGCAAAGTTCTGGAATTTGCGTATGCATGTGTTTTTATAGCCCCCACTAGGGTAATGTGTGTTGAGATTTTGATATTAACTTTAGCCTCTCCTCACTTGTTTATTCTTATATTGTTTCATTGATTACAATTTATTGGACCCAGTGCCCCAAACGAGGCATGGCTCGACATTCATGTGACTCGTGCAATGATTTTTCAATTTCCATTGATATCATCGAACCTATCGCACCCTTAATGACAATTAAATCGCGCACTTAGGGGCAATTAAAATTATCTGAGAAACAATTTCATTACGATTCGATGACTAGACAAGGCTACACAACACCAAATTGGAAAGACAACGTGGAAACATTTCATGGCCAAAGAAAATATTGGTTGTGCCCAAGGTGATATCATGATAAGCATTTGCACATTTTGACATTTATTTAATTTTGATTAGGAGGAGCACGACTCTTACTTCGATTTTTTTCGTCGTCACTCTATGAGATCTTAATCAAATCTGGCATTATCGATGGTTTTATATTGAAAGGGCGTATCTTGATTTTTCGTTTCCATACAGGTGAAGGAAGAACTGATAGAATTCATGCAGAAATCACAAATTGAATATATTTCTAATAAAAAAAGTTAACAAATTAATTTAAAAAACTAGTTCTTTTTTCATGGGAGATGTATTTGAGAATGGTCTATTATAATATGTAAGTAACCTAAAATCTAGATACGCTCTTTCTGTATTAAGTAGGCGTAAGTGCTTATTTAAAAACATCTTTGTCAATATTATTTTTTTGCTGACGCCACGCAGCTACGGGTTTCGGGAGTTGAACTCGCCTATGACAATACTTTGAATCCATTGTAGTGAAAATGTATTGTTTTCCAAAAACCTTGAAACCGTGTCACTGACATTGTTTAGTGAGAACTTCAGATTGTATTTCTTCTGTAGAAAATTTAAGAAATCCGCCAGTCTTGACCGAGTAAGCAAGTCTACACAGAAAAAACTAATTGACCGGTAATCTTTTTTCTTGCCTTCAGTGTGTCTTATTGCTACGAAGTGAACCTGGTTGCTGTTCGATAACTTGAAAGGGTGAAAAAGTTAGAAGACATTTTTTCACAGCTTTATATTTACCTGGCCAGCCAAAACCTGTAATCTTATGTTTCCTCATTTATGCAAATATGGACGTTTTCAAAATACTGATAATGGTATCCGAATAGCCAATAGTTCCATTAACGTTATTCACAGAACAAGCTTATTAATGGAAGTAATGACAGAACGTCAATCATATTCAAGTGATTTCTGGTGTCTTATTAATGCGATATAATTAGAATGTGTAGCACCCAATATCAACTGTTTATGGAAACACAAATAATCTTTACGTTTCTTCTGCACTTTTTTATGATTTCCCTCCCTTGGCCATATAATCTAAACGAATGCGGTTTACTCGTTCCAGCAAACAATCATATTCATAATAATCGTCCATAAGTGTGGATCGTAAATTTGTTGATGATTAGATAACCACTTTGTAGTCCATTCACAACTTGAGTTCCCCCCGCCCATCACCCCATCAAAATGATAACATTTTTCTTCGAAATTTCATTTCGCCTAATTAGAGAGTTAATTTCTCGGTTGTTTGTATTATTTTGTATTTTTACGACAAACTTCAGATGATGAACGGCTGGGGGAGGGGGAGAAGGTGACGTAACTTGTAATAAGATGACTGAACAAAAGTTTAAAGTCGGCACTCGTATGGCCGTGTTTGGAGGCAACTGGGGCAACTTACCAACAAGCTATGGCGAAGAGCAGCGCAATGTCCAGTGGTTATTGGCAGCCTACAACGAAAAGAAAAGGAAACGGAAATTAGTTCGGTGGCCACAAAGAAAGACGTTGGTTGATGAGCGTTGCACGTCAAATGCTACAATTCATACAGAAAATATGTACTAAGTTCACCTCGGCCGGCCGACCACCTCTCCATTAAACTTTTTATATTGCATAATTCATTATCTCGCATTATGTCTACACCATAGATATTAAGATGCGAACGAAGATCATATTTATTGGGGATGTTGTCGTTTATTAACCAAACATTTTGTTGATGTGTGATTGCCCTGTTCCGCTTTAGATTTATTTGTCTAATTAACACTTTAAAGAGACAGTATATGGCTATGTTTTTCCCAAACTATGATGGCCATAAACATGTATCTGCCATAACATGATTGCATTAAACGCTCAAGATACTTGTTCTAGTTTGCTTTCTTTTAATATCGCTAAGCTTCTACTCTCAAGGTTGGTTCACGATGATAAAGAGTTATAAGGCCATAATAATAATCTCGAAGAAAGCAAAGATTCGGCTATAAAAATAATAGTTATTTCCAGTGAAACAGATTGGATATAGCGTTCATAGGATTTCTTTGAAGGTCAATTTTGCGAATAGCCGCTTATCTCGACAAATGGAAATGTTCACAAGAGTCAAAATATGTTTCTTTTTCCGGTACGTTTCATAGATCTTATAAGAATAGTTTTTATTTTCAAATAATTTGCAATGCACACAAATAGATCATGTATAACTGAATACTTAAAAATCTCAAAATCGAGAAAATTCGAGATAACCTCTTATTCCTGAAACCAAAGATATTTAAGGTTTCTATTACACCGCGTCATTTTTTAAAATAGAACAACAATACTATTGTATCTGCACTTTTCTATGCCGATATAACTGTTTAATTTATGAATAAAACAAAAAACTTTAACCCTATGTTATGAAGTATACATGAGAGTGGTGCTAGAAGTCACCATTAATCTGCGACATTGGCATGTAAAGAGTTCCAAACAAACCATTTTTGTAGTACATTTTCGTAGGATGCACCGAAAACATAATTTGTTGCGCCATTCTGCCCTGGCAAGCTACGCAATGGCTATCGGAATTCAATTCAGAACCACTCTAATACCTAGAATGTATGTGTGTGTGTCGGTGCAGCATAACAAAAGAAACGTACCCCATCTAGTGTAGGGTATAATAAATTAATTAAACTTTACATTGCTTTATTAACACATAATGGGAGGAATGCCTGATATAAATGGAAAAATGAGAACTTTTTGCTGCTGCCAGAGTGGTTAAGGGGGGAAATTTACGTTAAAACAAAAGAATTTTTCATGAAAAAAATACAGAAAGCCAAGAATTCTGTCGCTCGCAAAGAATGCACAAGAGAATCCAACAAATTCTATAGGAATTCTGTGGCATCATAAATTCTTTCATTTATGTATTACTACATACATATTATGTTGGTGTTGTTTTTGTTTGTCTGTTGCATGATTGCTATACATTTCTCTTGCCACACTAACACACACGCACACACAGACAGGGGCACAAGTGATGAGTTTAGGTTGCGATATCGGGGTATCGTAATGTTTAGCAGTTCTTCGAGAAGAAGCGAAAGAAACGATTCTGCAGCAGTACAGCCCCTCGATTTTAATTAAAATAACAAACTAAAGCATGCTAAGATCGAAACGAAGAGTACAGCGCAGCTGAAACTAATCTGGTAATATGCATAGATCACGGAATGATGGAGCAAAACCATTGCAGTGATGGAAGTTTGTACGAACAGGCATATACCGTAGCGGGCAAAAGTGAATACACATGATTAATTAACTTCAGCTGCATAGACTGCACACACTCTGAGAAATAATCGCCTCTGTAACATGTTGGCTTGAACTACTTTACATTTTTAGAACTGAATTGGTTTCTGCAGCTGTTACATCTTGTAAGAAAATCAGAATCTGATCCTGCTGGGTTTTTACTAATGTCTATTCTATTTTTCCCAAAAACAAAAAAATAAACAAATTAAGACAAATTACTCCGTACGACAACAATAGGCAAATTGGAGTTAGTTGGCGTTTTTAGTACATATTCTATATATTTATATATATATATTGTATCCTTTAGAACTTTGTAATTCTTTTAAGGGGTAACAGGACATATTCTATATATTTATATATATATTGTATCCTTTAGAACTTTGTAGTTCTTTTAAGGGGTAACAGGACGAGAAAATGAAAAACTAAAAATGCCTCTATTTAACCTACAGTTTCAGATGGATATCATCTAATTCAAGTATAATATGGACTGTCGGACCATTTTTGTTCTCAGCCCCTCAAATGTTCTCAAAATTATTTGTTCGACCTTTTCCTACTATTGTTTCGTCAGCCCATCGCCTTTAAAATGCATTCCAAATAAACCAAATCTTGATGGAGATTTCAGGCAACATTAAATCAAAAGCCTAATCGAATAGCATTATTATTATGAACACCACTGTGCATACGTATCTCCATACTCTGTCGGGTGGTGCTCATGGACAGCCCCCAGTAAATGAGCAGTTAGAATAACGATGAAAATCCACAATAAATGGTAGACCCCACCAAACAGGCAGACATCTCAAGTGTCTTGTGTAGAGCCGACGATGCTGCTCATAATGGTAATGCATCATTATCTCAATAGCACATGAAAACTATCCAAATCACATCACTATCTCCGCCAGCACAGTGAATCGTTTCCAATAAAAAGTGGAAAAGAATTAGACTTGTCCATCGTTTCTTGATTCAAAATTATCTATATTATTTGCCAGTAGTTATAAAACAAGGAAGAACAACATTATCTTTTTCTGGGAGGAACAAGAAACAATCCTTATTTTTGGAGAAAATTAATTAAATAAATACTATTCAAAATTTGAGAAATATACACTTAGCTTCGAGCTCTTTGCTTGGTTTTCTAAAGACAAAACGAACTATAGAATCCTGTGGCTTATAGATTTCCCGTATTAATTGAGTGATTTTGGAACGTTCGCTTCATGCAAATGAAAATAAGTTACAGAAAAAAGATCCTAATATCTCAGTAAGTATTTACATTAACCCATTAATGCCCAGAACTATTTTATATTGTTTATTGTTTCCTCTTCCCTTGTTTTACTTCCGTTATCAGTGCAAATGGTAGTTAATGGGTTAAGTGCGAGATCATCTTAGAATAGTGTATATTAAAAATTTAATAAATTTTTGATAAATACTTTATTAATATTTTTTTAATGTCATTAGCTGCAGGTTGGTATTGTGTGAGATCAATTTATTACTTGAAACTAATACTGAATTTTGAGTCTATTGGCTTTTCTGAAAGTGGGTACTTTATCATCAACAATTTAGGTTTTTATATCAGATATGCCTCAAAGAGGAACACATCATGGAATATCCATATAATTACAAGTGAATACTATTTAAAGTCACTGAATAAAATACTGTCCAGTTCAATTTCGACTTATCTGTGCCAAACTCAAATGTTGAATAGAAATTAAAAAATTAAATGAAATACTATTTCGGGATCAATCGTAATGGTCTTGGTGCGCAATGAATAACAAGTGATTTTATTCTGCGAAACGATTTCCGTATCCTTGTTCATTCTCCGCAGCGCTTTGGAACACTGTGCAGCAACCAGAACCAGAACCACACGATACGCCCCTCTTGCACACAACCGTCGGCTATCTATTCAGCCAGCCCTCTGTCTGTCCACACACTTGGGGCCAAGTTACGCCTGTAATCATCCACGTAACCATAAAACGTCATAGTTTTAAGGTTTGTGTGTGTTATTCTCTCTTCTCCCCACTTCGCAGTACTTCATGGGAGTTTCTTTGGCATTTCTTGGCTTGCTTTGTTTTATGATCACATCTAATGAGATGAAGTTGTGTCGAAAAAGAGACTGCTGGCGATGAAGAAGAAGATGACGATGACGACGTCAGCGGTGTTCAAAGCCATTTTTCCTATCTGAGGGTGATGACAGCAGAGAGTGGGGAATGTGGAAAATTTACATAAAATAGTCATCTACGTCGTAAACTATTCACAACTATTAAAACGAGCAGGGAAGGCCCGAATCAAAGACAGTAAAGTGTTAAGAAATACTTTATGGCTAATAAGATGTTTGTATTCATTCTCTGTGAGTGGTTTTGCCAAAATCTTAAAAGAATTCAATCGCGTGATAACGGTGCCTCATCAGAGAATATGATGAACTAATGAATTCGATTACAGTGGCAATTGCCTCAATTAACAAATAATATATAAATTTCTATTAAAAATAATAAACTCAGTTAATAATATAATTTAACCAATAAAAGGGCAACTTTGTCAGAATACTTTTAGACTTTTTACTGTCGCTAATAGAAAGATTTTGCGCTGAAAGTCCAAACGTCGTGGCCACAATAATTTGGTTATTTGTAATATACTAAAAATCAACAAGAAATCAATTGGGGTTGAGACAATTGTGGAACTGTTTGCTGTCTCACTTCCTTATGTCCTTTAATGATGACTATTTTATTTAAATTGCAGGCATAAATATTTAATCAATAGTTAGTAGCCATTTGTTGCTTTAAATGTATTTGTCTTTGCATGTGTAAATTAGTGTGGCCCTAAAACAAAACCAGGTGATGATAATAACATTACCAAATATCGTTGGGGGTTAAGCCAAAAGTAAAATTAGCTAACACTTCCAAAAATTGTTTACCACGAATTTCCTGGTAGTGCAGATGGTAATGAGTTGTCATTATTAGATATTTTAGTATTGCAGATGGTAACCTAAAAGCAAATTTTCAGTACGCTACAGTTGTCAAAAGTATAATTGTTGATGACCATTGTTAAATTTCCAAATATTGAAAATGGAAAGGCTCTAAAAATAGCTTTAATCTATGTATATGACCATATAGTGAGGGAGGGTAAGCAAAACTTAATAAACTATTAGTCAAATTTTGTATTATAGAAGTCATTGTTGTCAATTATGCATAAACAAAGCTAAACAAATATGAATATTTATCATTAATGGACTTCAGGTAGGCTACGATGATATAAATGTTAAAAATGTTTTAGATATATACAGGATCCTGAAAAACTCCTATGATCGCACGTGGTCAATTTGCATGCGAACTACGGACGGTATCACAATGTGCCATATTTTAAAAAAATACCGTACTTTGTGGTTTCCACATAATTTTGGACCACGCTAATGTCGAGTTTATTATTCGAATGATATTAAAATTCATTTCACATCCACAATGCATCCAATTTCTACGTTCGTCTGGTTGCAAACATAAGCACATGAGAACGCACTTATGCACAAGCCATGCATTCAGACGTAATTGTGTTTACTTTGAAATTAAAGTTTTACTGAGAATAAGCAGAAATTGAATGTCTAAATGCAATAATAAAATTTAGAAGTTTTCATAGAAATAGTGCAGTTTCAAAAACATTCCCTGCACTGCTTCGTTTAGTTCGAAATAACGATTCCGGGATTTTGAGTGTCTCATTTAACTTTTTGTAATAATTTAAAAATTACTATAAGTTATATAAATTAAAGTATTGCAGACTGTGACGAAGATGTCAGTAGCCAACTACATATTGTCGGTGTGCAGCAAAAATATCTCAAGTTCGTTTTTTGTAAAATGGACTTAATGATGCACAAGATTCCCAAAAGTCATAATCTATGCCCGGTAAAGAAGTCCCACGTCTATTTAAATTAGTTTTGTAGTTGTTGTATCCAAATAATTCGTTCATTCAACCAACTGTGTGGAGAAATAAACGTCAGAAACCCAATTATGTGAAATGAGATTTTTTTCTGGTCGATCAAATCACGAACTCATAAACTCCTTTCTATAATGGTGAGTATGAAACTCATCTTCCAATAAAAACGAGGAATTGATTTTTTGACAACTGTTTCATTTCACAAAAGAAAAAATAGCTTATTACAAATAAACATACAAAATTAAAAAAAGGACTCGTGTGGCACTAGCTTTTTTTTCTACATTTTTCTTTTTGGCAGAAAGCGTGCAGATGTATTTCTTTAGAAAAGTACAAGAATATTAAAAAGTGAACAAATGTTTGTGCTGTTTTATATTTCTCGAACATAATAAAAAAATGATATTTTGTGATTTGTGAATCAATTTGATTATACACTCAACAGTATATTGCAAACATCAACCAAAGTCATTTTCAGTAAATTTTACTCGATATGAATTTACTTTACTTAAATTGAATAAATCCATATTGGAATGCAAACAAATATAATTTTTTTAATAAGAAAATTATACAACTTGAGTTTTCTACTCTGAATGAAAATTAAAGAAAACTTCTTTACAAAGTGTATGTATATCCATGCGCTTCGAACATGTGTCGTTTCATTGTATCAATTCGAGAAAAAGGTCACAAAAAGTCAGTGTCATATAAGCTTTATTATATTTTTATATTTGTATATAGCATTGTTTGCAAAATGCTATTTTAAATTTCTTTTCAAGAAGATTAATAAGAAATCGCAGGACCTTGTAATGCTTACCTATTTTTGAATATTGGCCCAAGCCACAGTTGCCATAAATCGGTTCGAATTGCCTCGCATAGTTATTGCATGTAGTGTAACCAATGAATGCCCCCCCCCCCCCTCTCTTCACCAATAAACCACGTAACTCATGTCAACAAGTTCTTCGTTGCTTTGCAACATAAATTCCCAGTTAAATGTTCACATGAAACGAAAGTGAATTCTTTCTGCTAGAGCAATGAAGTCTGAGCGATACAAACGCTTTATTTTGACAAAGAAACAAAAGGCAAAATAGAATCCAACGTCTTTTATAATTTAAGACAGACCGAGCCGGAATGATGGGGCGCAGAAAACTAAAAATATAAATATTGCCAGCACATGTTGCACATGTCCCAAGGAGAGCAGCGCTGGCAGGCAGACAGAATGTGTGTACTTCGTTCCATATGTGCCGCACCAGCACCAGCACATCAGCATTAGCATCGTGTCTGCCATGAGGAAAGGAATGAAACATAAACTGAGCATGTTTAACATTTAAAAAAATCGTTGTTTTTTGTTACAGATCCACACATACACACACCGACTGATTCTCACACTTACACAGTTCGCTTTCATGAACTGTCGACTAGTCGTGAATGTGCTGCAGTCTGCAGTGGATATGGTTGCATGTACATTAGGAGGGCAACACAACAACTTGAACCAGGCGAAGAACATCCGATTATGGTAGTGAGTTGCACCTCGGTCATAATAGTTGAGTAGGCACGGATGTTATTTCTATTTGTGAAGTTTTGAAAACAAGTAGGCAACGACAAGATGTTGGAATGCATGTCCCATATATCAGATTTGTCAGTGAGCCAGCTCAGTTCTGTGACATAGCTGCAGATAGCATGTCCATCTGACATTTCTATGTTAGAGAATTCTAGCCGAATAAGATCCGATGGACGATAACAACTGATTTGATACTATTTAAGGTCAAGACCGACGATAAGAGCTATCTATAACTGATTTAAGACACAAAGGTAGATCTCACGTTAACACTGGTCAGTACTTTTGACCGAAATGTATGGCCTCCTTCCGATAGAAGGGATTATGCACATCACGAATAAAACTAAGGTTCATATTCTGATTAGGTTTGGATTGCTTTGCCTTTTTCCACACAATGTTGGGCCACACTAATGTTCGTGTGTATGTTCATTTCTCCTTTTGGCGCTGACATTGTTTAAGAACTTGTTAAAGAATAGATTTCTCATATACGGAATACACACACACACACACTTGCGACTTGAGTACATAAATACGGACGTTTAAATGATTTTACACAAATACAGGCAAACATATGCACATGGCACATGGAACATGTATTTACATGTGTGCACAATGCTTCACTTACTATTCCAACAGCAGAAACAACAAGTGCGTCTAGTACAGCCGGGTAAAGTCGACACACTGTAGAGTTTCCGTAGAGCGAGAGACTTCCTTTTAGCGCACCACTTATCTGTCCTTGCAAGGGGTGACGGAGCATTTATCGGGTAAACAAGACCACCGTGCAATTGTGAATTCGCCCTGATAAGGTTGAACTGCCAGGGAATAGGATAATCTAAAATGCCTCTGTCCTGCCTTAAACTGTCATTACAGTTAAATGACACAATTGCATGCAAGGTTGAGGTAGGGTGTATCGACATATTGTACGTATATGCATATGTATGGGTACATTTACGCCCATCAACTATCTAGATGCCAAAGTAGGAGAATATGTGAAAAAGAAATTAAAGACACTTGACTTTTGTAAACAAAACAAAAAGAAATTTCGAAAATTCTATTGAAATGTTCAAAATGTAAATGCTACGACCGACCACACACTGACTCACATACGAGTGCTACACACAAACACACTTCATATCGAATAGTCGAGTGAAGAGCAATCGATGAAAACTAAACTAGTACAGCTGCAAGGAAACCCTACTTTTACAATGTGAACAATCAATTCGGTGCCTGCCATCGCTCTGTGGAAACTGCACGAAACATAAACGTTGCCCGAAAGGAACTTTGCAAAGAAAGCAAATGTGAACGTCAGTCGGCGACATTGGACGAATGGACGGATGGATGGATGCAACCAAAAGAATGCCGTCAATCAAAATGACTTGACTGTGCCGCTGATGATGATAATAATGATGCCATTGCCTGAAAGTCATCGTCTTGATATTTGAAAGAGAGGACAGCAACACAGCAAACAAATTGGGTGGCAAAGCTTAAGGGAAACCTTGCCGAAAGTAGAAGTTTAAAATCCGTACTCGCGAATTTTCGTTGGAATTGCTCTAAAACACACATCTTCAAACTTCCTACATATTATCACTGTTTTTCTTTAACAAGGTGCGATTCAAAAACCTTAAAAAAGTTGCTTTTTATCTCAAAAAATCTTTTCTCGTATTATCGCCATCTATTGGTGATTGAATTAAATTTGAAGTTTGAAAAATATGCCATCATTCAATGTCAACCAGTACGATTTATTTCATAAGGTGTGTTCATTTAATAGCTTTTAACTCCTGAGATACTTGACCGATTTAAATGTACTACACCTTGTTTGGAAGATAACGATAATTACTTTTAAAATATTAAAGTGGTATGTTATCGATCCTTTAGATTTTGCCAAGTTTTTACAATTTTAATTCTTCTGTGAATGTTTTATTATTTTAGTGAATGTACTTAGAAATATCAACAGAATGACAATTTCTTCGCTAGTTTATTAACACAAGGTATTAAGGCAATAACTAATCGAAGAAAAAGTTGTTGATGCATAACATTTTTGTTATCACGGCTTAGAAAACCCGCCTCATTAATATTTTTCCCAAAATTTTGCTTAAGTTTGGAGATGGGCGAAATTGACGCCCCTTCTGTTACCTCAGAAGTTAAAATAAGACCAATGTGATATTCTGAATCACGTCCCTCCCACACAAATCTCCCCATCCTAGGTAATGTTGTACAAATGCTAACATCTTCTTATATATCTATGACTTCACATTTTTTGTTTTTACAATTGTTGTATAAGTTGGAAGCATTTGCTGCGCCCTTTGAAATTAGGACACTGAGGGTGAGGATATTAAATAGTGTTACAGACCAGAGCCTCTGCTGGAAACCACAACTCCCACATTAAAGGATAGAACACTACCAAATCGACTCTCTTTTATATGCGTTTTCTATTTTCAATTGTGCTAACCCATTGGTATTTACCTAGCAGACTGGGGGCAAATCGCGGGATTCGATATAGAGAAATTACGATCGAAATCAATTTTTAAATTCTATGAATGAAGTGGAAATTTCCAATTGCAAAAAATAGGATGTCGAGATTCAGATTATTGGAAATAATCTCATTAGAATTTGTATAATTTTTGTTCAAATGTATTTCCTTTTTACAATAAATAACTGCGCGTTTCGATCGTAACATTCTCGCTTTCGAATGCCGTGATTAGGCCCCTGCTTGGGTACCACGATTGATCGGTTTAAAAAATCTTCGCTGGGTTATCGTCGTGCAAGAAGTCACCACAGTGCTAAATGAACATGTTTCAGAGGGTCGTTGTGGTTGTTGTTCGATACGAACGGGCCAAAATTAAATTAGTCACAAAAACAACAACCACAAATGAATACACCAACAACAAGAGTAGCGTCGAATAAAAGGCAGACGCCAATGCGGACAACACAAAACAGAGTAGACAACAGACAACAACACATGAAAAGTTCACATTTTGTTGGTCTTCCCAAAACTGTAAAAAAAACAGAACTCGTCGAAAAACGAGACGAAACATAAACATCAGTGAACCTTTTAGAGTGCGGACAGACGGACAGGCGTACGGTCGGGTCGGTCCAATGGGCCACGGCTACGTACATCCAGCAGGCAGTGCTCAGTACTTGTGGACGTGGGGTGTGTGTGTGTGTACTACACATTTATGTTTTGGTTGCTGAAAACTGAAAACTTGCTGTTTGGCCTAAACCAAAAGTTGTATTGCATTAACGACAAGCGACAACAACAACAACAACAACCAGTGATCTTATGGTTGACTGAATACTTTCAAGCTGTCCGTCATCCAGTCAGCCAGTGGTGAAGTTGCAGACGAAGTTGGAGTCAGCAGACACATTGTGTCTGTTATACATTTTCCAAGTCCCTGAAGTCTGCTTAGGACGTTGTATGTCCATACATACACATCTACGTACGTACATATGTATGTATGAGTGTGTTTTCCATGGCGGCAAAATAAAAAAGTCATGCTTTATGCTTGCAACTTCTGAAAGGAAGCACACAAAAAACAGCATCAGAAACCCCATCAGACCAGGCAGGCCAGGCATCCGCACTCCCCAGTCCCATGTCATAAAATATTGTTCATACATACACACATACATATCTACATGCAATATATAGTCGATAGTGAAAGGTTTCAGTTCTAAGTCCCGGAGTATCAGATTTCAAATTAAAATTAAGGGGGGTGCAAGTTTTTGGAAGGTAACACGCAGTCCTATCTGACATTTGAAAATTCTACTCTGTGTTTGAATTCACTGTAATAAATCACACAAACGTGGGGTGAAATGCATCACTTTACATATCGAGAGGTGAATTGGTAGCAGATTGAGTAACTTTACAACTCCCATTTAAAAATAATCCTTCCTTTCCGAAGTGTAGCAAGCGGAATGCCAAAACGATTATACTCTATCGAAACTGTTTTGATTTAATTGCAGTTTATCTAATTGGAAATGTTCCATCCGAATTTATGCATTTAACAACCAACCACTTGCCTGGTGTTAATTGTGTTCCACAAGGTTGTTGCATTTACTATTTTGTATTTTTCTTTTATTTATTTCATTTGATATTAGCACGCCATTAAGAAATGCCAAAAAAATCGTTATCGTAAATATCACGTTCATTCAGCATTTGGTCGATACGCTTCACTACTCCCCAATATATTTGTTCAATGTTAATTTTCATGCATTTTTCTGTTCTTTTCAATGTGAATGTGCGTAAATTATGGGACATTTTCAATGGGTTTCGTTCGTGACAAAATGCTGACAATTTTGTTGTTGATGGACTTCAAAATCACACTATGCCCAGTGGAGGAGATCGTCGCCGCTCAGCTGCAGCCGTGTAAAATATTAAAATTTAAATGAATTACGTTAACACGAGCAATATTAGAAGCAGTCGACACTGTTTGAAAATGGTTCGTTGTGTTAAGGCCTTTTTAGACATACAAACAATTTGCGCAAAAAACCGCTTTGCCCAAAGGTTTGCATTTGTAGGACAACACCGGAGTATGTAAGACATATTATCTCATATTTTGCACAAACTGTCTAAACCCCCTATTAGCGAAGGTGGCCATTAAAGGGTTTCGTTGGTGCAACGGAAGATTACATTTATGGCAGGTTTAGAGTGAACCAGTGATACTTTTGCCTTAGCACAACGAAGCGTTTTTCTTTCAGTGTACGTTGACAATACTGATGGATTAGCACTTTGTGTGCTTTCCTTGCACTTTCATGAAAAAACCTGTGCCATTTAACATTTATTATTTATTTCTTAGTTGATTTTTAATTACTCTGCTTTAACGATCTTTGACTACACGTTAATTAGCGCGCATTTTAAACAATCTACCGACAATAATCGTTAAGGTTTTAATGGGATGGTGTGGCTAAAATAAAAGTTTAACTATGTGATCGCTTTGTGTGTACCACTCGTCTATTATTAAGGACTCGCGCTATCTAAATTCTGTATGATAAAAGATGGTTAAGAACAGATCGATAGAATAGCAGGATAAATAATTAATAACATAAACTTTTTACAGAAATGTATTCTTAACAGCAATGATATGTGCGAAATATGGAAATGTGAACCCATGAAATTCAAATGAGATTTCAGAACTGTTTTCAAATATAACAGTCGTAACTTGATTAAAATTTACCCCAATCTGTAGAATATCCAGGTGCAAGTTTAATATTCACTAAAAGCAATCTGCCGCTTCAGGGCGTTATCGTAAGGATGCAACACTTGAGGAGCTTTAGCCGAATTCCACAGAACTAGAAAGCTTGTTTTAGTTTATTTTATTAAGTCTGAAAGTAATGTAAAATATAGAGATACTATTTCATGCTACGAACAATTCTACTATTTCTAATTTACTTCTTCACTCCAATCATTGTGGCAGATTCAGCGAATAAAAGCTTTTGTCAAGAAAACAACAACATTTTCCAATAACACAATTATGTAGTTGGAAATTAATTTCATAGAATTCAAAACATTCCGACCGTCCATTGTCTTATCTTCAACACAAACGTAATTCTCCGTATATAGAGTGCGTGATTGAAATATAACATCTCCGGTACTAGCTTCGGCCTAATTTCTATGTTTTTGTTTTCGATAAACGACTTTTTCTAGTCAATAGTTCGAGTGAATATGGAAAATGTATTCAATAAAAGGTTTTCAATTTGTCTCTTTGATACTTTGTTCATACCACCATTTTTATGTTTTTATTTGAATATCTTTTATTATTATTATTATGTTGAATTTAATTTTTGCAGGCATTTTGGCTAGGGTATGGGGTTTCTCGGACTTTTTTCATTTCCCGGGAAAACGAGAATGCCAAGTTTCATTCTCCGGATTAATTTTTTTTGGGTATGTCCAATATTTTGTAAAATATATTTTCAAACTTTTATTTTTTACAAATTTGTTTTAAATACTGACGAATTACAAATTAAAAAATGTTTTTGTAAAATATTTTGTCTCTAGAACAACTAATCGTCAGAATATATAGGGTCCGCCATCTAACGTTTTTTTTTTCAACTATTCAACCGTTGGACTATTATTTGTGGGGTGCCCGAGGCAGCCATTTGAATGAAATTATTTTCCATTATTAACCGGAAGGATTGTACTTTCAAATAAAAAAAAAAGAAATTTGAGAAAATATTCAGTAGTTTTTTTATAGCATTTCAAAAAAAAAGTTATTTTGCGGACCCTATATAACATAGAATATTATGAATATTATGACGTCTTTAATTTAGAAGATTCATTCGCCTGAAGACGAAAATATTTTACGGAAACAGGCGAGAAATATTCGAAACTGTGAAAACAAATTTAACTTTACAATTATAAAAATATAATTAATAATAATATCAACAAATTGTTAATATTAATATTGTTAGCTTCCGTTGAAGTGTATGGGGAGGAAAGTGTGGAGAACCAAGAGATTTAATGTTAAACCAGATAGAATGAGGGATTAAGTATTGGCACACTTAAAATCCTCACAAAAACTTGTAATTCCACTACATCGTTAAATCCTTAATCTCTATAGCATAATTGTGAAACAATGTTAAATGAGTTGGAAAGGGAAAATATTTAACTATCATCGACTGAAATTACTTTTGCGAAACCCAGAGAATTGAAATTCGTTTTAGATTTTGTTTGTTAAAAAATCAAAATAAAACTGTTTACAAATTACCATTTTTATTATGAACTGAAATATAAATCTATGCTTTTGAAATAGTTCTACAGTTTACATTTAAAAAGTGAAACTAATTTAGTGTTCATAATAATCAATAACATATTTTTTAAAATATCCCGTTTTCGGGAATTCTCGGACCTCAAACCCTAGTTGTGACGCTCGTAAAATTGCTAATATCCGCAATTCCGCCATTTATTATTACTTAATAGTAATTGCTGTCTAAATTAGATATTCCAATTGCCCGTATTTGCGTCAAAAAGGAGATAAACATTTACTTACACTTTTCCACACACTCGTATACGTATACACGTGAACACATATATGTACGGATGTGTGTTCATATCACAAGTTTACGACACTTGTCTAGAAGTCTTATCTGTGAATTGCGGTGTTATTCTGCTTAATTAAAACTAAAACAAGTAGTACATGCGAAGACACACAATCCGGGGTCTTGAATGCCATCGGACCGAATCCATATACACTCTCCACATTACTATTGGCCCATTAAAGGACGTTATTTCCTGGCCCATTTATGCCGTTTGCAATGGGATGTTAGTTTTTCATTTTTCCGTTCGCTCACTCGCTCACACATTTTAATCGTGTTTTCCCTTTCTATACTCGTATATGTTGCAAACGCAGTGCCAAATTTAATACACCCGTCATTCCAGTATGTGGTGGAGGCTACACAAATAGACCAATGCTATGCTTGAGGTGAACCACGTTAGAAAGGCCTACATCGCATCGTGTATGTGATGATCGCGTAGACGATGGAAATGAAAACTTGAGATAGACGTGACAATCGAGATAAGAAAATGTATCATGACGAGATAAACGTTCTCATAGAAACATCCACAATTCAAGTCAAGGAACTGGCTTTTGAAAGCGAATAAAGTGCAAATCATAATTCAGCAAACGTGTATTCGTACTTAACTCATCCATTATTCCACCCTACCTCTGAGGCAGCCGTGGGTTCATGTACGGTAAATATGTATGAAGGATGTGGTTTCAGAAACTAGCTAGCACTTCTGAAAACAATCTCACAATATATATACAGAGTGACCTCGACTACCGCAACTAATAGAAATCGGGGTAGTTGCAAGAATCGAGTCAAACAAGTTCTACAGGGTAAATGTTCGGATTCTTACTAGAAATATATATTTCATTCATTTGGATATGAAAATAAAATAAAAATGTATAACTAAAATAAAACAAGTGAGAAACTTAAAAAAATATTTTTGTAAAGTTTTTTTCTTAATTTAAAAACATAGTCTAGCTCATCTTACAATCATAAGAATCGACTTCAGCATTTCTACTGAATTTCCAAGATTTCAACCAAAATTCAAAATTTGAAATGTTAAGCGTTGCGTTAATCGTGGAGTTGCGGTAACCGAGGTCTCACTGTATATAGATATATTCGATTTTATTGAATCATCCACCGCGTTCAGAATAAATTCCAATTTTGGTGTGTTGAATTATACAATACAAATGATATAACTTCTTGCATAAATCGATATTAATACGTTTTCTGAATTTGATAATTTTTCTTCTCTCCCTTCCTCAAGAAAAAAATAATATCCACTGTTAACCATTAAAAGCTCTTTTTTCAAAGGGGTGGCCAGTAGAGCGTACCAGGTTACAAGTAAAAAAAAAGTTCGCCGTACACCTTCGAATATGAAGTATTATTGAAAGGTACTTTCAACAAAAATTTTTTATTTTTTATGCCGAACGTAGGGGTGGCGCTTTTACATTTTTCTATATAACTTCTGCATTTATAAACGGATTTTAAAGTGTGATACATCGATGTTTTTGTCTCGACGAGGCCGATTTTTTTTTTCTTTGAAGTCATTGAGCTCAAGCATGATTCATGATTTTATGCGAGCTTTAATTTTCTGATATTAGAGTGGTACATTAGGGTAGTAGCAACTGAGATATGATGGGTAAGTACCAGAAGGGGAGCTCAATGACTTCAAAGACAAAAAATCGGCGTTGTCGAGACAAGAAGTTATATAGAAAAAAGCGCGACCCCTACGTTCGGCATAAAAAAATAAAAAAAAAAAATTTTGAAACTACCTTTCAATAATACTTCATATTCGAAGGTGTACGGCGAACTTTTTTTTGAGGTACGCCCTAGTGGCCAGTTAATTTTTGAATAAATATTCACCCACATTTTTAATAAATTTGTAATTTATTTTATTTCAATTTTCAGATTTCTGCGCAGGCAAAGGCGAAATAAACAAATAAGTTCAGGTATGTACAACAAAAGTATTAATATTTATGTTTCTTCCTTTATTAAATTCTATAAAATTATAAAAACAAACTATTACAAGATAAATTATTGAGAGTAAAGTTTGGAATTAGGGTTGTCTTTTCTCTCCATACTTGCCGCGGAAAACGTGTATTTCAATACGAAGCCCGCGGCAAGAATCTGTTACAATTTTTCTTTTCTGTTTGTTC
Organism: Polietes domitor; assembly: GCA_947397865.1. Classification (NCBI taxonomy): domain Eukaryota; kingdom Metazoa; phylum Arthropoda; class Insecta; order Diptera; family Muscidae; genus Polietes; species Polietes domitor. The sequence continues at coordinate 190,470,876 of OX377620.1, read as the reverse complement.
AGCTTGAGGTCATATCTGGTATTTTTATTATTTTTTTTCCAATATTTCGGTTGCCTTCTTTAAAACAATACCTATTTGTCTGCAGAAACTTCATTAATTAATCCGCTGCGAAATAATCAATCTGTCTATCAATCCCCAAAATATTTGAGGATGCAATAAACTTGTCCCAGTTGGAAGTATAATCGTATATTAATATATTTAGCAATTCAAAAAAGGATTTGTAAACCCCGCGAACTATGTCTACACATAGCTTTTACTCTTCCGTATCTTCTTCCATACAAAAGTATTATTTTCTTACGGATGCTGGATGTTAGGCATGACGGCTTCTGAGTAAGCAATGTATTTTTGTTGATTGAATTGTTTAAGTTGAAATAAAAGAGGAAAGTAAATGCTGTTCTTTGTGAATAAAATGGTAAAAGTCAGCTGGGTTTCAAGAAGGCTTTGGCGGTGGTTCAGCCGTTTTCTCAACCACACCTGGCAGGTTTTGACTACACTGGTAGCCGGTTATGATTAATTAATATATTACCGTTAAACTTAGACGAGATCAAAGACATCAACTTGCCTTAGCACATTTAGTTTATGCGTCGAGAGCATCCACTTCGCAACTGCTCTTGGTGGTGAGAGATCGGTATGGCAACAACTACGAGTAATCCAATTTTCTTGTTGTTGTAGTTGACGATATATTGATTTGCAACAACAACAGCTAGAGTCGTGGTGTTAGCAGCAGACAAGTGTGCCGCTCGTTGTTGTTGTTGTTCGATTGGCAGGTTGGCTGGTTGGTTGATTTAGTTGGTCGGTTTGAGTAGGTAGTTTGTGTTGTTGTTGTTTTTTCTCTTTTTTATAGATTTGGCAATTTTTTTGTGGTTGTTTTGCTTTCGTTCACCTTTTGGCCGGGTGTAGGCAAATAACTCAGCAACATCAACAATCAACGACGTGCTGTTGTCGGTTGTATGCCGTGAATGAATACGATTGCTATGCTAATTGGATTAACACACAACGGCAGAGATTATGGAGAACAATTTCCACGGAGATTTTGGAAAATATTTATGGGGTTTTTATACGAATTTCACATTCACGTTGCAAAAAATGTGTAACAATTATTTATTACAAAATCGGTTTTCCCCGAAAAGTTTTGTTTTTTTTTTTTTAAGCCGGAATTTGATTTATTTGTGGGGTTAGTTTTTATTTATAGTTTCACAATTTCATATATTAATTTTAGATGCATTCATTGTTTCCTTCTAATATTTGTATTTTTCTTAAATATTTCTAATTAATTGTACATTTCAATGATTTTCAATTGCACTTAGGCTTTTTGCTTTAGCATCTTCTTCTCTTATGGCTTGAGCTGCTGTTTCGCCTCCTTATGATTCAATTCATTTCTGGTTTTGTTTTGTTGCTTTGTTGGTTGTATTCTGGATTTCCTTTTGGCACTCTTCTTCTGTTCACTTTAAAAGGAAAAAACAGGCATTTTAACATTATTAACAGCGCCAGCAATATCACAAATTTCAAACATAGCTCTCCCTGTCTCTCTCTCACACTGTCTCTTGATTTCCTTCCCTTGACACTCTTTCTCAGAGGCAGCAGTAATTTCTCTTCTGTTACTGCTGCTACTCAACAAACTGAGAAAAACTTGTTGTAGTTGTTCTTCATGTTATTGTTGTCTTTTGCACGTTGTGCTGTTTTTAATGCTTGGTTTGGTGTTTGTTGTTGTTGTTGTTGCTGTTGCGCTAGTGGTTATTGTCGTCGTTGTTTCCCCTACGATATTTAAGCTGTTGAATAATTCCTTTCAGACAAATCCGGTTTTATGTGTTTAACAAAACCACTCCACTCGGCCAAGTATGTAATTTAATTTTTTGATAATTTTATACATATTTGGGTACTTTTGTTTTAATTGAATTCTTTTGGAAGGCATACAATTTTATTTGTTTTGTTGGTGACCCTTGTGATGGGGCGAATTTGTTTTATTTACTTAATTAAACACATTCGTATTCGTTACTCATTCGTTTATGATGATTGACACACTGTAAACAACTCACTGGTTGGTTTAATGTATTGGCGAAAATGTTGTTATTTGCTTTATCTTTGTTGATTTTTTTTATTAATTTTTTGCAGTTTTCCAAACTTGTATTATCGAATTTTGTATAATTGTGTCTTCAGTTTTTTCCTTTTGCATATTTTTAATTACTATTCAATTTGATTTGTATTCATTGCTTAGATGGAAATGCGTTTTGACATTCCTTTTCTTAAATTATTCGCAAAAGTTGTGTTTTTTCACTTCGAAAATACCGTCGAACGCGCGCTGGCTGATATCTGTTCAATTGAAAATTTTGCGCAGACTTCCGTGCACGACCACCCCCTTTCAATGGTAAAAATATACTAAAAGAAATACGTTTTTCTCAATCGCACAATGCCGGCGTACAACTAACGCTTGTTTAACATCTCATTAGCTCTTTTTACATCGTGGTATCTATCACATTGCTTAACATCACCACACACAAGACCTGTGACGTACAGCAGTATGAACAGCAAACGGCAAGCATCAAACTTTAACATGCAATCGACCAACTAGAAGTGAGAAGAATGCAGAGAGAACCATCAAACATGTTAAACGAGCATTCTCTCTTGCCCATGGAGCGACTTGCCATCCACAAAATGTTAACGCACTACTCGAAACTCACTCTTGTCTCGCGACGCTCTTTAGTTTTCCGTTGTCAAATGTTTACGTTTGTTTTGTTAGCTGACGTTAGGGTTGTCAGGCATTGCGCGCGACTTCTGACTTCAATTAAAAATCTATACTTGGAATTAACCCGTTAAAAATTAAAAATCGACATATATTTGACTATTTTGTGTGCGTTGAAAAGATTAACTTCATTCCGAATAGTATCTCAATTAAATTATCCACATTGGAGAGGAGAATGGGTTACTCGTGGTGATAAAACCCATACGACATTGACTTTTGTGTGACTTCCTTCACAGCTTGAATGACAGAGCATTTCTATATAGAAAATGTATATATGTGTAAATATTAAAAGTTTATTAGAAAAAAGCGAACATACAGTCGGTAATGTAAAGTAAAAATCAGGAACTATCGGCTATATTTTTCAATTTAGCTTTTTTCGTAAAATCTGTATTAATCGACATGACGTTATGTGATGTGTGAAACAATTTCATTATAATAAATTCCCATAACCAGATCTCTTTCCAAAAATGGTCAATCTCCAATTACAAATTGTGGTGATATCCCGACATCTGACATCCCTGCTTAGAATCTAGCTAACATCTGTTAAATCAGCTGTTCTCTGCGTTAACATTAGGCTCTCTCGCAGTGTCTCTCGTCTCTAACGTTAGTGCAGTGCTCTGGGACTGTGTGAGTATATGCTCGCATATTGTTTTGTAGCCTCGCTTGTTGTTGAGTGTTTGTTTTACTTTTAACATTTGAAGATTACGGATATTTCGTGTATTTTTGGTGGGGTTTAGAAACCATAACCTACCCTACCACTGGCCAAACTCGGTACTGTTTGTTTACACGTTGGCCATTTTCGTATCGATTTGAACAGTCATCCGCTATATTTGACTAAAAGACCTTTGTTCATCTCATCATACGCACATACATATTTGAGTGTATGTTGGCTCGGGGGTAAAAGTATGCGAAATTCTATGAAAACAAGAGTCAGCACTCGACACTGTGTTAAATGTGAACCTAGGGTGATTATAAATATGCTTTAACTTGAATATTAATACTGGTGGATGACTTAACTTAAAAAGAAACATTCATAGAATCCTTATAAATACCCTTGAATTAGAGGTAATGCAAATAATGGATTAAACAGAAAAGAAGAAAAAGCTTTGCAACTTGACCTTCGTATAAGAGCAGGCTTTCAGAAAGTGTAACTTTTGAGCACCCATATTAAAAACAGGGTCAGTTTTGCAGTAAACACAAGTGGTCTGTCTACCTGGGCTATAAAAAAATGGATTGACGTGGCGACTCCAGCCAACATACATTTTATAGTTTTTACAGAATAATGTCATTCGGAGAAATGATGTCTGATTCCAGGATCGCTGTGCTTTTCTCTTCTCACGTCCCCCATTACTGGGCCATTGACTTCCAATGTCTTAAATCAACGACGCCATTCTTCAAGTTTTTGATTGGAACCCATAAATTACCATAACACTTTATCGTGCAGCTCACTCAGCACTCAGCACACAGCTCTCACATCCACCCCTTCCTCTTCCTCCAGCGATTGATAAGAATCTTTTGGCTATTGCGAGTAGATGAATACTGGAAGCGTGAATGTCTGATAAGTTCTTACCTTTTCTGTGGATGTCTTAGATGTGCTGCGCCGCATTTTAAATATGTACGTCGTCAGTTCATGTTTAGAACTCATTAAATGCCCTTTTTCCCTGAACGAGAAACGGTGAACAAAGAAGAAAAAACGAAGAAGAACTGATTTCTGCTGTTGCCAAAGAACACGGCAAAAATTAACTCCTAAAAAGAGGCGTCTGTCTGTAAGACTCAAATTAACCGAAGTTTAATTAAAAATTCACTTATTTTGTATTGTTTATGTCGTAGTTGTTGTTGTTGTCGTTGTCGTTGTTGGTGCTGCTGTTATTCGTGTATCTGTATCTAAACCAAAACTTTATTAGGCGTAGAAATGAAGGGAAGATAAAAGACATAAAAAGGAGAACAAAAAATGGATGCGAGACACAACAAAAGGTCCGCGTCTCCACCGTCAAATGTCGGCTTCAGCCACAAGAATAATTAAAATGTGGCAAAACATAAAGTCAGCAGACACCGAACAATGATAGCCCTACAGACAGTCTGTTGATGCGATTCATCTTCCTTAGTCGCTCATATAGAGGTGCATTGGTGCTGCGTCCAAATGCAATACCTACCCCTTTTAGAGTTCTCGTCCTTTCGTCATTTGTATAAGTTGGAATCTTTAGATTAGATTAGATTCGATTCAGATTACATTCTCTAGATTTATATAAGATAAGATAAAGAACAATTAGGCCCATTTTTACGAGGACTCGGAATATTGATACATAGCGAGTTTTCTGATTGCTATCGCTGGTATAAAGCGTAATTCTGATATGAGTCTACGCTTTAGACAACCAAGATCACTAAAAAACCTTGTAAAGGTTTACAACGCATTGACCGTTGGGAGCCAGTTCTGAACACTAGGTTCCTTTTTAGTGAGTACAAAATGATATCGCGCACATTTCTCTGATTGAAAGCAGCTCCCCTCTTATCACTTCGGGGAAATTTTTTAGATTATTTGTTGTGTTTGTTGACTTTAGCTAAATTTGGAAGCGTGTACGAAGTATTCGGTTATACCGATTGACGGAGTCAAGAAACGACTTCCCTTGTAATTTGTTGTTGCTACCTCCCTTAGAGATGACCGAACTGGCTGGTGCTGCATTGTGATGACTGATTAACACGATGTTTGATGATGAGTTCCGGTGGCCGCAATTCAGCAATTGGTTATTGCGGCAAATTGGTGTAGTTGTGTTTGGCCATTTTATGTCCAGTCATTAAAAGATCTTTGACTTGTGTGGTGTGGGGGGAGGGGTTTCAGTTCGGACGACCCTATGCTGACGTTTGTGATATGTTGCCATTAAATTGGCCATAAAGAATTAAAATTAAATTAAACGCCGCGGTATTGGTTTAGTCATGCCAAACCACGGAATAGAGCTCCAAAAAAGAACAACGACTGGGGATGAATGGGGGGATTTGTATTGAACGAAATAACTAAAATTATGACGGCTCTATGCGGTCTAATTAAAGAAGGCAGTCAGTCAGTTTGGGGCTACATAGAAAAACATTAAAACATGAAATGTGAAATTATAGGTATTACTTCGAAATCCCCCCAAAATAACGAACAACAAATTGCCTATAGTGCAAATATGTACTCGTACATGTGGATGTGAACGGATGTATTTAAATGAAAAATGATACGAATCTGTAGTTCTTTCTTAACCGCTTACGCCGAAACCCAGCACACAATTTGGTGGTTCATTCAATTTAGACGAATTTTCGGTATTTTATCGGGTGGATTTTGTGTGCCTTGAAAACTTCCAAACTATTTCACAAAAGCCGGCCCATATGACACTGGCTTGTTGGCGACTTGTCTTTAGATTATCATCAATTATAGATTATTATCATTTATCTCTCACCAAAATACTAATCGGCGTGATCGTTATATTGTTTTACAGCGTAATATAAGCTTTATTTTATTATCAATGCCTGCATTCGTTGGTTTGAAATCCATATTGTACCGATAGAACCCGGATATATTTCTTTGAAGGATCCACATCGTGGAAGAATTTGAAGTTCAAGTCAGGTTAATGAAAGTCAGAGTACATAGATTGGCACTGTGACAGTTCAGTTTTAGAATTATGATCCGTATTTGGTTATTTTTCAGTGTTACCGTCAGAAGCCAAAAATTATCCTTTTTTAAGCCTTAAACGCACTCGCTTATTTATTTTTAACGGCATAATTTTTGTTCTAAAAATGTTGGTCTTACAACGTTCATTGCTTCTTGTGTAATTGGTTAGATCTTTTCTGCATATTTTTGGAAATTTAAAATCTTGACATTTTATCTAATTTAATCTAAGCGGCAATTGTGTTTGTTTGTAAAATGGAGCGATCCTGTCCAATTTTACTTAAAGAATAGTCTGGAGGCTAGTTTAGGCTTGTTTATTGGCAAATAAAACACACTTTGCCTCTAAGTGTCTTCTTATTCTCCTGTTGTGCCGTTAAATTAATAATTTTAAACTTACAAATCTAAACATAGATTTTTTATAAATTAAAGAAGTAATGGAGAAAGTCAATTTTGCAATTAATTTTTTGTTAAAGTGCTCTTTCTTCTTTACTCTATTCCATTTAAGCTGCTAAAAACCAATTAGATTCAGCGGACATATAGTACCAATTGCCTTGGTACTGGACTAGAACAAAGTCAAAAGCAAGTGCCAGTCTACATGCACCTCGACTATGGCTCCATGACATTGTATTAGGTCATCACAGATGGATCAGAAGAAATGTTCATATTTGATTACATTTTTCGCATCAACATATTTCTTTAATTACTGCTGTTATGGTAGTTGTTATGTTCTCTACTTTTCCTTCTCACGTTTCTCTCTCTCTCTCGTTTCAATTCCAAACAAACAACGGCCAAAGCCAAACACCGAGCATGGAGCGTCGAGCCAACTCAGCCATCCATACAAGCCATGCACTTGACATTCACATTGAAATTTATGTCTACTTAAAAATTTCGAGACGTTTTCGTTCACTTGCTGATACGCGTACTTATCTCTTATGATCTATGGCCGGCCGGTCGATAAGCTATAGGTAATACTCGGTGTAATGTTAGCCAAGTACCAAGTACGTCGCAGTAGTAGTTTTTAGCCTTCTTTGTGTGGTGGCGGACTACGCACGCACCCATTGCCTCTGAACGATATGCGCGCTATGCGTTATATGATATGCACATACACACACACTTATGCCTTTAATTGGTAGTTTAGTGCTGATGTTGTTGTAGCTATTGTCAGATGATGATGATGATATGGTGTTTCTGGTACTTTTCGAGGCTCTCGCGGGGGGAAACGGGTGTCGCAACTGAAAATGAAACTGAGACTGAAACGATTTCATGATGTATAAGGTCAAATGGTTTGCCTTTTTTGTTTGTGAATAATTATGTTTATGATTATGACTTGGCTCTGCTAGGCTAGGCTAGAGCAATGAGTATGGAGAATAAGAAGGGCAAAAAAGAATCGAATAATGGCTGTAATGAGTGTCAACAACGCGACTAAATGATTTGTATTTTTCTGTTTTTTGTTTTTTTTTTTTTTAGATTTAATGAGCTAACTATGCGCTCTGAACAAGGCATGGAAAATTGTGAAGTCAATCGAAGTTTTTCCTTGTGGATTTTCCAAAAACATTGTTTTGTTTGGCTCTCCATGTGGAATATGACAATGTTGTACTCGTCTTACACTTCAATTGAATATTGGTATTTTGAAACGGAATCTTATTATTGGTCCCAGGAAGTTGAACAATGGACAAGATCAGGCTAAATGCAACGAAGTGATAATAAACGTAATTTGCCGAAACGTATGTCCCTTTCCCCAAGATTAGCAAGGGGCAAATGTATTTCAGCAAGTTCTATTCAATCAGCTATGATTTTCCCCTTGAAAATGCACTTATTCGCATACAATTAAATCTTTTCTATCAACTCAGTAGTGATTTTTGGTTATATTGGAAAGGTTGAACTTTATCATTTGATAATGGAGTACAATATCATTGGAAATAGGCTTTTAATATTTCCCAATCTTGTTCGAGCCTTTCAAACCCAAAGTAATCGGTGGTTCAAATTTAAAATTGTTAATGGCCCACCCTATAGCTGAATTGAAGAATAGACCATCCACCAAACAACCTCAGATTGACATTTGAAGGTGTTCCAAATGTAATAAGAACAGCAAAAAGAAATAGACGGGCTTGGAATGTACGACGGTTAACACTTCGTACCAAATACCATTAGGGCACGCTCATGCTGACCGCAAGAAGTACCTTGAAATAATTAAAAATTAACTAAACGTTTACATCTTCAATAGCAGCAATGTTTTCCTTAAATCTAGTTTATTCTTGTTACCACTTTTCTACTCCAAACTATTCTCCATCCCGTCTAAGGGAGAAAGTGACCACATTTGCCTATTCTTAATTAATATCACTTCTTCACTGGCACTTGGCATTCCCCTTCTGGTGACGAACACCCTTTATTTGTGCGATGTGATTGCCAAATACGCTTTTTATTAAAATACACGCACGAGTTTCCCAACTTCTCCGATTGACTTTTCGGTTTTCAGTGAATTCATATCAAATATCCCTCAAACAACCTTATGCCTCAGTCGATTTGTGTAACTCCATTAAGACTCATTGTCGTTCGTGGGAACTGCTCCAGTTAAGTTTAATAACTTAATCTAATATGTCTTTTATAAGCGTCTAATTTCCAATTGGCTTAATTTGCATGAAAAATGTGGTTTTGTTCGCACACTCGCTGTAGACGGGCGGTGCGGGAACGGTTTTTATTTTCATTTCGGTGCGCTGTGTTGGGAGGAAATCCATTAAAAAGTTTCTTTCCATTTGAGATACGAATGATAGTGTTAAATCGAAGAGCAATGGCAATGGCACTGGGGAGACATGTGGCGGCGGAGAGACAGAGGTGTCGGCGTACAGGAAGCAGAATTAAAATCAACATTGCACCCATTCGTGGAGTGTGGAGCGTGGAGCAGGCATAGATAGTATTAGAATCGCTGGCATTGGGTGCAGTTGAAGGAATTGCCGACATAACAGGATGCACAGCCAAATTGACTTCTTGTCTTTGGGATTGTGTTTGTGTTGAACTCGAAACTTGTTTGTCAGTTCGTTGAATTTCCATTTCTTTTGTTGTTATGATTCTTCTCCCCTCACTCTAATGATTTAAAACTGAAAGGGACTTGGAATTAAAGAGAGTTTGCTGCCTTTGGGCTGATGGATTTGCTTGAAGTAGAAATGCTATCCACATTTTATAAGGCTCCTCGAAAATGAAAATTAGATAACTCCTATCATGGAAAGTTAAAAAATAATTAATAAAAAATTCAAATTCTTTCATTTTTATTTCAAAGTTTTATATTAATTTGGCGCTCTAAAAAGTAATGGTCTCTCTAAGATTTTTCTGAAATCACATACATATGTATTTGGAACAGACTTCAAACGTTATTTATTTAGAAACAAGTCTTCTTAAACTTCCTATACTTGAACGTAAACTTATTTTATTCTCATGCAATCATGAGACAAGGTGCGTCAATCCCACTTGTAAAGCCTATCACACCCAAGGACGGCTACTTTATTCGAAAATAAACTTTAAATTAACAAAATTTGCATCTGTTCCGCAAGGCTGTATTTTGCTCTACAAACAAAAGTGTTAAATAATGATGAGTGGAAAAATGTTGCCGAAGAGACGTGGCAGATATTTTTCGGTGGGCTTACCACCAAATTCCGAAGGAAAAAATCCCACAGTATTTTAAAAAAATTTTATTTGCTTTTAATTAAAAACGTGTTTGCCAATAAAATAAAAGTCAATATGAATTTTATTTGCGGATTGGCTTCCCTTTCCACATTTGTCACTCGTTTTGTAGCTGTTTGGTTAAACTTGACGGTTATGATGGGACGGAGTAGGCGAAATTATGCCACAATTCTAAACTAATTTAATGGGAAGACATTAAAAGGCTCAGTGGCATCAGGGACGATGCGGGTAAATATGGCCCGAAAGGATTTAGTTTGGTACAGACCCAAGCATAGCATTTTATCCATATATTAAAATACTTTTATGTAAATCAAATACGATTCCATGTACATAATTATTAAGGCTGTTTATCTTTAAGCCGGGATAACGAGCTGCGATAAAAAAAACGTTAATAAAAATTTAATTTTTTGCTCAAAATAAAAAAAATATTTTTTCACCTTGTCGCCAACTACAATATAAATATTTATATCAAAACAAATTTAAAAAAAAATTATGTTGTGTTGACTTTTTTAGACTTAGCATCGACAACCATAAATTTGACTAATTTGATAATTATCCAGGCTAATATAAAATGATTTTTTACAAATTTGTTTTCATACACGCATTGATATTGCTGTTGGTGGAAATTTTAAAAAATATATTTTTTATTTAACATTTAAAATTTTTTTTTTTATTTTTGTTATCCAGTCTTAACGAAAAACAGCCTATTGTATGTTTTTTTTAGTAATTAATGGTCTGAAGCTATCCCAAATATAATGTGATTTAAGCAAATGCGTTACAGGGCGACTTTTTTTCAAGGTGTAGTAAATCGTAGTCTGTGATTTCTGGTGTTTTTTTCTCAACAATTTTATTAAGACTTTAGTTAAAATTCTCTCTTTTTTAAGATGATTATACCACCGCTTTAAAAAAATATGTGTAAATATATGTACAAATTAAGTAAATCTCATTGGTGCTGGTGAGATTATTCTAGAACAACCAGTGCGATTATTCTATGCATATATCGCTGAGGAGATCTTTGACAGGTTCGAAAAGAGCTTCTCGTACAAATTTTGTTTCTACATTAGATTGAATTTTTGTGTGGGTGTTTTTATGCTCTCCTACCTATATGACGTCAGTGATGTACTCATTGTAAAAAACAATGTCGGAGACTGATTAGAACACCAATTCTCACGGCCGAACGAAGAATGGATTTCCAAGCACTCCTTCTCCAGTTTATAATGCCAAGTTTTGGAGTTTTGGTCTTCCCCTTCTACTTCCAATCGTTATAGTAGCTCAGATAGTACCAGTGTCTTGTAGAGGGCATTTTTCGTCAACTTCTAATGAATTTGTATCGTTTTTTCGAATGTCGAATATTTAGTAGAGATTTCAACTTGAAATATATTTCAAAATTTCAACCACTTTGACCATGTTATATTCAAATTTTGGGAGTTGGACTCATAAATGTATATCATTGTAGCATTCCTAAGGTGCAGTACAATACAAAAGTGTCATATGTACACTTACATGACAAGTAAACACACATTATTCAAACCATCTACCCATTATCCAGGAATGTTTGTTGGTGCCTATTCGATTTGGCTAGCTTCGATTGAACGTCTAATGTATGTTCATATCATAGCAAAACTAATCTTCGAAGAGTTTATGATACGAAGTGCTCATGTTTTGAGATCGATTTCAATAACATTGATATACTAATTTGTGTAATCCGATGACAATGCTTCGTCTAATCCGATTGTAGTTCGACTATATCGAAACGTACGTGGAATGACATATTAGGCTCGAATAGGATCTCTCTTTATTGATGCTTTAGCAAATATTTACTGCATCCACATCAAATCATGGAGAATATGTTAAATACACAATTTATTACAACAAATCACAAACATTCACGAACAAATCTTATCGAGCAAATCCCTTTTGTGTGCTCCCTTGGCCATAATAATCCCTAGTCCGGTTGATAGAATGAATGGTCTGCATGTCATGATTCCGAAGAGGAGGCACTTGTAGCAACAGCAAAACGGCCACATGGACGTATTTCCGGTTTTATCTGTGAGCTGACCCACAACGTGCACGGAGACAGTTACTTTGGTCATATACCCCACATAATAGCAGACGTGACACTTTGCGGTTACCACACACACACATAATCACTGTCCTCCGCGCTTCGGTCATGATGGAAGTGCCTTCTTTTCTTCTGTAATGCGCTTACTTTGCGGTTTTGATAAGGTGTTGTCTGGATGTGATGTGATGCGATGCGATGTGTGGGCAGCTGGATGGACACTGTTGGCGGGGGGAGGGCGGCCACATACATGGAGTGTGTGATTTTCGGTGTATGATGTGGACATCAGTCCACGTACCTCCATGCGTGTGTGTTTGTGGAGAAAAGGAAAATGGTATGAAAGGAAAGTAAAGTGACAAAGTGGACATATGCTTGTTTGTCCATAGTCTCTGGAACATGTAACATGCCGAATATAATAAAATAAAAAACGACAACATTTAATCTCACATAATTTATTTAAATAACGTGTCAGAATGAGCAAATGTTGTCGGTGTTGCTTTATTTCTTAAGAGAGAGAGAGAGAGCGAGAGAGAACACCAACCTACAGACACACTTCTGTAAAGCCTCAGGCTGGAGCGCATAAATCTTTTGTGCACGTCTTTCGTGTGTGGATTAAACACTTTCCTTGTGGGTGGGTCTCGGGTTATTGTTCTTGACGAACACTCGCTACACTCGAATAAAAGAGACCGGATTAAATTCTACCAGAACTTTGGCAACTTCGGATTAAGAGGTCAATTGCCAGCTGCTGCGAAGAATTGGTGTGAGCGCCTCGATTACTGGTTCCGGTGGGAACCGTTGCCGGCAACAGATTGTTGGTGTTTGGGTTAGCATCTCCGTATCTCAGCTGCCAGAATGCCAGAGTCAAATCAAAGCGTTCGCTTGAAGTAATTCACTGATCGCATTTGCTACACTCGCCGAAAGTAAAGCAGCCGTTTTTCATTGAGTGTAATTAACGACATAAACGTTAACGTAATTGACAGCAGCAGCAGCGGTGACAACAAAAACAACGGCACGATAAATACATACATACGTGCATACTATTTAAGCCAGAAGTGGTGTTGGCCATAAATGTCTGGCTGATGTGTTCAAGACAAATCTCGCACAGATCACAAAATATGTACATATGTACTCCTCCTACTCCTACACACTGTACGACGAGTATGAGTGTCCGTCCGTCCGTCCACATGTACACCTATAAACAGTCAGCCGGACTCAACAATTGGAACTGCTGACCATTCGCTCATCCATTCCGTCTGTTCGTTCGCTCGTCCGTTGATGTTCATGTGAACCGCAGTCATTGCATGGGCCATTTGGTGGCCGATGATAAATGTTTGTGCGTTTACGTTTTAATAGTGAAATAATTGATAATTTAGGTCAACAGTTACGCTTAATGGCTTAGTATCGATGGCATCTCATATATATTGTTTCCTCTTCGCCGCGTGTTTTGTATGTGCTTTTGCTTGTGCGCCTGCGTCTGTGATGGCTGCTTTTGGGCTTTCTTTGTGCGCCTTGAAAAGAAGCGATTTCGTTTGGTTTGATTTACTTTTGGCTCAAATAACTTTCGCTGCCGCAGCAGCAACAGCACACGTAGGTTCCACAAGGCCTTCTTCCATTGAGATTGTTTGATTTGAACAGAAAGAAACATTTACACACTTTTTGTTGCATTTGTACGCGTATGTGCTTCCGACTGCTCTAATCGATTTGATGTGTTCGATTACTTGCAATTTTAGAGATGATTGTCGAATGAAAGAGAAACCAAAAACCAAGAAAGTTTCCCCGTTTCCGAAAATAAGCGAACCAAAGCGTGAAGAAGAGACGAATTGGCGACAAGCTTGAAATAATGTCGCAGAAGATGAGTTAGCTATGCGTGGTATTGCAAAAATCTATCTGTTGAAACAAGGCCATATTTATTGCAGAGTAGTTACCTCGACCGAGGAAAAATGCCAAATTCTTGGCAAAGGTGTTATTTTTTAAAAGATTCAAAGTGGAAATATTCTGATTTATACTATTCCGAGCAGTTTAAATTGTCCAAAAATAAAAAAATAATAAAGTAGTGTTGATGCAATAACCACTTTAGTTTTGATATTTTATGGTCCCCAACTACAAAAGTAGTCCGATTCGATGTACAGTTTATATTTTTTATAAAAGCACACCTCATGGAAAATGTAAAAGAATTTGGAGGTGTTACGCTACGAATGTGCATTTGTGAGAGAAATCGTACCACAAGAATGTCATAACGGATTTGGAGCTAAGTGGTTGAGCAGAAAAATTAAATATTGTTGAAATCTGTTCACATGTTCAGATCGCCCACTTAATATTATTTCCAAACTTCTGGTGTATTTTTCATTTTAACTACTTTGAATCAGAAAAAAGACTATTTGAATATTGTTATTGGCTTAAAAATTGTGATGAATTCACGCCAGTTTATCTGAGAACCATAGGCATTTGTTGCTAATCTCGAATTTGCGCTCCCAGTTGCAGGGAGTGATGCCATTAAAAAAATCCTTTAAAAGCGAATCATTTGTTAAAGAAATACTTCAACTACCGTGAGACTGAATGCCTTGTTTGTAGATTTCTTTCAGTCACTTCAAATAGCAGACTGCGAGACATGCGTCATTCAGATTTATTTATTGAAACCATCGAAATGATTCATTCTTCAGTTAAAAGAATACAAAATTTGGCAAAACCACAAAGCACACAACCAATAAAGTTATTCACTTCAAGTGAACGTCAAGTCTATTGACTTGTTATGGTGACGTCTCAGGTGTTCAGTTGAACATAATTACCCAGCAAAAATTGTGGGTGCCACACTGAATGCCAATGAATGCCTTTGACGGCAGAAGCTCAATGAGACTTGATGCATAAATTGTGCTGACATCAGGTGTGAATGCCACATCGCTACTGCAAATGTTGTCAAGTAAACCGTCTCCGCCTACTCATCTCCAATCAATCGAATTCAATTATCAGTTCCAAGAAGTTCTTCATGAATATTATTAACACTGACAACTTCCCAACCACCTACAGCGGATAAACAAACTCTGCAATTAATAAATTCAAAATTATTCTTAAAGTAATGACCATGTTTTTTGAGCACTTCGAATAGATTTGCTAGTCAAGAGAACCTATTATCTTACTGGTGGATAATTGGTCGGAAATTATCGATATTTGTGTTCCGATCCCAATATATGAGATGCTGTATGTTCAGTTTGTGAGCCCTTAACTTAACTTTAAAGTTCATCAACTTCTTCTTCACTGGGGAACTTGTTTTAAGAACAGCGTGCAAGAGAAGCGTTCACTGTGTGATTTCGCTTTTGGGCTGGTGTTAGTCGAATATGTTTTCTGCTTTAACATCTAAAGGGTATGCCAAAATTAACTCCAAATATAATACTTTATGATTCTATAATGAAATCTATGTAATCCAAATATGGATATAGAATAGATTTTATTATAGAATCATAAAGTGTTATATTTGGAATAGCATATCAGAAAAAGTGACCACACGACTTTGCTTTCACATAAGAATTTTCGATAATGTACATTTTATATAATTGTGGCTGAATTTTGTCGATTTTTGAATTTCCTCCCTTTTGTGCATATTTTTGTTGGCATAGATCTTTGACTCCAAATAACCCCATAGAAAGAAATCCAATCTTGTGAAATCACATGGGAATTTGTAGATATCAGAATAGCATCATAATGGAATATCATCAAATTTAGGCAGAAAGAACTCGGTTATCATGTCACGACATCGATCACCAGTAATAGTCACTGCTTGATCAGCAACATTTCCAAATAAGCTTGGTCCAATTAGAGCTCCAGCCTAAAATCCGCCTTAAAATTGTAACACGTGTGGAGTGAGTTATCTGAACTTCAAATGAGGCAATTTTGACGAATAACGAAGCCATCGTGGTGAAAATGAACTTCCTCACTTAGGACGATTTTGCTCGAAAATTTAGCCTTTTATGCTACTGATCAATGAGTTACTCATTCACGTAATGGAGCTCCATTTCACAAGTGATTCCTTTTTTATCGCACAAATGGCGAAAATTATGATTCACCCTTTATATTCAATAATCTCCTCATTAGTGCGACTACCGGTTTATCTCCAAACATTTGAATGTGAACAATGTTTGGAATTTTGAATTCAATTTGCATACTTTGATTTATTATACAACAGCGCATTTGCATAATTAAATCAGAATCTATTTTGAAAAAACGTTTTTAAACGCTTCTCTTTGTCCAGTCAAATGTTACAGATTCGCTTTCGTCATCGTCGTCGTTTTCTTTGCTAAGTAATGGAGAATCGGTGGGAAAAACACCGCAATTATTTAGAGGAAATTGAAGTGGCTGTAGTTTGTCTAATTAATTGCAAGAAGCATTTGCGAATAACAAGCATTGCTTGTTCGCCGGCGACAACTTCTGTGCGCTTTCTTCACAACAATTCCATTAGTTAATGGTGGACCTCTTTCATCATTGAAGCGAGACGCGCAAACCACGTCTTCTTCTCTGTGGATACTGTGTTGCTGGTGATGTTGTTTGTTTATTTGTCTGTCTGCCTGTCTGTCCGTCCGTCTGTCTGTGTGGTGATGATTAAACAAAATTATTAATTAAGAATTTTCGCAGATAAACATCGTGACAACGTTTGCATGATGTGCATCATCACGTATGAGAGACGAGAGGCATACGCTGTGGTTGGGCTGTTGTTGCTACTGCTGCTGCAAGTCTTTGTTAATTTAATGAAAAATAAGCACTCGAGTGGTCGTCGATGTCAGCTCAAAGTAAACAATGTTGATTGATAACGTTGCAAAAAAGATACAAACTCATTTTGAAATTAAACAAGGAATGTGCTACTTAGTGCCAAGGTTCGTGCGATGACTAATTTACTGAGGACCGTGTAGGGCTGGGATCAAAAGCGAAACAGCCGGGCAACTCTTCTTCATTTAGGCGTGAAAGTCATGTTTCTTGGGTGAAAATGGGCTCTAAAGAAAAGCAAGCAAAATAAAAATCTTGAAATGTGGATACAGTCAGTCAGGAAACAATCAAATCAAATGTTTATAGTTAAAGGCCCTTTGGTTTCCTATGACTAGACAACGCATTTTGAAGCAAAAATATGAATATCGCTAGGCAAAATATCTTAGCACAGAATTAATTATATCGGTTTTTTGAATTATTTATCAAGATAATCATTTCTGTGAAGTCGTCATTTAATTATAATCATCCGTTCAAAATATGATTTTGGATGTAAATCCGCTGTCTACTTATGACACTACTCGACACTCACGTAAATCAACCGTATTGCGTGCAGCTCATTGATGGAGTAAAGCTTCCACTGAACAAAAAATAATGCAAAGCTCTTCATTTGATTACGGCACAATACTTTTGCAACGATTACTCTAACCTAAATCTAAGAATTGAACTTTAACTGTTGAAGTTCGCACAGTAGTAGTCAGAGGTCTAAGACTATAATTCTGTAAATAAAAACTGAGAACAAAACCGGGCCGAATTTACATCATAATACATGATGTGTTCGTCACTGCAAGTTGTCCTAATCTGGAAACTGAACTTTAACTCTTCAAGTAGCCAGAGAAGTACATCGAGGTTGAAGTAGTATGTCTTCAACAATCCGGAATATATAATCCGGACTCAATTGCTTCGGATTTTCCTCATATATATAGTACACGCAACCACGTCACCACATCACCATTCGCGGTCATTGCCATCAATCCGAAATGAATTTGTTGTCCCCCCTTCCACTCATACGAATACATTGTATTGGCGGTGCCTCTGCAAAAGCGAAAGTCATTGTCTGATATGTCAAACGTTTATAATTATTGGTACGTCACGGACCGACCATACTCGTACCCGTACTCGTACTGGCATCTGCATTCATCTGCGAATTTGTAGCTGCTGCTATTGAACAACAAACTGCACTAGTCTTGCCACAACATGTTGCACACGCCACAGCGACGGCATGAACTGAAAGAAACTGTAACATTTTCATGTTCCACTGTTTAATTTGCAGATTTGGTGTTCGACGTGCGTTTCATATTTTCGTATTTTCGAAAGTGAAAAGCATTGGAAACGGGCGAAACGAACAAACGAGCAAAAGTCGAAACTAAAACGCGATTGCACCAGGGTATGATGACTGCCTGGCTGGCTGACTGACTGCCTACAATTCATTTCTCGTTTTAATTGTAGCATTGTTGCGGTTGCAGAGAGCCCCCTCCCCCCAGATAACGAGGATTGTAGGCGATAACGATGATTGCTTCGATGTTCGTGATGATCATTAATTTCAGAGCCAACGTATACATGATTATTGAACAGAAATGACTGTTTTGAGGAAAGTTTTAATACGATGAAGGTCTGCATTTCTGTCTCACTACAAATACACCATTTTCTCCTCCCACTCTGGCAGTACTCTAGGAAGATTAGTTGTGTAATTCGACTGCAGGACTGCTAATTTGATCTCTGGCTTTGAAATTTCCCCTCTGATCTGATGTTAGAAATAGTTCAGAGCATATACTTTCAAAGGCTGACTTTTGCATTGTGAGTTCAGGGTTAAGCTTTGTATATATTCATAATTCATATAGCAAAATCTCTCTCTGATTGATACGAAGCGTATCTCACACAACTCTTCCAAGCTATTTTGAATCCCTCATTTTCATGCCCATAATCATATTCACTTACAACAAATATTGTCGAGTTGCAACACTGCAGTGGCGCACTCTGCTCGTTTGAAGTTCAGTGTAAAGTTTGAAGCGATTTGCAGACAACGTTTTGAAACTGCCATAAAATACGCATCTTATGGCCAAGTGCCAATGGCAAGACTGTTGGGTTAATGCTCCACAAATATTGCACAAAACCCAGCCACTGCGCTCATGATACTCGCCGCAATGCATGCCATAGATGGCGCGAGTTTAGCCGCAGCTCTAATTGATTTCTACGTAAAATTTCCAGTCTATCAACTAAACCATTCGGTTGGTTTAATTTTCTCTGTCTCTGGCGATGAGTGCACCATTACACCGTGACTTACAGGTTTATGAAAACTGCCGACGTTTTCGGACGTTGTTGCGGCTAAACGTATAGACAGACGCCGCGGACTGGCGTTGCTCTTGTGTTGCAAGTTATGAAGAAAACAAGTTGAAATTGTAACAATCATTTATCACCACCGAGTCTATTTTCGATTCGGTTGGACTTTGGTAAGACCTTCAGTTGTTCGGCGTAGACACACACAGACGTACGAACAGTTGTGTTCGACGTGAGCAGCAAGAATAGTAATGATCGCAAATGCGACGGACATACCGAGTAGGCCAATGTGTGGATTATAATTAAATAAACAGGTAAACTGGGTCCAGCGAGTAGGCGAGTTTTTTGTAGCCCAGCTTTTTAAAACACCGACCAACAGCTCACATAAACGTTATGAGCCAAGAACCAGAAGGGTCAGAGGTTGAAAGCTTGTGAGGTGCCACAAAAGTAATCGTTTTTCGTGATGAGTAGAATTGCATGCATTGAGATTGGTTTTATGGCTTTTAGGTCCTGATATTTTCAAACCTAACTAACTCTAAATTTTAAAGAGATCTTTTTAAGGGTTTATTAAATTAGGGTATGACAGTGCGATTCGAACATTTAGTCTTTTTTTAGTTTTTCGAAAATAAATCATTTATCAGTTCGGAGTTTACTTAACCCTTACTTCTTAATAAATATATAAAACTTACTATGTTTTTTGATGAGGTATGAGTCTAAATATGATTTCTATAGAGCCTTGGGGTTCTAATTCATACAGGAAATGAGTAACAGGATGTTTCTTAAAATCATTATACTTCAGATATCGGTTAAACAAAAAAATATTTTTAAATTAAATTGTTTCTCCATTTTAAAAATCTTTGATATATATCTCTTCGAATAACAAAGACATTTTTTCTTGTGCTCGAAGAAATCCAATAAAAATAAAAAGAATTTCTAAACAATTTAGAATTACAAGAAACTCAAACAATGGAAATTTGAGACTTCACTTTTGTTTTCACCTTCCTACGCAAACCCAAGTTACCGCATTTGTTGGTTATTCCTTGTTAACAAAAATAAAAATTATTAATTCAGCAAAGTATGTGATTTTAAAGATTTTATAGGACTAACTCGTAATGTTTCCTATAGGCAACATTGGGCATGAGAAGGTTAAACAGATCGCTTAAAATCGAAAGCACACCGATCGATTTTGAAAATCGATATAAATCTAGTTGGTCGAAAATCGATTTGCAGTCCATTCGCTAACATGAAGCACCACATTTGAACAAATTGGGAGTGACGATAATATAATTATCTATTTGATATGGTCTTACTCGTTACCATCTCACAGTTTATAGTTTCCGAAGTGGAACCGTTTTTACTCGCCCAACCCTAATACTCGTCTTTCATGATCATAATCTGTTTATGGTTTTAATTCTGACATTGTTTATTCGATTATGAAATGTCACGGAAGTTCAGTGCTCAAGTCTTACTTTAACTCTATAGAAACACCAGGGTTTTTGGCCAAAAATTTGGGTTTACTGCATGAATCCACTACAAAAGTCGCATTATCTACTGGCGTTGGTCCAGTCTATCTCAGTTCCACTCAGAGCAAAAAATGTGGTTCGTCTACTGTGTTACGTACATATGTGTGCAATAAAACTACTCAAAATGTCAATTCTGTTAGGAGCACTGCTGTGTGTTGCCTTGTACTCGCTGACGTTTGGTATTGCCTGTCGTTGTTAAAGTGACAAACGTGGGTGAAGCGACAAGTTATAAGCATCGACATTTCGACTTCGCAGGTCGATATTAATCCTCACTCACGGTAGGAAAATAATACTTTTTCTCTTGGGACAAAGTCTACTGCTGGCATAATAGGTGCTTCACTCCATGCCCTCTCTACGTATCAGATGCATCTGTATATATACTATACGTACTCGTACAAAGGTAGCTTTTAGATTATCAGAAGATTGTTGCTGTTTTGTTGTGGGTTGTTTGGTTAACAGCTAAAGGGAATTGACGTATTAGACTAGCAGCTCATGACGATGTCAACAGATTTCCCTATACACATTCAAATGAGATAGGATGGGAGGAGTGGGGTAATGAAGGTAATGAAAGACGTTACATTGATCGTAACAGTTGAATGTAAATTCGTCTCAAAGGCAAAATTTTATTCACGGACACGCAAATCGAACTCCAAGGGTGTATGGGAACAGAGCTATCGATATCATGCGTCTCTACGCATGTAACATTCAATAGCTGAAGAACATTGAAAAATAGTGAAATATAATAAATGCTTAACTAGGATCCAACCTCATTTAGCCGATTTCTCACTCATATTGCACATCTCCCATGTATGTCCTTTGAAACTTTATTTAAATCCACTTTCGAATCCATCCGTTCATGAAATACAATATCCAGCACACAATTTAGAGTTCCAAAAGAACAGAAAAACTGTCTCCTAGTGTTGTTAGGACAACCACAATAGCAACATTTAATCGGTGACTGCACAAAGCAATTTGGCCATTTTTCTGGTCTCTCTGAAAAGGGGGAAAATTGGCCAAGAATTGTTGTCACAAATAAAAATTCGCTATTATTGTCACTTACAACCTTTTACAAGCTGAAACAAAGCCAACCACTGACAACGGGGCCACCAGCCAAATAAGTGGTAGACAGACCAGAACGAATTTGAAACGCCTTAAATGGAGCTATTCATATATTAACAATCATTGATGTACATTAGAAAGTGGAAATAAAATAAATTTTTCTTTTGAAAGTGAAGTTTTCTCAATATTAGGCTATAAATCTAATATTTCTTGCAAAACTCCCTTTATTATCAGTGTCCACCTCCTGGTTGCATCAAACTTGAGGACTAACTTTGAATATCGTTCGGCCTCTGGCAGTGGACTCTAAATAGACTAGAATGTGCAATAAAGTCACAACACACAACGAGGAAAAATAACAATTTTTCCCAACTCTACCATCGGCAGAATTGAGACACACATTTCCCATTTCCATGTTTGGCTCTAGATGGGGATTCGTATGTGCCCCACCAAGCATCACATGGTGGTGCACTCGTTGCCAAAACATAGGTGAGCGTGGTATTTGAACTGAAAATAAAGTATTTGTCAATGTGTGCATGCTGCACAATGTACATGTCCATGTGTATGAAAACACATGCATACAGAGACATTGTCATATAGAAATGGTCGGGGTGACCAGATAGGTTGCATGTATGCAATGGAATAGAAGCATTGCCGAAATACAACTCGTTGTTCGTAGCCGTTGGCCACCCTAATTGGGTTAGTAGAGTTCTTTGATGCCTTGTTCTTCTTCCTTTGTGATTTTTCGTTTTTTATTTTGATGAATTTTATTGAGTTGCTAATAATTTGTTTAGAAAGGCATTCACAAACAGGAAATTTAAAATGTATTGTATGTCTGTGTGTTCATATGCAATGCCTTAGAGTTGTCAACTTAATTTTCGCTCAACCTTTTCAATTGAAATTGAAAATGATTTTGTAATGATGACGAATAGATACCCTTTAAGTGATGCTCGCTGTAATTAAAGCGTATCTGAGTCAAGATGTCATTTTTGCTCTTTGACAAAACAAACCAACTTCCTCCTTTCAAAAAGCAAACATGTTATAAATATTTTTTACTGGACAATAAATGCATTCACCGTCTCAGTTAAACTTTAGGTTAGAGTTGGACGTTCAAGTTATTTAAACATTTTATACGAGTATCCAATCAATTAAATCTACACAAAACCAAACACAAATTAAATGAAAAACGCTAAAATGTTTGTTTTTTTTTTTGCCAAAAACATTGAAATACTCGCGGTGAATTATCTTGAGATCACACTCTGTACCCGCGGTGTACGAGCACATAGACATGGACAAGTTGAGGCAACCAAATCAGCAACATTAT
This sequence comes from Polietes domitor, assembly GCA_947397865.1. NCBI lineage: Eukaryota > Metazoa > Arthropoda > Insecta > Diptera > Muscidae > Polietes > Polietes domitor. Next base: position 190,447,830 of record OX377620.1, on the reverse strand, counting down.
CGACACCAGCGGCAGAGCAGTTAGAGTATTCCAAAACCGAATTTTCTAAAAAAAAACCTTACCCGGTTTGGGCGGAGCATGAGGTAGAAGATCCTCTGAATCCTTACAGCATACCAAGTGGGTTTTATTAACCGACCACTACCCGAATCAAGTGGAACTTTTTATAAACTGATTAATTTTTTTATACTTAATTTTATATTATATTTTATATTTCCATTCCGTCTACTTTTAACTTGGGTCAGACCTAATGTGTTTATGCTGAGGTGACATAAGATGGTGCTTTATTGTTCTTAAGAGTTGACTTCCGAACTTATCGTGAGTTGTATAATTCATATTATAATTCATATTATTCTCCATATGGCCTAGTTATTTGTAAGTATGAATGTGAAGTAATGTTCGTATTCCTGTGGGTCCCACTACGCATCTTTTGGCTAACCATCGACGAAACGTAAAATCCGAATGGCCATTAAGAAATGATGGAATTATTTTGGCGGTTAACGGTTGCGGTTTTAAATACTCCAATTACCAGCAAAGAAAGCTTCAACAAAATGCCAGAAGCGCTGAACAAGTGGCACAATTGCCATATCCAACATCTTTGTTTCGTTGTTGATGTTGCCTTTTGTTGTTGTTACTATTTGTTTGTTGTTGTTAAAGTCTGTTGGCATTTTGTTAAATAAACTGCTGTTGCCATTCATTAAAAACGAAGCGAAACAGCCAAAGAAGAAACCGCAGGGAAAGAAGTGCACTTCACATTTGTGAAGCGAGTGCAGCTTTTTGTTTTGTTTTGGAGAAGTGAGTCTACGACTCTATGTGTTTATCGTACGTCGTATGGTATTTGAAGATACTCTGCTGTTTATGTCATTCGATGGTGGGTTGGTTACTCATGCGGCTCACAAGACATTGGCGGCCAGGTGGATACTCTTCATCCGGATGGCGCAACAACTTTGAACAGCCTCTAGGAAGTAAGACAGTCTTCATTCCCCGTGTTTATATAGAAGAGTTTCCAGGTGTGACTCTCGGTTATTTTGAGAAGACGGGAGAAGTGTTGATTTTTAACCCGGAACACTAACGCAAGCGCTTCTGAAGTTTAATAAATGCAAACCGCAATTCTCTGAGAATATTTTAAAAATAAGGGTGATCTGTAATCCATAGTTTTCAAATAAAGTGTGTCCCAAAATTCACTAACGACTTTTCATATTGTGCGAGAGATGACAGTCTGAGAAACAATTTATTTATTGCATGAGTCATTTCAGTCAACCAAATTCAAAACAGTGCCTTAAGGTACTACTTGACCGAACTCCCACGCCTAGAAAAATGGAAGAAATTAGACACACTGTATCTTCTATGACAATTACATCTTGCGTGAATTATCTTTATATTTATTCCTGAATTATGATCTATGTTCGATCTTTATTTAAATATTGTAAAGATGGTTTTATGAAATTCTAAAGAAACATAAACAGCAGAAGCCCATTACTTTTTGCGACGCGCCAGTTGTCAGTGCGAGTTGCCATAAAATAACTCATTGGTTTGGTTATAGATTGTTCAAGTGATGCTTTTCTTCCTGAGGGAGATATTCTGAACACTCAATGAAATAATTTAAACCAAAAAAGAATAAGTGATACGCTCTGATGGGCATTCTAGACGACATTCTTTAGAGAAGTAGTCATCCTCCCGGCTTTCAGATTGTGATTTGTAGGTATAACCCCCACAATCAAGGAAAATTCCACTATCCCTTAGACAATCCTAAGTGCACAGACGAGAAAGGTCTTGTGATGTAAAAATAAATGTGGAATTTACTCTCGAGTCTCATATAACTTCAGCCACTTCAGTTGTATCTGCCATAACAAACTTACCGCCAAACAAATAAAAAGGTAGATTGTTGGTGTTGGTGATTGCGTTGCCAAATTAAATACTTTCAAAGCTACAAAGCAGCAATGACATCAACTGCCACAATAACCCGATCATGGCCTGTATACCACACGCTTAACTTCGTTTTCAATTAGTGTTGCTGCAAGAACTACTGTAAAATTCAATTACGTGCAGCATAAATAAAACTTCCCGGCTAGAGCGGGTGGAGAGAGAGAGCGACGGTGAGGGCGAGTACTAAGAATGGCTGGTGGCAGATAGGGCCAGCCGCCACAAAAGCTGATTGTTAAAATATACCTGCAAGTATTTACACATGTACAATGTACATTCTACCCAATACATGGATGTAAGCTTTCGCATGCAAGTATGCACATGTACGTGGATGTGGTTGTGAATGCACAGATGGCAACAGTGGCAGTAACTCTGCCAAGGGGCGCTTTCATTGAAATTGAAAGTATCGATTGGTGCAGGTAAACCAGATAAATTGTTTCGTTTCTGCCGAATTTTCCACACGCGCTGAGTTCAATAAAGTTTCAGTCGACAAGATGGATGCCGTTACCAACAGATTTTTAAAGTTGCCTTGAGACATGCATTAGTGACTGTAGTCCCATGCATAATGGCATGTATTGAACATTTTTAAATAAATTGAATTCCTCAAACATCCCTGAGGGAGCTTCTCCCATTTAATGAACGCGATATGTGTTTATACTCACTGAAACGTAAGCAGTGAGTGATTAAAGCCGGCTACCGGTCAGATGGACGAATTTCTTGTCTGTTTTGATGATGTTGATGGTGCGACCCAACAAAGATATAAAAACTTTAGAATCGGTGACAAATAGTTTCGAGCCAAATATCCTTTGCTAATAATCAAATTTAAATATAATCTTACGACTTGGAATGAAAGCTGATACCAACTTGCGAATTAGCTTTTCTCAAGACCAATTTGCTTCTTTATAGTAATAGAATCGACAGGAATGTTATCACGCACTCATCAGAAATTTTAATTCCAATGGGAAATCGAAATCTTTACATATGATAAGCCTAAACAATTGAAAAGAAGTGAATATAAAAGTGAGTGTGAACAAAAATTAATAATACTAAAATTTGGGTTTTATAATCTCAAAAATCTACCATCGACAATGGAAAATACACTCTTATTGCAATTTTAAACAATTTCAACAAATTTTTGGATTATAAAGGGTTCGTTTTCATTAAAAACTGAAATATTGTTTATTTTTCCATTTCCAGTCAAACTTGTCAAATAGGTTCTAAGTTGTTATCAATTAATCATATTCAGTATTTTACTTGCCATCATTGTTATGCTGATGTTACTCAAAATCTAATATGATAAAGAGTAAATTGGCCACCCTCGAAAATCGGTTATCTCTGAGTAAATGTAGCTATCTATAAAATCGTATCGCTAGTAGAGTAATATTAACTGTCCAATTAAATATTTGGAAATGAAGGGAAGTATTTTTTCAGAGGTTCCTCTCCCCAATTCCATACTTAAACCTTCAACATTTCATAATTTTGCCTGAAATGCTTTCGCATATTAAATATTAATTAAAGTCGCCACATGAAACTCATGCTTTTCTAGTTCTCCATCCCAGCCCACGCCGCCATGCGTATAATTAATAAGAATTAAAATCACGTTCATCATACGCTCCAGATAGCATGGTTTTGATGACATTGTGTTGCTCATACGCTCCGGAGAACAAAGCGTATTGTTTTTAAACGTTTTCTTTACCATTTAAGATATGTGCATATTAAATGTAAACCATGTCATTGACTCAAGTGGGTTATTCAGCTCGGCGAGTGCACGACAATACCTACAGTCGTTCCAGATAAGTCCTTTCGAGGTTGACAACAACAACAGCGGCAACAGTAATGCGAGAAGGACCACGGGTACAACGAGGCTGTTGGAAACAAAAGTGTAGCACTTGTCACTTGTCTGTCAATAGGTGAAACCCTCTGGGCCATCAACTGCAGTACCTACGAGTGCGTGTGTTCGTCCTATCGTTTTAATACGACAAAAACTGAAACACATCCACAAAAAGTTTAGAGAAACATCACTACTGACATTTATCACACAGACAGAACATATAGAGCCTGTGACAAGCGAACATTTTGGGGAGGTGTGAACAATTTCCTTGGGATATAGGGAGTGTTAAATCGCCTGACTACGAAGCACGTTCTCGGCATTGCCGAGAGAGAAAGAAGTTATAAATTCACAACATCTTCGAGAGGACTTGACACCTCCTGATTTTTAAGTCATAACAATTTCCAAAATGAAGTGCAATCCATATGTCACCACTCTATATACTTTCCCAGAGATATAGTTCTTACTAGGGTCCTTTTATGTTCTACATACATTAGGAATCAGACTTGTTATCTGAAATTTAAATGCTATACCATTGATTCATTCATTACCCAGTAAAGTCACGACCTGCACAGTGTGCTGGGTGGCTTTACATATTAAACCAACAAATAGCCCCATCCAACTCGTTTAGCATTCCAGCATTTTTAGCAGCACAAGTGGATCTGACGGAGATGATACTCGTACGTTGTGTTACATTTGCTGCCCTCTCCCTTGAATTCCATGAGCAAAAGGGGCAAAGACACATAACTTGACAATCTATTTCAGGACAACAAGTTGGTGCTGTTGTTCAGTACCAGCCCACATCGACATCGCTGCTTGCCACGAACAATCTGGTATTTGTTCACTACAATGACACAGCCTTTAGGCAAAGTTAAAAACACACGGCATAAAGTGTCCATAGGAGCAGGAAGGCAGTGGAAGGCAGAGGAAAAAAGAAACACACCAACAACAATAGCGATGTATGAAGGCCATTGGAGCAAAAGACCAGAAAAGATGAAGGTTTACAGAGCGACACTGGAGCAGAACAGAAACAAAAACGGTCTCACTGAGACACACTAATCGAAGTTGATGTCTCTAATGAGAATCTGTAGAAAAAACAACAACAACAGCAACAGAAGAGAAACACGCTGTCGAGTGATTGCAGACTCTTGCAAAAAGTTGTCTCTGCTATTATTTAGCTCAGTTCTGTTCCTAAGCCGATTCAATGACATGGAACATATGAGTGATGTCTTGGGTCATTAGTAAATACGCTTACATTATGATGTAATTAGTTCGAGAAGCCCCCGGAGGAACGCACCACACTCTGCGGCCGAGTGAAAGTTTTTCTTGACACAGTGTTGACAGATGTAGCCCAAGAAGAAACTCCCTCGATCTCTAATGAGGTTGACGACTACTACTAATTGAGGCATCGACAACGATGGAACATTTATTTCGATATATTCGTACGACTGTGTGTTTTTTGTCAGTGGATGTCTGGGTTAGCGTGCCTCTGTGAAGTTTAACATGCTTTAATGCCAATTAATCACAAAATAATGCGCTGCCATATATTCTTGTTAGACCCTTTCCAATGTGGCCATAGTCATCGTGACAGATTGTCGCTTTGCCCTTCAGTGCAGTGCAGTTAAGCGAGTGACAGATGACGTTCGCTGGTTCGCTTCATAAAAACTATTTGGAGGCAATACATCTTAGATGTTCTTGGAGGATGTAGCTCCACTGTAGCAGCGTCTAATTAATATAATTCATCAATGACACTGTTTTTTAAAGGTATCTGAATGAAATGAGTAAGTAAGACTATGATTTAGCTGCCTGTTTTGGGTAGGTTCCGAAATAACACTACAAACTGGTTGACATTACTTCCACATCCATTTCGTGGAGTATCCAATTAAGTTTTAAGGCTGGAATCACGATTCAGATACAGATATTAAAAAGTACTCCTTTGTTGGAGAATTACACGTGTTTAACCAATTCCTTGGGATGACACTGCAAGGCAAGACATATTTTTAACAGATTTTTGAAATATTCCACATTGGATACTCTATGATAACCCATTCAGTTCGCAGAAACCACTCCTTAGTTTTCCTTGTCGAGTACTCAGAACGAAGAGCATTACCAAGTACATGATGCAACACTCAGCCAGTACTTGTGCGATGAACACTTCAGTTACTTGCTTACCACACGTGGAGTCATACTTACGACCAGCATGGCGCTACATGACTGAGAGCCATAAAATAACCATTATTTTTTGTTTTATACAATTTCCACTTTCATTACAAATATTCATATTTCAATTAATATTCTGCTCCCTTCCATGTTCGCCGATAATATAATTGTGCTACACTCACACACACACACACACTGCAGATATATGACTGAGGCAGTGGGTGTGTAAATAGGAGTGGGGTTGTGGCACACTTTCAGGGGTTCAACATACAAATCCTGTTGGTTCGGAGCTGGTTCAAATAATTTCGGCCACAAATAAAAAAGCCAACAGCATTTGTTTTCCGAAATGTCCATTTTGTTTTAATATTAAAAATAATGTTGCTGCTGCTGCGTCTCTGTCTGCGGACTGGCCGACCGTTAAATCCGGCGAATATAAAGTGAAATGCTAAATAAACCTTTTTAATGTAGAAACATTCCATAATGAAGCACAACAGGAAAAACAATAGGAGTATAAATTAAATGTTGAAATGCTTTGGCAACAATGAATTCTGGGGCAAATGAATGGAGTCCTGAGAAAAACAACAGCGTGGCCAGGTACCAGCACGATATACAATCTGTGCGGCAAGGCTATTCACGCCCCTCGCCCCCACCCCAAAAAATACAATGTGAACCAGAGACTTGTTCACTTAATGTGCGAAACAAAAAAAGGATTTACATTGTATTGTATAAACTAAAGGAAGAAAGGTTTTGGATAAATTTCTTGATTAAGTTCAAAGTAATGAGTGAATATGCCGCAAAGTTTATATTATTATATAAATATATTATTTTAAACACGATTTAAAAAATCAAAAATATATGTCGTTTAGACCTTAAAGGTTTGCAAGGTTTTTACATAGGAGCTAAATATAAATTCAAAACAATTGGGAATCCTTTTAATTCTATATATGACATGTCAATTAAAAAAAAAATAAATAAATATAACGTTTGTGTGCTTATGTAAATATTTTATTGTTATTTTCTTTTTATTAAAATTCCAATTTTAATAGAAGGAACCTTTAATATTTGTACTATCATTTTGGGAGTATAAGTTCGATCACGCCGGATATACGTTCAGATTGTAATTATATTGGTAATTTTATTATAAGGGCTACAAACATTTGCGTGGAAGCGGTGGTTTAGGAAAAGTCGTCAAAAAATAATTTTTTGCTTGTCCAAGAACTAGAAAAAAGAATCGAAAAAATATTTTTTTGTAATTTTTAATAGCTAGGATAGCTATGAAAACAGTGTGTCCTTGATAATTTTCTCTTCCTTCTACATTATTTTTTAAATCAATTTTAATAATTTTATGTGGCATTTTCTTAAACCACTGTTATACTGGATATTTGTAACATTTTACATTTACGGATCTTCTGTTGAATGCTTTTGACGACATATTCCTACACATTTTATATCTGTTCCCTTTGACTTTGTACTTGGAATCAATTCAGCTTGGCCAATGTTTGTTTCATGGCTTTAGCTTAATCCTTCAGTCATAGTCGGATTTCAATTATAATCTAATCAAAATTTTCACAGATTTACTCTGTTATGCCAAGAGCAAATTTGAATGTTGTTTGCTTCTTTTCTTCCTCCGCATCCTCGAAGATGTCGTGACGAACGTGTGTTCGACACAACATCCAGCAAAGGCTGCGGCAGCTACACCAAAAAAAAAAAACCAAAACAGAATTAAATAAATTTCCCAACGAAACGTGTTACATGGCAGCATGAAAAGTAAACTCAAAATAATTTTGCACATCAAGATTAGACGGATAATACAAAGTTTAAATCCGGCGGCGACGGTGACTGTGACGCCAACGCTAACTAACTCAGCGAAATATGGAGCTCATGGGGCATCGTGGCGCAGATAACTTGAATATCACCTTGAGTGGAAACGTGCACGATCCCAGAAAAGTGAACAAACGAGAGCCGCATTCAAACGCAAGAAGCATAATTGTCAAGCAAACAATTTTGGCTGAACTGCGGCCGCAACACCAACAATTGTAACTAAACCAAAATAAATAAATCTGCATCTGAATCGTACAAACACGTACGTATGTATGTCTGTTCAAATGTTTGAATGTTTGTATGAGTGGATTTGTATTAGTTAAGCAACAAACCATGATTGCAACCAGCAACACAACCAAAGTCTACAACGACTGAGTCTAGTTGGTCGGTCGGTGGCATGCAGCAACGTACAAACGCACCTTCATCTGCAGTGATGCCCCCGAAGTAAGTCTCGGCACCACCGCACCAATGGAAGAAGATTTCCTGAGCAACCCCACTACCAACACCAAACTGCATGGCTATGGTTCCTCTGCCGTGCGGTAGGGTATGGCCGAAAGCAGAAAGCCAACCATAAAAACATCTGATTGTGGGCAAAGAGAATGTGCAGCATTCACAACGTTTCCAAGTGAAACTTTTATGCTTGGAAAACTCAAGTTGTTGTTGCTGCTGTTGCTGTTGAGGTTTTATTTGGTTGGCAGACAGACACCAAAATGAAATTGAAAGTAAACAACATTTTAAACTGAGTTACGAATCTAACAACTAAATTAGACAAATTAATTCGTACCGAAATTCAAATATATATACATACATACATACATATACGTGTACGTATATGCAATCTCATTTCCACCTCGCCACCCGCTTACAGGGAGCTCTCGCTGAAGATGAATGGAATGACTGGTGGTGATCTGATGATGATTCGATTTGGAACTCCCAACACAGACACACACACACACACAACGAGATGAAACGAACGACAACGAAATCAAAACGAACTGTAATGAAATCGTCCATGCATGCTTAACGCAACTCTTTAAGCTTTTGCTTTTGTTGTGTTTCATTTATTCACAAGTCACGCTTGAAAGCTATAAATTATGGATTGCGTGGACTTCTTCCAATGGATGGATGGATGGGAGCATAGATGGAAGCGCACAGCCGAATGGAAAATGCCAAAGATACACGACTAATAATCGTATATAGTTGCTTTGTAGTTCGCAAAAATACGCCGACATGCATAAATAAAAACGAATGGCGGCTGACATGGAAGGCGGACAATTAAATAGTTTATTTATTTATTTACTTATTGGTCAAATGAGGACAACAAATTCGATCTGGAGTGATTTGTGATTTTTTATTAATTTCGTCTACGCAGCACAATAATACCAAAAACTACAGTCACATTTAACTATTTTTGTTTTTTTTTTTCAGTTTCTAAAATTCATAATTATACAGAAGTTTTAGAAGACAAATGTTCAAAGTAAAAACAATCTTCACACTTTTCCTAAATTATTATTAATTTGCCTTTTTATATTTTTGGCTTCCGAAACATATACAAATATATTCTTTTTATTATTTATTATTTATCATATTAATTCAGTATAAAATTTAAAATATAAATATCCTCATTTTTGATACAACTCATTTTTGACGGTGTTTAAAATAAATAATGCCAACAATAGACCAGTCAATTTCCCTTTCTAGTTATAATCCCTTATTTTAAGGGAATTTCCGTCAAAAAGTTACGTCCGTAACAATTTAACTATTTTATTTTTTTCTACATTCTTTAACTCATGATAACCCTTTTGATTAGAAATGTGATATCAAAGAAGTAAACAATCCAAGAAAGATTTGTTTAAAATTTAGTGTCATAGCCGTACTTGGAGATTTATAACAGCGGGTCAAAGTTGTAATTTTTGGTCGAAGGGAGCATTATATTAAGTGAAAAAAAGTGTTGTAAGTTAATGTCTGAGTGAATTCTTATTGTCAGAACTATTTTGTGGAATTGTATAAGGATCATTTTGGAAGATCTTAGCCCACTAGCTCCTCTCTTTATGGTAAATTTGACCTTTTTTCGAGAAAATAAAAAAGTCCTTTCAAAAAGGACATTTAAGGATTAAAATGTTCTACAAAAAATTGTCGGAAAATTTCAGTGGGGGTCACCGAAGACACCAAAGTTGTAAATAATGCTCTTCCCGCTTAAATAGCAAAATTACACCCCAACTTATACAACAAAATTAGTAGGGTTAAAATTGGTCCATGTTTTTTGGACGATCGATTGATATTTCGGTAGAGCACGGTAAACAGAAAACACAAATTGAATATTTTTACAAAATTTCCACATGACTAAAATGATTTTGTTTGCATGACATTTTTTTCTTAATTTTTTTCGCGATCAATCCAACGGATCCGGCTGATTTTTTGCATGTGTATTAATAATCAATGTCGCTTGTAACATATATGTAGTCAGTCGCGAAAAACTGCAATTGTTGCAAAAATCCAAAATTCGCAGATGCAATTGCGTTTATTTCCCCTTTCTCAACCTTGTTTTCTGAAACAATTCTGTCATTAATATTTGTTATTTAGTCAGCAGTCATATGCCAAAAAAATATTTTAGCATTCTCTTTATTCTCCTTTTTCTAAAGGCACCTTTCACAATTTTTGATTTTACAGCCAACATTTATCCTAATGCACCCTTCGACCAATGAAATGAAAACCTTTGACCCTCTGCAAAAAGAAGGGTTAAGTGTACTCTGCAAAAAATGGTCTACTCAACATGCCCTTTCAGAATTATAGTCGCTATGCTGTTCCATTCAAAAAGTTTTAATGTCGCTTGTAAACTAAGCGAGTATCGCTTTATTTGCCAAATTTCTGGATTTACTTTGAGCCGCTGAAATAAAACACAACCATTGTATACTGCATGCGTCATCCACATTTAAATATGGATTTCCACAGTTTTCCTTTAATTGTGATTCTTGTGAAAAATTATCACTTTGAATTGTTCCTCTCTCTCATATAACATTGAATCCTTTGGACAAATCCACCCGAATAATATCCGTAGGAGGTGTGAACAGTTAGCCCCCTCCCCAGTCAATGGTATAAAGATAATGTGAAAAGTGCACAAAGAGAGAGGGAGTGACGAAACTGATATCCTTTTTTTATGGGACATTTTTTCTGTTGGCCATCTAAGCACACCCCACTCCCTTCTCCTGTATGATGGCGTGAACATGTTCGTGTGAGAGCATTGCATGCGACCGTTCGACTCGATGTTCTCTGGTTTGATGTGAGCTTTGGACAATTTTCGGCGATTTCGCTGCAAATCCTTATTAACAGACCTAAGTACATACATAGGTTGGTGTATACTGTACATCCTTACATACGTACAGACGTACGTACTACATACAACATTCTGCTACTTGGCATTTGTTGATAAATAGTTGTAAATTTATTAAGCTTATGCAAATGAATGTTACAAATATTTATCTTTCAACCAACCATCACAACTGCTCCCTGTCCATCTTTTGTGTCCTCGTTATTGTTGTTGTTGCTGTTGCTCGTCCTGCTACTGCTGCTGCTGTTGTTGTCGTTGCGGTAGTGCTGGTATTTGCACTGCTGTGGCTTAAGCTGCTAAATTGCGGACCAGCCAGAACGCTTCAGCCAGCACATCACTCCGTCAGAGTGATAACGGAGAAGGGGATTTTGGTTTGCATGCGTCTCCATCCTGTCTCTCCTTTTGTCACATTATTAACGATACAATGAGGATGTTGTTTTTTTTTTGTTGGTATGGGTCTGGAGGGAGGTGTCTCTAATTCGGATTTGCAGGAAGCTTGTTATGAATGGTGTAATTTTTTGGCATTATAAGTATGAGCGGAATTAATTTTAGTTTCGTGCTTCGCTACGAACTCAACTATGCCGGGGGGAGGGAAAGATGACTACGTTTTAAGCAGTAGAAGTAGATGTGCTAACAATTATCAGTATTTACTTAGTTTGAGTCAGCTTAGGCCATTGACTTTGAGTGGCAGGATGATGGGCCACCCGGCCAGTAATAAAGTAACAACTATTACCCCCGGTTGTTAACGGTAAAGTTAGTTTTTAATTCTCCTCTCAATTATAAACTTTATATGATTTCGTTTAATATGTATTTGGTTCGTTTTGTTTTTATTATAAACTCTTGCAAAGTTGGCCAGACCACCGTTGCCACAGAAGCGTGTTTTGTTACGGGCTGGTTGTGCACCACCAACGGCCACCGAATGACGCGGCATACACATAATGTGCTCGGTTTGTTGGTCGTGTGGTTTACATGTTTTGTTTTCGACAAAATCCAAAATCCACTAAATGGTCACCACATTAAATCCGCCATAAATGGAATTCGGAGTTGGGCAGTTTTAAATTTTTTGTTGCGAAAGGGAACGGTTCATTCTCTGCACAATCTCTTTTTCATGTCGATCAGAACATTTTCTTGAATGCTTAAATAATTTTTGGAATCATCCTAGACTGCAGCTCTGCATTTTCTTTCCCTCTCACATTTAATCATAATGTGATAGGGAAACTCCGGTCGACGCCAGTCTGCCAGCCTTACCTAACCCTAGCAGCTAACACTTCGCACAGACGTAAAACCTTTAAACTGCATTGCCGTGATTTATCTTCCTTAACGCGGCTAACGGCACCACAATCAGCGAAATGCCAGAAGGAGGAGGAAACGTTGCTTTGCTTCTATGGCGTTCACTTTAACTCTGCCAGGTACGGAGATTATCCTTGCACGGGCAAACTAAACAAAATCACTTTTCATCCTGCAAATGCACACAAATCAAAGCGATGCAAGCTGCACTACGTTATGTGATGACTCAACGGAGATTGAGGGAAGCCTTTGCGCTCCTTCTTCGCCACACATTCGCAAAAGTGAAATAAATGTTGCTCAATATTTCGCCAAGCCCTAAACAATACAAGGACGAGCATCCTGGTTCTTTTAGAGTGATATGCTGAAATTGCAGATGATACACAGATTGGTGTGAACGGTTGAGTCCCAGGACTTTGCAAGGATTTCATCTTAGCTGTGGATGGATGCAAGTCATACAATTTATTGAAGACACATTTGATCGAATAAGAGTCCAGTTGAGTTGGTGCATTCCCCAATTAAAGGATTGAACTTAGCAAGCTGAGATAGATATGTCTGAGTTTCGTCGATTCCATCATTGAAGTTTAGAGTTTTCCGACTTCTGTGACGTGACGTTCGCTATACAAATTTATACAAAAACTAAAACCTCTCCCATAGTGATCAAAGCGACATAATTCGGGGAAAAAAGGGCAGGGGCCCGGCATAAAACACAGACTTTATTCAATGGCAATCGCGGATTCTGAAATTAAACTGAAAATTAATGGGCCAGTGGACTTTTTAACAAAAAATAAAATATTAATTGAATTAATTATTACATCAATTGCACAAGTTTACAGTTGCAAAATGAATAAATTTTTAATTGAGGTAGTGCATTTTTTATGCGACTTGATTATTTCGACTTTGCTGTACATATTGGTTTTACTACGACCCTTGACTTGGGCCGTTCATACAGAAGGTGGCTGGTGGAGTGTGACAACCTCGACCATTGAAGTCATCACCTAACTTTTTGGAATATTGTCGCGTACTTCAGCCAACCAGGTGGGTGTGGCAAAGTGTAACAGACCTGTGGTCTTCAATTACTTCTTCGATGCCTTATTAAAAACCATTAAAAACGTTAAATCAGAATCAGCTTTAAAAAAAGTACTGATTATTTTTCAAATTTCTGGTTTTATTGGAAAGGTTTAACTTTGCCATTATCATAATATCTATCATAATATATATGACTATCTCGACTAGATCGGCAGTACCTCATCTGAACTTATCAATAGTCATGTGTGGGCTCTCTGAACCCCATATGCGGTAATTTTGCTTATTGACATAGCCACCGAAATGAAAATGAGCTTCAAGGCTGAACTAAAGGCCGATCTCTTCTCAAAAATTGTCCATGTAAATTTTTTACAATTTTCATTAAAGAAGTGGCTTCAAATGAACTGTGCACACTTTTCACAAAAGATAAGTAAATTAAGGAAAAATAAATGACATACTTTTCGGTGGTGGAGAGTGTATCATCAGATTCGACACGGTCACAACAAATGCCATTCGTATTCGTCATCCTACGTTCTAGATTTGCAAATGATTACATTTAGTCAATCCTGCCTCCGTTGCACAGATTTTTGGCGTCGAGCACACCTTCAATTACCCACCAATACGACACTCGTAATTACCTGCAATTGTCGAGCAACAGACAACGTGGGCGACACACTTTGTTCTGAGAGTTTTCAAATGCAAAATGTTCGTACAATCTTTGAAAGGATTCTTCCAAGTTTCCACGCACAACGTGAAATGTTTTGTGTTGATTTCTTATAATTACGCTTAAATTACCGTTATTAAGAACTCTCCGAAAAGTTGTCATTAATGTCACTTAGTTGTTGTACAGCAACAGCCAACCGCCCAAAAGGAACGAGCAACTTTTCAATGGGCCATTTTGGAAGACAAGCCTGATGACATGGGATGGCGGTGCTGAGGTGGAGGGGATGGGATGGGGGCATTGTATAAAAAGCTATAATTATGTTAACAATGACTGGCAGATCACTTACAGTCCCTTGGCGGGGTGACGGTGGTGGCGTGGCTGGTGGTGGTGGTGTTGGTGGAATGAACGTGAATGGGCATAGTTTGAAACAAAAGAGCACTTGCTTTTCAGCAGTATTTGCAATTCATTTCGTTTGCTCAATTAATTCATTCAGTCATTCTTTCATTTATTCATTTAGTCCTCCGCTCACTCATTGGGAATTATCAAAATCATATCATCAGTGGCACTTGACTTTCCATGGAGTGGCTTCATTTTCCATTTTGCGCCACAAAAGATTGCCTGTTACACAGACACACACACACATACACAAAAGAAAGACTTTTGTTTTCATACAAAAACTAATTGAATTAAACCCCTTCGCAGTTGTACCAAAGGGTATTCCGATAAGATGATAACGTGATTTCAAGGAAAGCTCAAATCTCAAATGTCAAGACTCGACGACAACAGGCAAATGTCTGACTGCTGCAGCCAAGAGGTTGTGGGCACTTTAATGTAGCTCTCGCATTACATCACCTAAAATGTAATACCCTTTTCATTTATTAGGTCAGATTCTGAACTGTGTGGGGAAGAGGGGGAGGGTATCATTTCATTTGAGTCATGCACGTCCAAATGTCAATGGAGACTCATCCAGTTTGCATATTAATGGTGGATTCAGTTCAACACAATTTAGCCTTACCCATCCAAACTTTAATTATTTTGTCTGGCTCCTGCACTCAATTCCGAATTGGGCTGGGATCAGACTTTATGATACTTAGCGAATATCACGAATAAAATTATATCTTAGAAATTAGAGGACCCTTAAATACTTAATACTTAATGTACATAAGGGTGTACCAACAACACCAAGGGCGGGAATCTGCGCATCAAATAATGAGCGAGTGCATCACTTTCCCTGCTTTGCTGTTTTTGTTACTTGTGCTTTGTGTTTTCCCCATACAATGTTGGGCCACACTAATGTGCATATTTGTATATTATACACACATATGCAGATGCAAATCCCAATTTGTATTAACTACATTGTGTAATTGTATTTCAGTGTCTATTCATTTAGAGATGGTGCAAAATTTACTTCCTTTCAGATTCTTACATGGCCATGTGTGTCTGTCTGTCTCTGTGTGCATCCTTGTGTAGATGTGTGTTTAGTGAGATACGAACTCGTACATTTAACGGCTCCAGCTTCATTTTCAGTGTTTGCCGTCGCATAAAAGTACAAATGTGAACGTGACTTGAGATTAGGGCACGTTTGCCAAAAGGGCCAACTGCGTCCGTCGCTGCACGACAACGTACGGAGTCCTAAAAAACGTACCATCTGTTTTATGTGTCAATTGATGTCACATGCTTGTGTCACCAGACCTGTGTTCCTACCGATATGTGTACACACACATGTATGCATATTAGGGTGGCCCGTACTATTGAATTTTGACAAGAATTTTTGCATTTACCACTAGATCAAACATATAGCGGCCACGGCCGTAGCCGAGTACACAGTGATTAAGAGGTGCTACCGCAACTGGTTAGAGTCCGAAAATCAACTACAGCTAAGGGCCACCCTCATACGTGTGCATATATATATATATATATATATCAGTGCATATGCATGCCGACACGAGGACATATGAATGTGTGTCTAAGGACATACAAACACAGCTGACATTGTTACAGACACAATTCGACGGTATGTGTTGGATCAGGACAAACGACTATGGTTGGCATTTGGCAATCCTCAAACCCCAAAAGCACTTGGCTTTCCATTTGAATATCTAAAAAATAGCTTATAATCTACACTAGGCAAATCTTAGATTCCGCGAATCGAAAGAATCATATTTCCTGAAACAGCAACTTCTAGTGCAAGTTGACCAATATTTGGATAGACCCTATCGCGTGACACAACACCTGCCTTTCATCGCAATGCCACCAGCATCAGGTAGCTGATATGATGGATTGTCAAAAGTGCGTATAATTGTTGGCCAAGGGAGGGACTCCTGCAACACCGTCACAGTTTGTGTGTGATCGATCTGGGGCACACACAGACGCACACACGCACCAGTGCGACACTGTCAATGAACACGTTCGCAGATACGTATAATGTCCCTTTAATGATGATGGATTTTTAATGGAGCGTCCGTAAATGAAATGGCATTTTAGCCAGCAAGAAGCGTTGCAAAACGATGACAGGCGACTATGCCTCAGGAGCGATGTGGCGAATGGGGAGGATGGACAACAAGTCGTGTTTGTGCTGCGCTGTCATACTAATTTACATAACACTGTAAACGGGCATTTCATTAGAATTCCAAGGGTTTCCATGGAAATATATATTATTATTATTATAGTTTTTAGAGGAAAATTAGCATAAAGTTTACATAAGCACTGCTAATATTGCCCCGACAGGGTGAGCATTTTGGGAACGATACAAGTTGGTGTAGGTCACTCTAAATTGGCTTTAACCGCATTACTAGCTGTTCCGCAAAGTATCCGTTTTATTTCGACACATTCCAATGCATCTTGGGTTTCATTCTAAAATGTCACACCCTACTTGTTGTAGCAATCCTCTTTGGTAGAGCAAAGAAATCCCTTTTAAGGCCTTAAACAAATATCGTTATTTGTTATTTTGATTTTTTAGTCTTTTGGTTCGTCCTTCACCGTCATCTTGAAACGTTTTCACACAACACAGGAGGACATAAGTATCCTTTTCGGACAGTCATGGACAAACGAACATGAGGACCGACCGTCGTGCTGCTATAAATCCTTTCATTGGATAATTTATCTGGGCACGAGCAGGGAAGGTATAAGGTAAACGGGAAGGGGGAAAGGATGCCGAACAGCGTTACTTTGGCAAAAGGTTTTTCTTAAATTTAATGTTCAATTTATGTAAAATAATAGAAAACCATTTCCTTGCTTAAATTTATTTATAGAGATTTTCGTTGGAATTTATTGTGATTTACTTTTTTCGTTGGTTGGTTGGTATGTGTGGCCCTATTTGAGTTTGGCGATATACCAAGTTTTCCAAGTGATTCGTAACATCCATCGATGAGATGTGTGGTGGGTACAGCCACCTATCACTGATGTTGCTCTCCAACGTTGTTTGCGGCATCCGAACTGTGACAAAGGGTAGACAAAAGTCGTCGCAGCCCCACATATTCGTATAACACTCTGGCCTGGCTTTGTGTAATTCGTTGTGATTTTTAGCAACTCGCCGAGCATCTTTGCAGTTGATGGTGAAGGGGGGGGGGGCGAAGAAAAGGTAGAACATACAATAAAATTAGATTTTCCACTTGAGCTAATTTCATCCGAATACCCGGACAATATGAAAGGGAATGACTGTGACGAGGAAGCAAAACAATTTCACAACCAGTAGCAAGGTACTTTTTGATAAGTGACTTTACTCCTAATATCACAATAGATTGTTCCAGCTACCCCCAGTCGACCTTTGGCACATCCAGGGCGGGCAAAACAGCACAGACGATGCGTGAAAGGCGTCCCTTGTAGTAGTGTGCTATTTTATTGTCCATCGTTTTAAGGGCGATTATGTGAAAGAAAAGGTTTCGCTTATAAGAAAGAATGAAAAAGTAGTCCTTTGTGCAGCTCAAATGATAAAATGGTATTTAAATTAAAAAAATGTATCAGGCAACAAAGAGTCAGGCGAAAGCCTGAATCTTAAAAACAGGACACATATCTTTGGCCGAAATCGAAGAGGGTGGTACAAACATTTTTTCAGGGTGAGTAAATAATTAATATAGATATTAGGCTTTTGGAATTATTTGGATTTTTTTACTCTGTAAGAATTTCGTAATATATATAATAGCGGAATAGAAAAGAAAAAGTGTCACCTTTCCCGAAATTAAAAGTTCAATAAAGGCAATTCATATAAACGCAGAATGTGTATTTTATTCTTTATTTGTAAATTATTCTTAAATCCGAGCTCCGATGTATTCCACAGTTTTCTATCTATTATTTATATATATTATATATAAACGGGTTCTCTTAAATATTTAATCTTGACTTGACTGTCTTTGAAGCTCGCCGTTTCTCATTTTAACGTCGTTTTGAAACTCAAATCCTCTTGAATGTCACATGTTCCAAAGTATTGAGAATCGTGTAGGCGATGTTTGTTTTGTACTTTGTAGAACAGTGTTCGGAAAATAATTTTAATCTTTGTTGTCCAAAGGTTTTTTATAAATAATATTTTTTATCCTGTAATTCAGTCATAGAATTGAATTTTTTGATACTAGACAGGGTCGAATTGCAAAGTATTTCGAAATAAAATAATTCACAAAGCCTAACTAGGTTAGAAGTTGAAAGGAAAACTGAAATTATTTTATTTCATTGTTAATTACAACACACATTAATAATAAAATTATTATTTAAAATTAATTAATATTATATATTAATTAAAATTATTAATTCGAATTAATTAACGTTATTAATTAATTAAAATTATAAATTACTATCCATGAATTAAGCCAGGAGTCGACGTTTCGTAATATTTTTGTGTTTTATTCGACCTTTTTTCAATATAATAGAAATTTTTGTATATTTTGAGCTCGATTCCATAATTATTTTTTTTTATTTATTGAAATACAGTTTTGCAATATTTCGCAATTACTTTGAATTGCTTCATCAGGATGATGATAAAAAATAATTAAGGCCTCGATCTCGAAATACACAACTATTTATATTTCATACGTTTCATTATTCATGTGAAATTGCGAGGAATATCGCTGGGAAATATATAAGTTTTTTTGCGTTTTCCATTTATACTAAATCTTTTGTATCTTTTTGTACCAGGTGGACCATATATGTTGTGGATTGCATTACTAAACGATGACACATCAAAGTAAGTACTAAATATAAACTATAATAATATTAAAACTGAATTAAAGTCTGTGAAATTGAAAAAAGTCTGTAAAATTAAATTACAATTATTAAACCTCAAAATCCTTTCGAAAAGCAGACTGTTTCAAAGCACTGTTCCCCGCTAACTTCGTGCAGCACTTACTCATATTGTTACATATCCACTTCTTCTTCTTCGCTGCGCTCTGCTGTGCTCTGCTGTTCTTCCTTTCTTCTTTTGATTGTCCCGATGCTGTTCATCCAAAGATATACATCTTCTTTAATTTCAGTGACAGTCACGATTTGCTTTTGTTTGTGTTTTGTTTCCTCGCAGTTGCGAGAGTTGTTTTTCGTCGTTGCTGGGTATCTTGTCTTTTGGATTCATTTCCATTCCCAAATCGAAGTCGAAGCGGGTATTTTATGGAGGATGTTCG
The DNA here is from genome assembly GCA_947397865.1 of Polietes domitor. Taxonomy (NCBI): domain Eukaryota; kingdom Metazoa; phylum Arthropoda; class Insecta; order Diptera; family Muscidae; genus Polietes; species Polietes domitor. The sequence continues at coordinate 190,428,196 of OX377620.1, read as the reverse complement.
CATGCAACTTGCGACACATGCTGCGTTTGAGAATAATATTTTATGATCTGATCATGACAATATCACTAAGAGTCAAATCCCAATCAAACACGCTGGCGGCGGCCACTCCTGGTGTCACGTGCATTTCATATGTCAGTGACAAGTCGTCAGTCACATAAGCGGCCGCCGTCAGCGTGTTTGTTTGTGGCTTGCCTCTAAATCGACAGAACTTGTGAAGAGTCTCCGAAGTCCAGGGTGTTCAAAGGTCGTTGTCACACTCGCTTTGCTTTCCTTTCGCTCACCTACACACTGGCAGCCTGTCTGTCTTTTTGTGGACATTGTGCATCGTCCATTGTTTCTTTGTATATGTCTATGTTTGTTCTTTTATTTTTGACCAGTTTTATTCCGTCTCATTCCTTTTCCAAAAAGTTTAAAATTTTTTCAGGTTTTCATTTACTTTTCCCCCTGTTTTCCACTATTACTTATGGCGCATTTACGTTCGCAGTCGCGTCCATGTCCTGCCACAAAGTCCTGTGACAATGTGACCCAATATTTAGTTTGAGAACATAATTCTTTCACAAGAGCTGCGATTCGGTGAATTATGCGACGCTGTTCGTTGGTATTTCGCCTTTTGCGGTTCCCAATATTCTCCTCATCTTTCTGTGTGCAGCCGAAGAGGAAGTTCTGGCCACGTTGGCGATGGTGGTGTCATGTGTCGCAATAAGTTTTTTTCGCGTTAAAGGTGCCATCCATTTATTAAAAAATACCATAATTTACTACGTGGTTTTTGTGTGAATTATTACTTACTGCAATACAACAGTAGCAAACCTCAAATACGAATAACTTTTGCCGGGAATAAGGTCAACTGGAGACTTGGACATATCGAACTGAAAGGTGGCCGAGACAATGGCTGATACCTGATGAATTTTGTTCCAATTTTGTGGTGACTAACATTTCGTATCAGTTGTCGAACGCAGTAAATTGATGGCCACTTCCATTTGTCCGAGATTTACCAGTACTTTCATTGCCAACTAATATAATGTTGAGGCGCCCCACTTCCCCCGGCCAACTAACAGTCCATTTGAATTTGAACTAATCCCAAGCGGAGTGGCCATAACTTTTCGATACTCTGCTCAGAAAGGCATACGGTGCTCGTACCTCCTATTGAATTACACAACCATTTATCTTGGGCCATGTAATCGAGAAGAACAGCAAGAGCCAAGAGCAACCTTCGGTGCCACAAAATGTTGCATGTTTGGCTGTTGCCAAAATATAATATGTTGAACATTTAACCAGTTAGCAGCACTTTAACCTTTTTATGGCCCACTAAATGTGTAGCGCTCATATACAGACGCACACACACATACGCATATATGTGACGTTCTTTATTGACACAGTGTGCGTTGTTTACATTGTTTACATTTACACGCTTTACACACACATTGCAGCCGATAAATATTGAGCATTTAGTTGTCGTTGCTGTTGATTTTGTGGTGGTTATTAAAGCCAAATGTTAAATATATAATGTCACTTATGTAAATATGTACATTAGTGAGGCCCAAACAAACAAATTATGCGGTATAGTTATAATTCGACAGATGATTTTTATACAAATTTCATTTTAAATCCATTATTGGAATAAAATATTGAATATATAACATATATATATCATGAAAATCATTTGTGTGAAGTCTGCATTAAATTATGGTCATATATTCAATATACGATTTAGATTAAAAGTCTGCTGTCTAGTTGTAACCATCAGAGCATTCTGAAAAAAACAAAGGTGCTTCGCCTTACCGTTATATTAGCGTGATGAAATTTTGCATGACTGCGAAGAAAATTTGTTATCTGAAGTGTATTTAGAAGTATGGTGGTCTTTCATATAATTTTGGACCACACTAATGTACATTGTACACATGTACATTAAACCGGGTCGTTTTTTATGAGTGTAAAAAATTGTTGTTGTTGTTCCCGTGTAATATGTTTGTAGAAAACTTTGCTAACCTGAAATCACTAAAAAATACACGAGCCAATCATCTAGGTTTTTTCTAGCGCTACTTATTTTTCTATTTTTCAGATTGTGAAATCAACAAAGAACAAACTTTCTTAAAAAAAAATCATAAATATAAATATCTTATTTTAAGAGCTTGCTGAAAGGATTAATTGAACTTATGACAGACATCCATTGAATGAGGAAATGTTTTTTATAGTTTCTACGAAAGATTCCACAAATTCTATGACCTGACTGGTGATTTATGAAACATGTTTCATACATTTCATGAAACGCTTCTATGGCGATTTTTAATGATATTTTCAGGAAGATAATTATTATGGAATTAATTTTCCAACAATTTTGGGAAAAGGGAACAAAATAATATTCGCTAATATCAGTTGATTTCTAATATTTCCATGATTTCATAATATCAAACTAGCAATTATCCCAGACGAATCTTTTTTGGGAGTGGGAATAACAGGGGAGAATTCGCTATCTTATTATTTGAAATTTACAAGAAAATTGTGTCTGAAATTGTCAGTCCAAAAAATAATTTTAATTTTATTTGAGTAAAAGGAATCCTAGTTTCAATCAAGGGTCAGACAAGATATTTACAAGATGTATGTACATTAAATTAATTTCTTAATTAAATTAGTTTTAGTTTTAAGTTATTTCTGTGCAAGGCAGGTGGAGAGAGGTGCACACAGATTGTGGGAGATAGATGCCTATCCTCTCTTATGGATAGAGTCTGTGTTTTTAACAGGTATAGCATGTGACTCTAAACTCTGTTTTATTATGGGCCGTCCATTGCAGTCGGATCAATTCAATTAAATCTCGACAGAGCATGGTGTCATAGTAGTTGCAGAACTCTCTTCGAGCTTGGACGCGTCAACATTATCCGATTGTCGTGGACGACATGTTTGTCTGTACACACATACATATGTATGTATCTATGTACATGTGTGAATGAATGTTCCTTTCATTTCCGCCATTTAATGGATTTTTGTCGTCCATTTGTTGCTTCCATTTGCCCAGCATCGGTCGGCACACATCATTCATTATTTGGGTCGTTGTTGTTTTGTTTGCAGTTCCTCTAAAAGCTTTTCCATTCCATTTCAAAATGTTTCCTCCATTATTCACTATATTTTGTTCGAAATTTCATCAGAATTTCGATCATCTTTTTTTCTGCGAAATGTTGTGTTTGTGTTTTTCTGCATTTAAAATTGATTGAGAAACGGAGGGATGAATTAGTTTGGCAACGGAAATGCATACAAGTGAATGTTTTGCGGTTTAAGGGGGATGTATGTCCGGACTCCGGAGTTAAATGGACGTGATGGTGATGACGATGTTCTCCAAATTCAACGCGATATTTATGACATGGCATACAAAGGAAAATACTTTCATTTTTAATTTATATGAATATGCCATCATCACTGTAAACGATTCCAGGATAGCTGTGACGAATTGTGATCCTTTAATGAAGAATTCAAATACGCAATAGGCGGTCAGACCACACTAGACTCCATGAAAACACAAGAAAAGCGAGTTTTGTTCGTTCCAGCAAAAACGCTATTTAAATCAAAATAAAAAACTTGATTCATATCTTTCAACATAGATTCATTGATTGTGTATTAAAAAATAAAAAAAAATATTTTTTCGGTTTCTTTTCGTGCCAACAAAAAACGATTTTTTGCTCTCAATATTTTAGCGACTGTTTCTACTTTTAAAATTTGATGCACTCATAATTGACTTTCATTTAACGTAAAAACGAGCTTGTTCGACTTTTTTGGACGAAAGATATAGTGCAAATATCGATGTACCTTCAAAGAAAATTAAAACTTTAATAGAAACATGTTTCACACAATTCATTTAAAAACATCATAACATTTAATTTACAGCCTTGTTATTGAAACCACAAATAATTCCCTTAATGGGAAATTTTCCACATTCCTAAAAGGAATTGCAATGACAGTGCTATCCTGCTTCCTAGTCCGCAGAGCGGCGAGAGCAGAACGCGGTGATATTACCCATGCTAAGCAGACCCCTAGAGGTAGCCCTCACCGTCGACTCGATGGGGAATTTCGTTTGAAGTGTGTTGTTACAATGTTGGCGCCACCATCGGTGGTGGCGAAACGTGTTTACATGCCACGCCGTGTCGTGTGCCGCCTGGCCATAAATACTTAAGAACATGTTGGAATTCCTCGAGTGAATTTTCATTGTTCGATACAAAACGCTTCAATTACAGTTCGTTTAAGATTTATGGCATAGATTCCAGTTGATAAAAATATGATGGAATAATTTAATTGATGTCGTGTGGTTGTGGAAACAGGTTTTATTTGGGGAAATATCATTGGTGTTGGAAATAATCAAAATGGGTGAAGCCATGGTCTAGCCATGAGAAACGTTAAATTCTGTAAATAATTTAAGGTCATTTTACTCATTTGCTTTATATACAACGGACAAAAGTCTCAATCACTTGAATTCTAAAATCTTTGAAAACTGTATCGATTTTGACCAAGCCTTTTAGAATGTTGATTTTATCGAAGTTTTCTCCACTTAAACGCTATGGGATAGTCTGATGACTGAGTAATCCAATGCCGGGCGGACCTATCATACAAAATCACCCTCTGCAATTTGTGGCCGTTGTTGTGGTCCAGTGGTGATACTGACAACAGGATTTGAAACAACAGACGCACCGTAATCCCGAGTAGGGTGGATTGTCGGTGGCCATGCTGTCGAGGGAATTAACTTTTAAAATAAGGAAAATTTACGATTATGTTGCATATGCACCGGCCGCACATTCGACGCACTCGGCATTTGTGCAATTTCAAGGGTGTTAACGTGTGTGTTTTAAAAACTGCCTCAGACCGATAACAATAACTCCGCACTGCCATTGCCACTGCCTTGTAATGGAGCACGCCTGAATGGCACAACAACTCAGCACTCTGCCATGGTTGGCCGGGCGGGCGGTGGACTGCATGAAATGTATTCCTGAATATGCATCCACAATAAATGGCCCTGATGATAGCTACTCATAATACCAAAATGAAGTTGTAAAGCATCCCCGGTGGTATTTTTGTTTGTGTTCGTCCCTGGTGCAACGGCAGCGGCAGTGGCTGCGAAAGCGATGTTGGTGGTAATGTTGGTGGCTGCGAGGAATCGAAAAAGGCAACAGAGGAGAAAGCATTTTTGTAAAACGATTCCCCACTTATTAAGCCATAAATAAGTGCATAATTGTTTGATCGCTTATGTATGCATGGCTATGCATTGGGCCATAATTGTAGTTGTGGCCTCTGCTAGAACGGAGCTCATTCGGATGGTTTATCTGCGCGGAATGAAACGGCTGGGTGAATCGATGGCGAATGCTTGCAAACCATCCGTCGTTGCTTGAATGCAAACTACTGCGCCAAATTGATGTTTTTTTCATTGAATTTTAAATGAACAATATTTTATGGTTCAGTCAGCGAAGTAGTCTCAGAACAGTTTAGTCTGAGAATAATTTAGACTTTTCCCCTATTATATTGATAAATTATCTGCTTGTGAGACTTACATAAGTTTGTTTGATTTTTTACAGTGTCCCCCCACTAAATTCTAAGTCGACAGCTAAATTGTATGTTCCATAGAACTGCAAGTTCTAACTAATTCCCGTTTAAAGATAAAGACTTATTTTGTTGTTAGTTGAAGACTCATGCGTACAGTTCCTAACTCTTCGCTGGGCAGTACCACAAATGACGATTCAGTGTCCTTAGAAATGTATCCATTTTCACCTTTGTACCACTGTGGTGGCCGCATGACTTTATACAAAATTTATCCATGTCCACATCACACACAATACCATAATTTTAATATAAATTGGTTTTTGCTCGGTCCGTTCCTAACCGTAATTAGTTTTTGCCGTTGTCCCCGGTCTGCGGAAGGATGGATACGTTAGGACGCCGTGTTGACCTGTTGACACACAATTCGGGTCCTCTGGCCAATGCAAGCCAAATACATACATGCATAGCCAAGTTATCGCAGGAGTTTAATAAATATTAACATTTAAATGGAGATTTGCATTTCCTATGCATGAAACTGGCTACACACATACAGGTGTACCACAAACTAAATGCTTACATTACATACCCCCACAAACATACAGACATATATGTATGTACATGAGCATTACAAAGGGGGATGGTGGATGATGACGTACTGGCTGCTGTTGATATTAGTTTACGGCTCCTGTTGTGTTAATTATATTTAGTTCCGAGTTTAAAGGGCTATTAGGTGACTTAGGCGTGATCAAATTTCGACACGAAGAAGGGTAAGTTATTGGAGCACAATTTCAGTTTCATGTCCGGTTGTCGTAATCATTCGTCACCCCAATACGCCTGCAGCCTCTGATGTTCAGAGGTCAACATAAATGTATCACTGGCATGACGTGTCTGTCCGACGACATCAGTTCGAAACGAAACGAAACCAGGCAACATTATGCCACTGATGTATGCAATTTGCATAAATTACACAAACATGGATTGTCAATTGTTGCAAGGGGGTCATGTCGACGTTAACAGCACTGGTCATGTGATGCAAACAATGCAAACGTCCTCGCCTCGCACAGGCGTCACATATCTCCTGTCAGTCGGCTTAATTTGCTAAGCCTACACGGAACAGACTAAAGCGTTTCATTTAATAACATTCGTCATTTGTTTAGTCTATCAATTGTACATTTCGAGAAGGATGTCGCCATGGACGATATAAATATTAGATTCGACAGAAATGTGATATGGACTGTGGCAGGCGCACATGAGTCATTCCATGTCAAATCGGAGCAACATTTTCAAATGACTCTGATTTCTCAGGAAAGATTCTTCTTTAAAAATATTTTATACTTTTTTTATTTGCAGATTCCACAAGAAATGAAAATTCTGCTGACAAGTGATATTCAAATCCTTGAATTTCGCAACTGGTTTAAGCGATTTTAATGCTACTTTTGGTGAAATTATTTTTTAAAAATCAATACCAAAATTAAAGATTTGTAACACGTAGCCAGAGTAAAGTACTCCTGAAGACCTTTCAAGCAAGGTGTAGAATTTTAAAATCGGGCAAACTAATTGCGATATACTAGGATTTTAATATTTGAAATTGTCTGCAGAATCCACATTTTAAGATTTTTCCTAAAATATTTTTTAAAGTAGAATCTCTCCAGAAAAATTTAATTCATATGAAAATTTTGGTGTTCGGTATGACATGGAATAACTCATACATATGTTGCCTATTAACTGATGAGAGTGGGATTGCAGTGCTGTGTGTTAATCAATTTAGGACTCAATGATGTACTCCTAAATTGAGAAGGCGTTCATTAGCTAGAGTTTTCATCATAGAAAAAATAAATAAAAGTGTCTCCGTTCGGCGAGTCGATTTCTCACCAACCATCCTTGTTAAAACTCGTCAAACAAATGCAATGTTGTATTTAAAATGTAGTTGATTTAGATTTGCATAAACTGTCCACTCCAGACACTTGGACTCTTCTCGCTTATACGAACCAATTAATAGCTCTTTCACAAATTGACTACGCTCGACCATAAATCAACAGTAAACGAAACCAAAGTAAGCCACTGCGAAACTAACAACACAAGCCGCAGCCAAGCTTAAAGGAAATTCTTTTTGGAATGCGACACTCAATAACCGCAAATTTAAAATTCCTGGCCACCACTACCCCAGCAGCACCTCAATACGGTGGGCTTTGTAAACGCCATCACCAGCAGTGAGAGAAAGGGCATGAACGCAGAGAGGAGAGCATTAAAAGGGACTCTGCGAAACGGTTACAAAGAGGAAATCTAACTAAAAACCAACAAACGGTATGCCGACGTCGTCTATTAAGGCTTTCAGTTGCAAGGAAATGTTGCAACAATCGACGACAAGCAACTGCAGAAAAAATGCAACACTTTGCATTCCTCCAACGAACGAGCAACGAGGGAGCAGTGTAAAGGGAGACAACAGGAAACAACACCAGCTCCAGCACCAGACGTTAACTGTCATTAGCATTTACAGACATGGAATGTTGTTCCTGCCACCATTGCCGCTTCGCTTGCTATCCATAAAGTGACGGTGGTTCTTCTTGATGCCACTGCTTTTGCCGGCTAGGTACGAGTAGGAAGGATCACACGACACAATACAATTACCACAACCGAATGACAATGGCAACTGCGACAGCGACAGCAACAGCCACCGGAAGAAGTCTGAACAAAGTCACTAAAAGTGTCCCTTGCATTTAAGCTTGTTCTTTATTGGTTTTGTGAGTGTGTGTATGTCCCATATGTACAGAATATATGTGTATTAGGGGGGATGGCTGTAGTGGACCTCATGGGTGCTATGTAACGTATGCAGAAAATTCATGAGTTCTCATTTTTTTTTAAATAAATATTGCCCCCAATAGGGAAATATTCCCCCTTCCCCTTTCTCTGTCAGAGTTATGCGTTCTTGCAAACAATTTGCCGAAGCAGTCTAATATTGAGTCACAGCATTGAAATGGAAGGCTTCAAATATTGAAAATTTTCGATACCTCGGCGATAACATCATAAATCTGTGTTCTAAAAATATATTTCTATGTTTATTTTTACGGCTCAAGAGAAATGAACTACCCCGTGTAATGCGTTGGAACGACTTTGTATTTTCTGTTGTAAATTAAAAGGTCCACATTTTGTTAGAATCTACTGCGGTCTCTTTTGGGACTGACATTTAGTCCGATATTTGATAAAAGTGATGCTGGCTCACTGAATCGATTACACCCATGTGTGTTCTAATATACATGGAATTCGTTCGTTAAAGCTTCTTAAGAATATGACTATGACAAAGGGCAAGTATATGGAAATTATACAGGGTGGGGAATTAACTATGACTACCCCCAAAACATTTCGATGATAACTTTTACAACTTTTTATTTGGTCAACAAGTGAAACAAGGTTGTGTAAAATTGCTCTAATGCCGAGCTGATCAAAGATGTCGATATAATTTGCGGATAGTATTAAAAAACATTTTAAGCGCGGACAACCTCAACTTCTTTTTCCCCTTCAAATCCTCAATAGAACATATTTATTCGATGTGTGTGTGTTTTTCAATTGCTACCACTAATTTCCATCACACCAAACAATGGCTTTTCCGTAAATGAAAACAAATACTCACATGAATTGCAAGAAAAACTGGATTTTAACCTCAACATTGTCATGTGCAATCCGGATTGCGTGCAATAGAATACAATTCCAGCAAAATTAGGTTAATTAGAAAAATAGCATTTCCTTTCCACCACACCACCTCCCCCCATTGTCGCCGTCCCTTCATCATCCTGGCCAAAGTCAAACAAAAGAAGAAATGCATGAAATGATATTTTTCCTTTTCATTTTGCTCCTTTTTTAATGCGAGTATAAAATTCAACATTGTTGCTTCTGCCACCATATGTTGCAAGTTCGTTTATTTCGAAGCTTAACTAAATCCCTCTCATGCGATACGATGTTGTTCCGTTTAAGTGTAAACAGATTTTATTTGTTTAAATGGGTTTCTAACGCAGCAAGAGAGAAAAAAGTTGAAATCAGCTTAAGGACATAAAGAATTGTTAAAGGATCAACGCCAGTGTACGAAGGATAACAAGAAAGAGTGACAGTGTAACATTGTTGCTGCTGCCGCAAAAAGGACGACCGTCTTCTTCGTATGACAGTAGGTTTGAATAAGGAATTGTAGGTCTACTCTAACCCCATCGCCCTGGATATATAGTCGGGGTATTTCTAATTAGAACTTCACACCACCCCGACCACATTTTAATTCATATTTGAGAATTTTCTGCACCAACTCGCCAATATACAAAACCCATGGAACCTCACGTAAATCTGCTACGATTGGTTTGTTGAAAAAGGACTTTAGATCTTACAGATGTCAATGGCTTCCAAAAGTACAGCGTTGTGCGTCTCCAGTCATCTCATTGACTGCTCCTCCGACATTCACTTATTCCCTAGTACATGTATGCCTGCGTCTGTCTGTCTGTGTGTGTGTGTTGTGATGTCCTTCTTGTTTATCTTTTACTATCACTGATTTTGTTATTGTTCATATTTACTCGTGATTGCGTTCTGGTCCTGGGTATCTTATGGTCATACTGCACAGTTACCATTTGAGCTGGAAAGACAAATACAAGAAATCCTGTTACAGATTCCATTCCCCAAATGGTTTACTGGCACAATACCGAGCATAACAAACCGTATCCGGCATTTGGAAGTGTGGGAGGAATGGAATAATGCTGATTTTGCAGTTTATGCAACGCACAGCGATATTTGGAGATTTCACAGGGAGCCGCTTTAAGAACTCTTGGACAGACAGACGTTTGACGTTGTCGGGATGGGGATGGGGATTGGGAAGGGCGGCTGTTAGTAATAGAAATGGATGACTATCACCAGCAACCATAAGAGTCGATTCAATGGCGCATCATAATGTCTGTGCATTTTATGGACTAACATTCATACACACATATCGACACGCATGTATGAGTGTGTCAGTGCGAAGGATTCATCCTTTCATTCTTGCACACGTACACACATGGATGATATGTCTGAATGTGCGAACCAAACGTACTCTTATGTACATACATTAGAGTGTCTAGCGAAAATGCTGATAATTATTCATAAATTGGGGCTCATCTTTTGTTTACTTTTGAAAACCGGTGTAGCTATTAAATGAAAATGATCTGATTTTGTAGCAAATTAGGCCATTCATTACAAAATCCTTTATGAAAAATCAGCAAAAGGATGATTTTGTTGATTTTTCCTTATGAAAAGTCAATGAAATGACACCTACTTTTTTCATATGAAAATTTACCCAATTTTTTGGGGGGATTTTGCACGAATTTTTGAGCTTAATTTTATTTTCCATTTTATAAACTCACTTTCTGCTTTTAAATTTAATGGTAATATTCGGTTTAGATTTTGTATGAGACACTCTAATGTACTCTATTCTTGTATATGTACGTCCGTATATATGCGCGTACCACGGTTGAATGTGTGTTCGACTGGCTGAAGAGTATATTTTTATTTGCTGTCAATACGTGATATAAATTTCTTATGAACATAAATTCTGTGGAAAACTCTTTTATTGTGTTTCATTTTTTATGTTTTGAACAAAAAATTAAGTTAAAACAAATATAGAAAATGAAATAAAGCCGGTAAATAGCATTAGAAATTGCTACAGAAATTCAATTGGATCCTTATGTTCGTTACAGTAAATGCACAGTCTTACGAAGCTGATATTTGGATGGAGAGAAAATATATATTTGTCCGAACAATTGGCAGCAATAAAACTGAAGGGATGTGTTTGAAATGAAAATGTTCTTCTTCTTTGAAATGTTATCCACCGCCACTTAACAGCAGTTGGGCGACGATCCAGAGTTAATCATATTAGAACCCAAATTATTCAAATATATAATTGTTTTTCCTGCTGTGAGCACATTATATGCGTACATATTGTGATTCGGAACACTCTGCCTGCCCCTGGGATAACCAAAAAAACAGAGACAGATTTTTTTTCTTCGAAAGGAAAGGCACAACACAACACAACACAATATTTGCATTATTTACTTTTATTATTTGCTCTGCCCCAACGTACTCACATATTTACGCAAATGCATGGTGATAACTTAAGTACGCCGAGCAGACAGAACTAGACACCCCACACGTAGATACGCGCTCAGATCCATGGATACCGATACAAAACATTCAATTTACATACATCCATAAGCAATGAGTTGTTTTTCCCAGTACATTTTTAAGAAATTTACATAACTTTAACATTAGTTGTGCTTCAAATAGCGGTGGGCTTTAAGCGTTTTGCTTGCGTTCTGTCAAAATATCACTTTACAGCTGCTGTACGAATGTACCAGTGAATTGGGGCTACTGCCAAAGTTTCAGGGGGAAACATTTCATTTGTAAAAGTCAATCGTGTGAAATTCGTGCCGATCGAATAATTTAATAATCTCGACTTTTCCAAATAGGCCACTTTAGGTAAAAACTTTTTCGTTTATCAGATATGGCAACTCATGTTCTAAATTTACATCATGCCTATTTTCTATAGAACACCAGTTATTTTACTCTAGAATCGTCAAGGTTTCTCTGATTATAAAGAGTGAACAAAAACTGTCAACTGAAATGAGGCCATATTAGTAATTCTGCGAATAATAAAAATGCATTCATTAAATTTAAATAATTTCCTGTGCCACAACATGTCAAGATTTTCGAATTGTCACGAAAGACTTTGATTGCAGAATATAGCTACATAACAAATTAAAACAGAAGTAATTTATTTTTCGCTTAAAAATTTTAGAACAATGAAGAATTGGCTTTACATTTATGTAGTACATTGTTGTTGTCGACAATTTGTGTAGAAAGAATCTTCTTATCCTGGTTAAAAACAAGCCTTTTTTAAATGACATTTGAAGAATTGTATTTAATATAGATGAGAGTTTTGCAAAAGTTATTTAATAATATTAACTACATATCGAGGGCGATTTTTCAAAACGTGCTATTTGCACTTTTGTCGAAAATGAGTTTTTGATGGCAATGTGTTCGCTGATTTAGTTGTCATGTGTCATATTTATTTTAAAGTGAAAAATTATTTCTTCAATCATTTTTTTGCAAAATTTGTGATTGTGCTATCTGCAATACGTTAATTTGTGCATACAAAATTGCTATTTGCATAAAAAAATAATTTTTTGTTATTATTATACTGAAATTTGTTATGATTGAAATGAATATTTATTCAAAAAGTGAGCAACATAAAGCCGTGTATTGTAATTCCCTAGAACGTATTGCAATTGATTATGATTCATTAACTTGAATAAAAAGCATGAAATTATACAATAGTATACAATATAGAATTTTTGTACAAAAAGTGCTATTTGCTTATTTGAAAATATAATTTTATCAAATTTAAATTGTAAAAAGTGCTATCTGCTATATCTGCGCAAATAATAGGAATAAAAAAACATATATTGAACTTCGGTGTCATTTTTAAATAATATTGTAGACGAAAGATTAGTTCTTACTCTTTACATTAACTAAAGAAACAGTTTTTTTGCCCTCCTGAAAAATTGTGATTATGCAATAGCACGTTTTGAAAAATCATCCTCGATATTATAAAGTAATTCAAACGGATACTCGATATTCTTGTTAAAATGAGACATATTCATTTACTTGTGAATAATATCACTTTTTTAATCTTCGAAAATGGTTCATTTCATTCATATTAGGTCTGTTTTTCTTTAAGACTGGATAACTAAGCTGCGATAACAAAAACTTGAATAAAAAGTTAAAATGTCACTCAAAATAAAAAAATCATTTTAATATTGCCGCCAACAGCAATATCAATGTGTGTATGAAAACAATTTTAAAAAAATATTGAACTTAGACTGGATAAATATCCAATGTAAGTCAAATATATGGTAATCTAGGCTAAGTCCAAATAAGTCAACACAAAATATTTCTTTTTTTGAAAATTTTGTGGAAAAATATTTTTTTTTGAGTGAAAAATAGACTTTTTTATTAACGTTATTGTTATCGCAGCTTGTTATCTCGACCTAAAGAAAAACAGATGTATTATATCGGACTTTACGTAAATGAGGTTAAATGAAAAAGTTTTCGATTTTTCATGACTCTGTAGAGCTTTTTAAATGACTCCGAGCTAAAATAATATTAAAAACGCTTGAAGCTAATTTGATTTCGTTCTTTTTGGGACTTTTAAGAAGAAAACTTTACAATATTTCCACAAAATAAAAATCAATATTCGTTCTATCTACTGACTTCAGAATAAAAGACAGGAATGTAAAATTGCACACTTTTTGTCATAACTGACAAACTACTCCAAAAATTGCACAGTGACCCACATTAGGGCCACAAGTGGATAGGTGTATATGTGGGGTGGTGTGTGTGTGTGTTTGAGTTCGTGTGCGGAGCAATGCTTGAATGTGGAAATTTCACCCCAAGGAAACAAAATCTCAATTCCCCATTCGTGTGTTTTCGCACATGGAATGTATCGCGTAACAAACAAAACGCATTTGTGTGTTACGCTTTTTTGCTGCAAAGACTCCCCGTATGTCTATGAGGAGTTTTCTATGTATCCATGTGTATGAGTGTGTGTGTGTGTTCTTGAATGTGTTGTTTACAAGTGGGTATGGGTGTGTGTGTGTGTTTGCGTGTGCGTGTTCACACAATTCCTTCTGCATATTTCGACAATTTACATGCGGTGCGTCGTGTTAAAATTAACGTTGTTAACAAATACCACCGCATCAGTTTCAATAAAAAAGCAACGCTTCCTACTGACGCTAAAGAGCCCCAAAACATTTTCGGAATTTCTGTTATTCAAATAGAAATATTTAAAATTCCATAGGCTGTAGTAATGCCGTCGACACTCGTGCTACTACACGAACATACAAACAACGCACAGAACATACACACACACATACATCCATACATACGAGCACAATTGTGAATTTATGCAAATATTTGTTATCGCTGAGGCCACTAATTCAAATAGAACTTGGCGTGTTTGCAAGGGATTGCGAGTTGTGACAGTGCTAAGTACACCTACTGGTATACTGGTGTACTGGTGACTGGTGATTCCAGCGGTAATGATCACAACATGGAACATCCGCTTGTGGTTTCCCGCACTTGACTCTGACTTGTGTGCCAACAGATAGTAGACATTGAACATCAGCTGTCAGTTTAAACTTAAAGGGGATATCTGCGCGACACGACTTCTGAGCAATCCAAACACATTAATACCTGAGAACATATATGGGTGTGTGTGTGTGTAACTTCAGGGATATTGAAGTTTCGAATGAAATTAAAAAGCTCACTTTTTACGCAGAGAAACGCGGGTAGCAAACTGGACGACACCATCTTACTTTATGCTTTATGTCTTTCAAACCTCATAAAGTTTTACTAAGAGTTTACTAAGTTTCTCTTCCGTTTTGAAGCGTTCATAAATTATTTGTTTTGAGTACTGAGGGAAAAACTCTCATATAAACGACTGAGAATCTGCGTCTGTGCTCATCTTGTGGTAAAAGCTTGCATATACTTGAGGCTTCTATATTACGAAATTTACAAACAGTTTAGTTTTTGAGCTGAACAGTGCAGTAATAAGTCTCATATATGCAACCCTCCGGCTGCATGGGATGTGTGTTTATGTATCTTTCATTTGTAAATAGGCCGTAATAACTTCACATCCTTGAGTTGACTACAACACAATACTCATTTGAGTGAGATCCTTCATTCAGAGCAATCTACCATTGCTCGTAATTTTCAGAGTCACGGCATTTTGAATATTTCATTACGTCGTGTACAAATTGAAAACTTCAAAGTCGTTTTGCCAAAATACACGTATCTGCGCTTTCATGGGCTTCTCGAAGTGCTCCTGCTTATGAAACCTCATTCTGTGGTTGTTTGCATACTGACTGCCTACATGACAAGAACTACGGCCACAATCCGAATAATGCAGTTAAACATATGACATTATCCTGATGAACTAACCCATACTCTGCCAACACTAACCTCCTTGTGAATCGGTGCGCACGTTCAGCGGCGGAAAACAGATGCAGATACTAGAGTCGGGCCTTTTATTTTGAATTAGATAAACTATTCCTATTCCGAAAGTGGGTTGAGGGTATTCAAATAATAATCGTTTATAATGCTTCATTTTGAGTAAAATTATAAACGCTTCATTTGAAAAGTCAATTTAAAAAATTCTGAAAATTATTCTTTTTTTTATTTATCTACAGTCGTAAAGTATGCGAGCGATACGATTTAACTGATGGAACTAACACAACAAATTAATAATAATCCAAGCTTAGATTTGATCCACCTAAAAACTTAAATCATAGATATTTTTTAGATCCAGTTTTTTCATATAAAAAGTTTAAATAAGAAAAATATCGCTTAGTCGAATATTTGGGACTAATGATTCGTAAATTAAACAAAGTCAAAAATAATAAAGAGTGAATAGTGGAACATAATGGAACATAATAATGGGCGTAATTTCCGCACTTAATGCGTGATTAGATTCTTGCTAAGAGAACAAACAGCCCCGAAAGGACTATCAATCAGGGAGCATGATTCAGAACCCATTGGAAGGAACCCATAGTTTCAAACATTATCTCATATATGTGCTAGCTTATTCTGGGAGTACTTGCAATCCGTGGAAGGAAGGCCCCATCCTTATTATTCTTGTTATTTTACTACATTACCTCGGCTCCGCCAGAGCTCTATTAAGTTTGTGCTGCACGAGTCCTTATTTAAGAGGTGTGTATATTAATTCCAGGAGTAGAATCTTTTCGTTAACCTTCAAATTTCCAAAAAAAAGTAGCAGGATCAATTCCAAAGGTCACAACTATTCGGGGGACAAAGCCATCGAGCATTGTCGTCTGTACCATCCTCTCAACCAAACTTATCACTGCTCCTCTCATATGCTCGCTCGACATATATAATCGTGATATGTAGCAAAGTACAGTAGTTTGTATGTGTGTAGCGTGATTTTTAATCCCGTCATTATGGAAAATGTTCAACATGCTACACAACTACGAGTACATGCAGCTGTAATAGCTCGCACGCGTATACAACTACATGCGCGGAGTGGAGCTGTAGATTCCAACAGTTTTGAGGAGCAAATTTCGAGACTGCTCCGAACACATGAGCTCAGCACGTAAAGTACGTAAGTTAGTTACGTGAATACAGGTAATTTGTTGTTAACGAAGCCAGCAGGACGAGGAGCGCACACCAAAAACGACCTCTACGTTTTCTGTAACAATATATTATGCTGTCGGGGTTTATTAGGACAAACTTGTAGTGTGCATGCGGCTGTTATGGTGTGAAAGAGAGAGAGAGAGAGAAAGGCAGGATGGATGGCAGGGAGAATAAACACTGAAGCCGAGTAAAGTGTTACAATAAGGCCGGTTAGATGTGTGCGTGTGTGCGTGTAAGTGATTGTGAATAAAATCAATTACGTGAAACGCAGTAATTATTCCGAAAAATGTTAGTATGCTTTTAGGCTGATATGTTCAACATGACATTGTTGCCTATCATGCGGGCGTTAGAACAGTAGGTGGCGGTAGCCTTCGCAAGGTTTCATTCAATTTTTATTAAATTAATCCTGTTTTATTATACGATGGCGTCTGTGATTATTAAATCTAGCAATAGGAGAAGGAACGAAACAAACTCTGAACACATCTTGTGGAAATTACCATTTCAATCTTTTTCAGTTTTGATAGAATATCCCTAACCATGCCCTCATTAGTTCCCCTATTTGTGTAATCTAATTATGGTCCCCATGTTTGTTAAATATTATAATTCGTTTATCAACATCTCTTTAATGCATCGCAAACTCTGTTTATTGTTGTAATAAATTTTATGCAATTATTTGAATTTGTTAAATATAAATATATTTTCGCAATTACACACGTTTTTGTCCGCCCATCCCCCCACCAACCACCTCATTTCGTTGCAGTAACGAAGCCATCCCTGAATTTGTGTAAAGTTCTGTAAACATGATTTTTGCGGTTATTTGAATAAAATAATATTTTTGTGGCGCAAAATAATGTCATCATTTGCAACACAGCGACGAAGCAAACAAAACAGAAAAAAAGACACAGCGTCAACATCAACACAGCTCCAACAGAGATCGAACATGAAACTTAATTAAAAAAAGATTAAATTTCATTAAAATATTACAACGGCCAAATGAAAATGAAATGGTGTAAAGTGAAATGAAAAACAACTGACAACTACACACGCACGGACACACACACACAGGCACTCTAGATATGTAAATTGAAATCAGATATCAATATGTTCACCCACAAACGCACACACACTCAAACACATATATTCACATGTATGTGTTTGTGTTTTAAAGAGTCTATAAAAAGTGGGGAATTTAATCAAATGTATTGCATGGCTTGCAACTATGTATGGGTGGGTGAGTGAGTGAGTGTGTATGTGTGTTGTTTCATCCGTAAAATATGCCCTACTTTTTGCATGGCTTGAAAGCCCCGAGGTATACAAGGATATTTAAACTTAAGCTGAAATTGCCAGATATTCATCGTTTTTCCGGAATTGAGAGATCTCTTGAAAATGGTCAATAATAATGCACACAGGGAGATCGACCCCTTTTTCAATTTATTCGTAGTATTTACACACATCGGTAAATTTTCATGAACGTGTGTACTTTTTTCCATTCTTCCCATTACAACGCTCACATTGTTATATTAAAAAAGGAGCCACATGATCCATGTGGCCGTGTATCGCGTTACATCATATTTTACTTTAATTTACTTTTTTCATATGCATCCATGTATCTCGTACGCATTATCTACTTGATAGTTATAATTAATTAATTTGTTATTTGTTTATTATCAAAAAAAAAAAGAAACAATCTGATGCTACAGCTGTTGTAGTCACTCATATTGAAATGCAGCTACCCGCGTTAATCAAGTCGTACATTTTTTATTACTCCAATTCATTTCCTCGGATGGGCATTGTTGTTGGTTTTTTGTTATTAGTTTGACGCAAAATTAAAAATTCAATTAAATGCCTGTAGAGCTGTTCCGTGGCAGAGGCATGCATATGTTTATTTATGGTTTTAATCAAAATTAAAATTAACATTTAATAAAACATAAAGCCACGGATATTCACGCTCGCATCCCTTGCATGGACGACATAAACATTTTAATAAAGGCGGCATTTTGAGAATATGACAGGATTTGGAATTGGTGTTTTGATGGCTTAATAAACAGAAAAATCACCGAAGAAGACAAAATATAAGGAAAAAATGATAAAGTTGGCATTTCGGACATTGATCAGATGTTTAATATAAATACCCACCCTGTGTGCGTAGATCTTTTCTAACACATTTCTTACGGATAGTTTAATAAAACATAATTATACTCGCATCCCTCAGTTGGAGAACATGAAAATTTTCATAAAGGCTGCATTTTGGGAATGTTAATGTTTCCGTAAAAAGAAATATTGAATATTCAAATATTCAATGTCTTTGAATTTTTTTCAAAAGTTATGAGCAATTTTACTTTGATCAAACGACGATTTTTCAAAAAAGTTTATACAATCGCTTGTAGCTTCTTCTGTAGCCGATTCCAATGTATTAGACCTTGTTTTGAAGATATTTGCAATTATCCAATTATAAAATATCACTGGGGATTTTGAAAGTTTTTATCATTTTAGTCCTTTAGTTTGATTTTGCATAAATTAATTCTTTTGAAATTTTAAAGTTGAGTTGTTACGATTTTTTTTTTCAAAACAACTTTTAACAGTCTGATGATATCTTTGATTTTTGTGGGTCCGCGTGATCAGCTTTGTCTTAGAACGTTATGAGTAACCTATGTCTGTGTACATTTTTATGGTCCCAGGAGAACATTTAACAAATCTTAACTGAATTTCCTTCACTGAAATAAGTAAAATAATTACCCCCCCCCCTCAAATGTCCAACAAAAACTAAACTTCCAATCAACAGATACCTTGACACCCATTACGCGCATATTTAGATGTTGTTGTCGTTGTTGTTACCACATTTGTCAGTTCATGTTCGAAATGAAGAAGCATTAATGGCGGTTGCACAACCGCTCGCGCGGTCTGTTGCTGCTGCCGTTGATGATGCTGCAGATGAGATGAGACGGCGCTGATACCCGATTCCTCCGAAGGTGTAACTTTGACACTAAAATAATCGTTTTCTGTGCAAAATGTAAAATGCGAAAAAAAGAAACAACCGCCGCCATCTACGAATTTGGTTAATGTTCCCTTTTAATGGATTTGCCACAGCAATGCAATGCATCAAGAATGCACCAAAAACAATGAAAAACTACAGTGTCACTCAAAGTGACAGCGAATGGCAGCCGCAGTTCTTGCATGGAAGCAGAAAACATAATTTACAAATTGTGATACCCTACACAGCGATCAAAGGCACTGCAAATCAAAAATCAAAAGAAATTCCAAAGTCATTCCCTGTCATATTTTGCGATGATCTAAAGGGGGCGTGCCGACCTTTCAGGCTATTGTAACACAATCACATTAGGGGTAGGGTATAGCAGAGTCATTGTAATGCCTCTTTTTCTCCTTGCTACTCAGCTCGAGAAGAATGTGGGCTAACAAAAACCTTAAAGTAGAGAATATTAATTTCCGAAAAGCGCTTAAAGAAAACAGAAGCATCGCCATCAAGAGCGACGGCGGCAGCATCATTTTCATCATCGCCATCATCAATTTTGCTGGTGGTGTTATGGTTGCCAAATACTTGGCAGTGCAGTGGGCTTCCTCGGCGGTGGTTTTCTCTGTGCTTTGATGGTATGCTGGGGCCGCTGCTGCTGCTGGTAATTTAGTTATTATGATGATTGCTTAAGAACTTTATATTGTTTTACACAACTGCTTCTTGCAGTCCTCTCCAGCCGTTTTATTGAAAATTATATGGGAGTAGCTTTTTCTTCTTTGATGGCATCTGCATTAACTGCACAAACGTGACTTATGGAAATGAATGGTTGCCATCCCCAGCAACATTACGAAACGAAACGGAACGAAACTAAACCTCAAAGTGTTTGACATAAATGTTGCCAACAATTGTTTCTCTAACACTTTGCAATGGTTTTAGCCGCTCTAATAGTAGTAGTAGGGCTTCCCATTTGGGGTGATGGAATTTCAAGCAAAGCGAAAAAGAACCGACATTTGGCCTTTGGAATGATAATGGTGGTGGATGGCTACTACACCTCCGCGTTCAAGATGGGATTGTTGAAAAACATATCTGCAAAAAAGAAAACTCCAAGGATTTAATATATTTATAGAGATAGAAAAAGAAATAATGAATCAAATATAAGAAAGAAGAATCATGTCATTCCACAAGAGCTGCAGGTCCAATATCCCATCAAGTGCGCTTGAGAGAAAATTGTTCATTATTCGTACATATATTCCAATATATTTTTGTTAAAAAAAAGTAAATAATAATAAATTTAATGGAATAAAGTGTAATCGGTTGCCTAGGGTAAGCAACCGATTAAATTTGGATGGGGATACAACATCCATCGAAACCTTTTCCAAGGTGTACACTTTACATATTCCAGTTTCTTTGAGCCACCGTGCCTACAGATGTGCATAAAGCAGAAGTGCTAATACTTATAGAACTCATTCCCTATGTTTTTTTGTTTTTGTTTTTTTTGTATACATATGGATGTAGCTGCTCCCAAACAGAATAACGTTTAAGTAGTTTTGGTGCCTTTTCTGCAGGACAATTCTATTATGAATGGCTGGCTGGCTGGATGTGACTGCATGACCCAGAAAACACGATCCCAAATAAAGAAGGCCTCATTGCGATCCGGATTCAAATGCAAAGTGACAGATAGAGACGAACATTTCTCTCTGGTAATTTTCAACTTTGTGCATGAACAAACTTGCATGTGCTGGCACTAACACACACACGCAGAGGGACAGGCAAAGTGACAATTTGATATATTGCTTGTAAGTCGTGTAAACATGTTAAAAAATTTATAAACATGTAGAACAGTGTAACACACTGCACTACATTTAAACTGCCAACTGAGCGGAGAATGACTGGGTGTGTGTGTGGATATACATATCCATATGTATGTATGTGTACCGCCAGAATCAGAATTAAGTAAACCGGCAACAGTGAACCAAACATCAGCACACAAAAAATACGAAAAGGAAAGCAAATTGAAAAAGGGATTTCAAAAGGAATTTTTGTCAAGCTGCACTGCCACCCGTCGACATATACATATGCACAAACACACACTCTCACACAGAGACATATGTAGATACAACCCTATCTGTGTCACTGTGCATAACACAAATAAAACCATCATCTCATTGGTGACAACAGCAAAACAACCTGAACGTGGGATCCACTAAACGTTGCTACAACAGAATTGCTCAAGTGTAAGCCGCCCACCAACACGATGTCATGTGTTGGGGATCCTAAAGGACACCATAGGCCAGGCTAATTCCAACCCGTGGGACGAATACATTTGAATTAGTATCTAAATATTTCCTCTTCGCCCATGTCATTATCTGCTCGGCCATAACTTTCCATTAAGTTCTCTCAAATATCCGTCAAATCTGTAAATCCACACAGAACCGCTGCTAGGCTTACAACGACAGTTGGGTTTGTGTCACTACAACAAACCCAATAATAATATTTCAATAAATATTTGTTCGCTGATGCACTCAGCCACACGGCCCATACAGTCCGTTTGAAGAGAGCGGAGCTTATGTGTTAGTACAACAATTCCACTACCAAATTATACGTTTATTCTATTAATTAACCATAGATACATATGGTTTAAAAACATTGAAATAAATCAAATTCTTTCTGATATTTATGTACAAATAGATTTCTATCTTATGGTGTTTTCCTTTCTGAATAAGTTTATCATACTTAAAAAATTAAAAACGGAACTTTAAAAACGCTATAAAAACCACATTAAGAAGTTTGCGAGGAGTCATGGATGGATCTATCCGAACCTCTGTCCAAATTCCTTTCCATAACTGAGAACACGGCGAAAATGTATTTATAATACAACCCAGATGTTCAGTATTTTTCTATGCAAACATTTATAACTCGGAATTATATCAATTTGCCGAAATTTTCTGAGACATTTTTTCGAAATATACCTTTTTCGAAACCCATTCTTTTTCAGTTTTCGAACATACAGTCGTCTTCGATAGGTTAGACGCATCCATTTGAAATACAAAATAGACTTATGATATTTAAAAGGTTTGTAAGTTTGCAAAGTTACGAAAATCCCGTTTTTTACCCGTATGTCAAGATGTTTACGAATTTTGAAATACAGATTCTTGTTTTACTCGACAACATCTTCAAGAAAAATAATATAAGGGTACGAATGTGTGTATTTGCTGTTATTTTACAAAAGGGCTAAAAATACCTATAGGCCCGATATGAGAAAAACAATTCTTGATATACATGCGTTTTTGGTAGCTTTCATCTTTCCTTCCTTTACAAGGCTTCTTACTCAAAATTGAATACAGTCAGAAAAATCTGATGATAAATAAAATAATAATTGGTTTAATTTATGCATCATTTAAATTACTTAATATATTTATAAAAATAATTTTAGAAAATTGCATTTGTGTTGGAAGATAATAAGTTGCTCCAGCCGATTTCTGGATTTCTGTTCGTGTCATTTTATTTGCGAATATATTTCCGATCTGTTAAATTATTGAGGAAAATTCCATTAAAAGGCTGTCCAAACCGTTGCGAGTAAATTCTACTCCTCTTATTTTAACTGCCGCTGTACCATTTACTACTCCAAATGGAAACTCTAAAAGTGGCTGGCGTCCACAATTGGCAGCAGCGGCGGCCTAACCCACTGTAACCACTTTAAAATATTTTTTGGCAACCGGGACAACGAAAATGTCAATTCAAATGTTGAAAACACACTTTGCTAATTTATGAAATACTCGTACATTTGTGCCGGGCACAGAGCTCAAAATGGAAGAGTGGCGATGGCATCTGAAAACGCAGCGATGTGCGAAATCACTCCTGTTGGAACGAAATATTCGCACGATATAGTGTTGCAGAGGTACACGAGCGACCGAATGAGTGAATGAATGAATGTTGGTGGCAGCCTTTTAACCCCTATTTACAATTCTAAATTTCTCGTTAAGGTGGAGCGTAGCGAGTTTCAAATGTTTCCTTTAACTTTTAGTGTTTTCGAGAACCAGGAAATTTACATAAGATTTATTTGCAAGGAAATGCGTTTATTCCATTCGTTGTGTGTGTCCTCCTTTTTTGGCACATTGCTCCATTCGGAGCCCTCAAATAAAGTCATTTTTATATCCTGAGAATGACATTATTCATGTCGTCAGCTTAGCAAAAGGATACGCGCGACATACCGCTCACACGCACATACACACCACTCCGGCACTCTGACACTCTGCCACACACCCGAAGACATTTGTGTGAATACGCCATTCGAAACCCTTGAATAACTTAAAATTTATGCACAGAAAGGACTTCTTTCGCTCGATGTATATACTATGAATACCCCTCACCCTCTCAAGTTGCTTCTTTAATGTGAGAGGCAATAAATCGGAATTTCTTACAACAATTGGGCTACAGCCTGCTTATTTTAGACCGAGGAAGAAAGAGCTAATGTCGGGCCTGGTTATGTATGTACAAAGGGTAATCGTATTTTTTTCTTCGAATGAATTGCAGTTCTGGAAATAAATTGGTCCATCTAGACCCATTCACTTCGGGTGGGCAGAAGCGTCAGAAATACCTAATTAATGTGTCCAGTATTTGGGCAGCTTTATATGAATTCCACGGTGAATTCAGTATTCTACGTAGATACGCCGAAGCCGAATTTTGTATATACATATGTATATTTTTTCTATCATGTAATATCTCTTCACTAAAATATATTTCATATTTTTTGTTAGTATGATTAGTTCAAAATTTGAATCAACATAACGGGCATGCTGGGCAGCCAAATGCTGTTCCTGGTCTGACATTGATCGTATGTGTTTGGCCTTTGACATTTATTTACTAAATGAAAATAAATGAACATGGAGCATTCGACTTCGGGTACGACAGCCTATTTGATATTGGGACGAATATATATTCGGATTCTGGTTCTAATCTCGAAACTGAATAAAAATTCCATATCTCAAATAAATATTTGAAGGTTTTATAAACGCTACGACAATCTCAGAATACACTCCAACCATTGGCAAGCAACATGGCGTTGTTAGTGCTAAGTGACTGATTTATCATGGAACAGCATGGTGTTGTGTTCTGTGTGTATGATTGTTTGTAGAACACCCCTTTCTCGGGGAGGGGGTTGGGAAATTACCTATTATTGGGAAACGTGTTCGACACGGGGGCAAATGTATGCGCGTTTGTAATGGTTGTGTGATTGTGTTTGTACAATGTGAGCAATCTGTCTTCCCACCCACTCCGTGTGTTGAACTCTTGTGGGAGGAAAGCATCTGAAACGAAATAAGCTCACAACGCTCTGTGTATGACTGGGACATCAACATGTTGTGAAGCCATTTGTCTCCTGCCATCGTCGTTACACGTGGCGCATTCGATACAATTCTGTTTCAATTTTGGGCGATTTCTTTCAACTTATCTTCGGTTTGATAAACTGTGCCTCCTCCATTGATGGCATTCCATGTCAATTTGTGTCGCAATTCTATTTGAGCAAATGACACGGAGGTAGTGTTGTTCAATCTCTTAGAGCAGATATGTGGTTTTGCTATATTTATGTAACTGTAATAACTTTAAACCAGGATAACAAGCTGCGATGACAAAAACGTAAATAAAATTTTAATTTTTCACATTGTCCCAACTACAATATAAATACATATATGTATAAAAAAAATTAAAAAAAAAATTTTGTGTTGACTTTTTTGGACTTAGCCTCGAAAACCATAATTTTGACTTACCCTGGATAAATTTTATCCAGGCTAAGTCCAAAATTTTTGACACAAAAAATTTCAAAATTTGTTTTCACACACACATTATTATTGCCTTTTTAAAAAAGATTTTTTTTATTTTGAATGAAATATTAACATTTTATGTAGATGTTTGTTATCGCAACTTAGTTATCCAGTTTTAAAGAAAAACAGCCATAATAATGTTTCAGAATATACAATTCATTTTCATGTACTTACTTGAGGCCTCTAAAAATAATAATGTACCCCAACGACTGAAAGGCATATGAAGAGTTTCATTGAGATCCTTCCTGTTTAAAGACCTGACAATCTACCTATGATTGCCTTTAGCAGAATATGCTCATCTCCAAAAGAGTTGGTTGAGATCACAAAGTGGTTGAAAGAATTCGGTAATACCAATTAAAAAGACAATCAAAATGTCATCATTCATTCCTCAAGTCCAAATGAACCTTCGACCAAAATCTTCTTTGAAATAAACCTCACTCTATGCTCCCGAAATAAAAGTCAAAACCAGACAACACACGCTGATTAAATCTCTCACAACTACACATGCATAGATAGTTGCAGTCAGTGGTGGTATAGGCAAGGCCTGGAAATTAAAGGCCTTTTAGAGTGGTTGATCTTAAGAGTTTGTTTAAGAAGACTCTTGATAAAAAAAATCTGGTCTGATGGATACCTTCCCCGAGAAGGCTCATGGTCTCCTCAGAGACAAGATGGAAGGGTTTCTCTCACGACTTCAAATCAAGGCCTGCTAGTAGGCCGCCTTAGCCCTTCCTCCCACCGCTGCTTAAGCATAAACCATAGTTTGAAATTGTTATCTCTGTGTCTGCGTACTCGCATGCAAGAAATTTGCAGATTTCACTGAGTTCAATTTAAAAGGAATTTCATTTCATTTATTTGGGAGGAATTGAGGATGGCGGTGTGGATATGGACACAATTTGGTACTTCGTCCCCGCACCATCATGCAAAACATTTCACATTTCACACCAAGAACCGAGCATAGAACAACAATTTGGAAGTTTTTTTATGCCAATACAGCCAACTCTGGAGCAACATGAACACATGCACACACAGACAGCAGTCTGTGGCGAAGACCCACATTACTGGGAATGAGAAAAACAAAACCAATCAACACACCATTCAGACGACAGATGACATTTTCCAAAAATTTGACATGACTTTAAAAGTTTTTCTGCCCGACAGTACAGTTCATACAAACATACATACAACAACATTCATGTACGAATGTATGTTGGATGTGCGGATATGCATCGAACGGCAAACATGAGAAAGCTGAGTGGTCAGAGAGAGGCATGGAGGCGATATATGTAAGAGAAGGAAGAGACCAAGTAGTTATGGCGGCATCTTCTTTCCATGATTCATAAACAGCCATGAAAATTTTTGTGATGTATTTTGTCGTTCTGAACTTGAAAATGATATAGTTTTTTATATAAACTTGTTTTTAATATTTTTTTTATTAAAATTCCAACATTCATCGAAGTTACATTTGAACTATAATTTTGGGAGCTTAAGTCCGATCATGTCTGGGTAAATTAAATATACAAGGGCTACTACTGTTAGATAGATAACCATACCTTTTTTAAATAGGCAAACATATTATTTTTTACATCATCAAGAACTGAGCATAACTGTAACAACAATCAATATCTTCAAAAACTAAAAAAAATCCATAAAATATTTCTTTAGGTCCAAAACACAAAAGTCTTGTTGCACAGTGTCGCCAGGCCCTGTTTTGATTTCACTTAATACTTCAAACCGAATAACTTTAATAAAACGGGAGTATGATGAAATCCACCTGCAAGCAAATAAGCACTTTTTATGTTTTGTTTGCAGAGCAGATGTTTGCTGACACAATTTATGTTGAATCGACATTGTTTATCACCTTTGCGAACTCATCACAGCAAAAACGCAACTGAAATGTGATAAATAAGTGAAGGATTTTTTAATTCCATTATTTCCATATTAATTTATGTGCAATTAAAGGTTTTAAATGGGAATTAAATGAAAAACATATTAATTATTGCATAGGCAGCATTTTCGAAAGCAATACTTCTTTTGCTTTACCCAGAATGTTGAATTTAATTAATTTTTCCTAAAATACTATAATAAAGCAGCTTTTGGGAACTGGGATTTATTATCGAAGGACGTACGGTCAATCAACTGAATTGTTCAAAGTTATCAGAGAACTTCATCCATAAATATTTCTTTGCAATTAATCTCTTGAAGGCATCGCTTTTTATACTTCCACTGACAAATATTTTTTTCTAAACGATGGAGGTACTGAGAGAAACCACTTCAGTCTCTGTGGTGAAGCATTTTGTAACCAATTTCGATACATATCCTCAAGTGTATATATGTTGCGGCTATACATATTACCCACTTCAATATGTTCCCTTTGTGCTTTACTAACACAACAAGCTTGTATTCAGTACAGTACACTGAAGAAAGTGTCAATAACAGTTCTTCCGGGTTTTCTTTTTCTAAACCATTCCAAATTAAAATTACGGAACTACCAAGAACTATAAATATAGAAAATTTATTGGATTTGTGTCGATTAATATCTATAGAATAAGCACTTAACAACAATTATGAATGGAAATACTTCACAACCAATTTCCTATAACTAACTATTGGTGGCGTATGAGTTATATTTATTCTGGATAATACGAGTATTACTCATTCGCATAGTTATGGGGCTTTTGACAGTGTAGCAAATCGTCCTTCCTCCACATAATTGATCTGATGTGACACCTACACGATTCAGACAATTATTCGTTGCAAAAAATTGAGTTGTGTGTAGCTTTGCCTTCCAGCCATTTCGATGTTGTTGTGGTCGTTGCTCTAAGACTTTCGATTACTGAATCGGCGTGTTTGCATGTGTATATTGTGGCCTATACAATTTAGGGCTTTACTTGCTTCATGTAAATCTTAATTCCTAAACGGTGAATTTAACAGCTTCTTTTCGTGACCCACTCTAGTACATACGTGTCTATTGATATACTTATGTGCGTGTCACAATAATAACCACATAAAAGTCATTTTTATTTTCGGACTTTTACGAGTACTTGGGTCGAATGCCATCTAAAAGAATTATTTATTTAAAAAATGTACGAAGCTGAAAATATTATTTCTGGAACCAGCGGGAAAGTGGCACATAAAAAACCACGAATCGTAAGAGCCGCCAACATGAAAATATTTCTCAGCAACTTATATGTATACTCAAGTCCTGCTAAGGAGTTGTACAGGATTACAGGACTCCGCACTGCTTTCAGCTTTAAGGTATGTTCACTGAAGGCTCTTTCAGATTTGTATATCACTAAATGAGTAGTCAGACAGCAAAACCACCTTACCCACCTGGCAGGACAATCGCATTACAGCAGCCGTAAACACAACTGCCAGTTGTGTCCACACATGTACATAATAAATACAAGAACTTTAACTTGACATGCCGACATTATTTCGATAATCCCTCGTCGTTTGATGTTTCCGTTTCCGTTTCTGTTTGTATCTCCGCTTCGTATTTTTGGCACACTGTAGCCGTTTCACATCTTAAATTAATTATTAACCAGACGTCCATGTCGCCCCCTGCCATCATGTAATAAATACCTCGAGATTGCTTTGTAATAAAATCAAATGAAATGCCATAAATCACTTAACAACGAACACTGGGGCCACTTAACGGTGAACATATGTCAAAACATCGAAATTATCAAGGACAAAGGAATCGAAATTACTTTGAGTGAGTGTGTGAGGGAGGACTTCGCAGCAAAATGGAAGCAAAACGAAAAGACGAAAACGCCATCTATCACTGGCGAAACGAGCGCAACAACTCGAGTACAACAATTGTAAGGCACTCGAATGAAACATTCCGATAATTCCAGCCAGAGATGGGCGGGTGGCGTGAAGCCACGTGTCGCTCGGTTTTGTGGTTGAAATGCGAACTAAGCACATGGTGGTGGAAGTTAATGGCCAACAAAATGCAATTGCCACCTTACCTTTTCGGTTCCTTGCTCAATAACTCTGGATTATTGCTGTAGGTCTGAAGCTGACAAATATAAGAAAACGAAAAGTATGATTAAATTCAAAACATCAACATATAGACTGTATCATATAGCTTGGGGTAGATATGAAAATGCTTGTGGCAGTACGTGATGTAGTAGATAGTGAGTGGAACTCAGGTTTAAACTCAGACTAGCTTGCGCATTTCACCAACCCGGGCAGAATTTAAGAGGGAATCCTTTTAAAGCCGAGTTTATACATCGCACACAATTCTGTTTATAAACCCCAAATTTAGAGTGGCAGCTCTGCAGACACTTTAGTATCCATGATTCGAATTTAGCTCGTGAGTAAGTCACATGCTCAACTCTAATTTCTAACTAAGTCGGGTAATCTAAACCATTTGCAGTTGGTCATACTTCGTGGGAAAAAGAACAGAACCTTTGACGGAACAAATTAACACTTGGGCGAGCTCGGGTGGCTGGAGCACCAACCATAGATGTGCTGGTTATTTCACTTTATTACAGAACTAATTTGTTTCTTAATTAGAATTCAAAATAATTGTATTTAATTTTGGAGGCGAACATGTTTGTTTTTGCAGATAAACTCAGGATTACCGGATATATTTTCCTTATCCCCAGTAGATACCCGCAGAAAAAAGTCCTTTACAAAGAATTCCACCAAAACCAAAAAAACTAACACAAAAGTTAAAGTTTATCTTTTGTTCTTGAGAATCAAAATAGCCAGAGCGTTGTGGACAAATGTCAACATCTACACCTTTTTTGCAGAATTACACCTCCCTACACAGTAAAAATGTAAACATGAATACAGTTAAAAAATTAAACAATTCAATTAAAAATTAATTGATTTGAAGCATGTAAAAATCGATCGATTAATACATTAACCAATTCAATTAATATATTTGTATTATTATTCTAAGTAATCGACCTTTTATTCAATATTTTACTGAAAATTTAATAATTAATCAGACCTCGAGCTTGATTAATTATTAAATTTTCAGTAAAATCAAATCGAATCGAAACACAACAACTTTGGTCATAATAAACAAAAAAATATGCAATTGATATATTTATTTATTATTTTTTATTTAATTTTTTAACTGATTTACACAGAAAAGTCTATTGGTCTAGTTCAATATTATTATTGCAATTTGTTTATTTTTTGCGAGTTCCAAGTTGTATCCGTATCCTTTTGTCCATGCCAGGGTTAATAATATTTACTACTTCAATAACTGTAAGAGCACCAACTGGTCCATTCCACACAATTTCGGTAATAAAACATTCCATATTGGAGTCTTGGGTTGGTTTGTCGATAATCAACGTTGAACAACACGCCAACAACGAGAAAAGGACACCGAATGCCAAAAAATAGAACGAAGTTCTGGCAAAAATACCAAGTATTGTTTGGTTAATAAATCAGTGAATGTTTGCGTATTTTCGGTCAGTGGATGCTCATGCTGCTGTTGTTGTTGTTTTGATTACTGCCAATACAACAACATTTGGACCGCAATATTAAACATTTGGGCACACATTAAACCATGTCCCATACGGAGCATAAGTGAGTGCATGTAGTGTGGGTTGGGGAGGTCGGGGGTGTGTGTGAATGCTGGACGCCGCCCCCCATTGATTCTTTGGTGTAATTTATGCTCATTTATTGTTACATTTTTCTGACATCTCAAATGAGACCCCATTTGCAGCACTTTTGTTTTGTAGCGAAACAGGGAGGCGGGGGAGGTCATATCCTCATCCATTTCGGTACTCGCTATGAAATGTGAAAAGATTGATTTATGCAATTCGTTTACGGCCAACAGTGGAGTCGCCTGTATAGGGATTGAAATGGAAGTTTGTAGCAAGACACATTTGCCATGAAGGATTTCGAGGACTGAATCCTTCAATGTCCTCATAAAATGCTTCTTTAGGCAGGTCATTAATATCGAAATGAATGAATGGGTACATCAAATAAATAAATGTTTATATTGAAAGGTCATTATGGGACGAAGAGTCTCATTCAATCAAGAACTGAGGAGACAATTATGTTAACTAACTTAGGTTCGATCTATAGAAGAAATGTCCGAATATATTTTATAATAATCAGCTTATTAAAAAGGTTGAAATTAATTTTCTTTTGAAGTCGGTCTCGGAGCATATTCCCTCAATAATTATTATTAAGCAGAACTTGACTTGTGCGGCAATTGCCTCCATTCAACTCAACTCAGCTCAAAATGCAGTGGCATGTCAGTGCTCCGCTGTGAAGCGCCCCAGTGGATTGCATTGGGATGCACTATGAAATTATTTGTTAAACTGTTGCGAAAATCGACAGTGATCGATGTTGATGAAGTAACATCGATTCAATGAACTGTTATAATATAAAAAGTGCCAATCAGACATTCATTCAATCATATCCGTACGTGCGTACGTATATATGTGTGCATGCATGTGATTAATTAGGATGGAGGAGCAACAGGGAGTAGGCAGTTTCCCCAATCATGCAATGATAGTGCAGACAAAATACAATGGCGGTATTCGAAAGCACCACTGAGTTGATGAGAAAACATTTAAAGGGTATACATATGAAAGCAGAAGTTCCAAAATATTGATTTCTCACTTGCAAATGAAACCATAAACTATTTATTATACCCTACACCACGTCATTACTTATGTTTTGACACATAAATAAAGTGCAACCAAAAAACATTTGAGTATGAAGATATAACGTGTTGCTCTTTGTGATTGATTATTGGAATCTTTAATTGTTGAAAATCCCAAAAGTGATAGGAAAAATCCGAAATTGTGAATATAAAGTTGTAGATAAATAAATAATTACCCAAGTTTATGGTAGAAAAAGATAAAGCAAAATATCATTCCGTAAAAGCTGTTTTAAGATTAAAAGCCCATTGCGAAGCGTTTTAAATAAATGATTCTAAATAATACCATGTTAAATCTTTCTAATTGATTATTTTATACATACGCATATCAAACGATTTCAAATTCGTCATTCTCTGTCATTTTTAAATCGACCTTATGTCATTTCAGCTCGATTTCGCACGCAATCTGAAAAGGCTATTAGACCTCTATATATACTAGACAACATTTCGTAATAATTGATGTCAATTACATCAATAAAAAAATAATTGATTTCGAGTGAGCCTGTCTATTCGATTAAGATATTAATTCATTGAATTGATATTTCAATATTATATATTTTATATTTCATTTATATTCTATTAAATTTTCCCATTATATTTTTCTGCATAAATGCACCCGAAGAAGATCATTTTTTATTACAAACAATATTTTACAATCATTCATTACTTACGCGGTTCACATGTACAAATTTTCGAAAGTGAAATCATTGGTTAATCGTCAGAAACAATTTCTATGTTGCTTTTCACGTTTCCATGTTTAACCATAAATGATTAACCAATGATTTCGCTTTCGAAAGAAATTGCGTTCTGTGACAGGGCTGCATATACGTTTTCAGTACAGTTGTAATTTCCTAGATTTAAGTTTTTGTCAACTTATTCCAATTCATTCCAATTGAATTCAAAATTCCAAGTATGACTGCAATTACTAACCATTCCTCAATTGGATATCTCATATTTCCACATAAATTGGACAACTCAGTTGGAGACATTGAGATAATTCGTTTATTTTTAACTTTGTGAGCTGCACTCAAAGAAAACTGTACTAAATTTAAGTAAAACATAACCAAAATAATGTCTTCATTCAATTTAATTTTATTTCAATTTGAATTTTGTCCAATTTTCTTTGAGTGTAGTCTATACATTTTTTCTCAAAAAAGCTATCTTCAAAGATCTTTGATGTGCCTCGAAATATCTGCTTTAACCGCTACAGAGTCTTTAAATTTGTGTAATTGTCAATACCTTTCCAACAGCCACGTTTCATTTTGTTGCGGAACTTCCGTCATTTTCTTTGACAAGGATCGCTTAAAATATTTAACAATTGCAGTCGTATTCGTCATTGTACGTGAGCATCCCCTTCTCGAACATCAGTTGATGGGAGGATATGGCCGTTTTCCCGAAATGTATGCCACAATCTTGAAAAGGCAGTGCGACGTGTGGGCGGGTGGCAAAAATGCCAAACAATCAGCCACAAACTACGGACAACTGTACACAAATTTAAAAACTGCAAATGAAAAACAATTGCTGGTAAATTGTTTATTGAGAAAACGGCAAAAAAATCTGGACTCAGCCAAACAAAAGGACATACAGCACAAGTACTTTTTGCTCCATACAAGAGGATTGAGTATTTCGCGGTGGGTGTGAGAGAAAGCGGTGGCCGAAATATATTTCACGCAGCATGACAGCTTCGCCCGCTGCAGCACATTGAGGAATTGCGTCCACAGTAAACACTTCACTGGAACTCCATCGGAAACGTCGTGACAACGACTAAAGCATTTTTACATATCACCCACAAAAGTCACTCCGATGGTCGTCGCTCGGTCCATGCCATGCCATCACTAGGACTTCTGTTCATTTATTTATGTTCTGTTCCGTGTCTGGTGGGTTTTTTGTGTGTTGCATTGTTGTTGTTTCGTCGCAACTGCAGCTCCCTCCAAAAATTGTTTTTAAATATCCCGTCGAGTCCATTATAAACGAAACTGTTGTTGTGGTCTAGTGGCGATTATGGGCAGGAAGTGAGGATGGGGATGACGGTGGCCATCAGAGTTTGTTGTCGAGTGTTGCAGTGTGTAAAGTGTACTCGTCCAATAATAACAATGGCAAATATTAAGAGGATTGTTAATGATTTTTTCCGAGGTTGAGCACAATCTTCAGGCTTTAATGTGCAACATGAAGGAGGGAACCTTCTCATGCAATGGAAATGCATGTCATGTTGCACAGACTTTTTAATAATTCAATAGCAGCACAGGATGAGGATGAAGGTTTAGGTGGAGTGAGGTAAATGATAATGACTTCAAGGCACCTATCCATCACTTTGATTCTTTCATATTTGAAAACATTTCCCAAATATTATTTGGAGTCCCATCGGAGATGAATGTTGTGAGGATACCGGAAGACAAGAAAAACATCTACCCTGTCATTTGCATTCGATTACATTCATGTTTCCTGAATAAAAAAGGTTCCAGCCTCCATTGTAACATGGAATTGTTGTAAAGCATAAATTTAAATCGTTGTTTCCGCATGCTCATGTTTGCATGATTTATTCACTTGTCCAAAGTTTAGAACGAAAACAAACTGATTTGTTGCGAAATAAATCATTCCACAGCTATCTTGGAAATGTTCACAAATTGCATTATGTTGCACTCCCAGCCAAAGCGAGATGAAATCAAGTGACAGCACTTCGCACGAATGACACTCACACTCGGCAGGATTCCCAACAATGGAATAAATCATCGAACACTTTCTGGGGTTTTTTCCATTGGTGTGCTCCCTTAACAAAGATGTTCAAACTTAAGTTGTGGCAGAAATCATTTATCATTTTCTTTTGGAACGACGTGCCACGGGGAGAAATATTCGTGATGTTCAGCGGAAGAGCGGAAGAACTGAGCGTGTGTAATGCACTCTGAGTTCAAAGAGGGATGACTCATGTTGGGATCGTACTTATTCAGTTTTGCTTTTGGCTTCGGAGGCTGTCATCCCTTTTGTTTAAGTCATTCTCTAAGATTGGCCCATTTCCGTTTTAATTAATATTCATCAAAGCCTGCGTCGTTCCAAATGAAATGTCTTCATTGGAAACTTTCTTGATTACAACTCATTTATCGTCCTGGTTACAGGCTACCGAAATGTTCTTCTGCAAAACTCGTATGTCCTTTCACTCCTCTCTCTCTCTATTATTTTTCTATTCTTTTTTGCTCTGGAATTAATTTATTTTTATAGCCGAACAAAAAAGGAATTGTTATTCATTCGGTTTTTGCCCTCGCTTCGCTTATTTTCTGTTTCTGTTTCTGCTTTGATTCCATGCTCCGTTTATGCTCTTAGCTTTGTGTTTTGCTTTTTTCTTTTTCGGTATTAAAACATTTGTTACTTCTTAATGCAATTGGATGAATAATTTCTTTAGGAAAGAGTGCCGCTATAGCCGGTGTGGTGCGACTTAACTTCATCTGGACAGGGACAGAGATCGAAACGTTATGTCGACTATGATCTTTCTACTGCTCTGTGTGTTCGCGAATGGGTCTTCCTTTATTTGGACCCTGGGAGTACTGCAAACCGGGCTCAACTCAGAATCATTTCCTCTAAAAGTATGGAACATAGCGTATTCTTGATTCAACCACCATTCCAATTGAGTTGATTCACACTTCAGGGATGCGGTGGTTAGTCCATTTTTTCTTTTGTGCGGACTTTTTTAGGTATTCGCTCCAACAAAAGGCAACGAAACATAAATAAACACTATTTTTGAGGATGTTTTGAATGGGAATTCGTTTACATTTTGCTGTTGTTTGGCTTTTGTATAATTAAACAATACAAGGAGCGACCATAAAATAAAAAGCTAACCAAGGTACACGGAACGGAACGGGTTAACACTCTGCTCAAGCAGAAAATACTCCCAAAGTTATGAAAGGAACAAAGGATGTGAGCAGATACTGCAGCTACACACATTGTTGGATTTAAATGCGATAACATTTCAAATTTAAATTAAAGTGGCTCCTTATATGAGAGTACAACTGCTGGCGATCGATTACCTTGTCGACCATTTTGTTAATACTATTTTGTCCGTCTTCTCTGCTTAGGAAGCCGCGTCAAATATAATTCATGATCTTTGGCTTGTTCAAAGCGAAACAGGTATCTTGAGATTGTATTTTATTCAATGATTCTGGACGAATCGTGACACTGTCTTGTCCCGCAGACTGTGGAAAAAAACTCCTTTTCCCGCACAAGTTTGTATTTAGCGTCAAAACAAATTTTACACTTTGGACTGGGAGGACTCCATTTGAGGAAATCACGTATACCAGCATGGCAATATTGGCCTTTGCTCCGTTGAATAGTATTGGACTTTGCTCCGTGAGTGTGCGTTTGTGTGTGTACAATATTCCCAGCGAACAATTTCTTACGAATTCAGTCGATGCCGATGCTGCCTGGGGAATTTAGAAAGTGTGCAGAGTTGCCAAAGAGAGTTGTTTGAATTTTGTTGGCAATTTGGAGTGAAATTCTGATACTTTTTCGAGTTTTTAAACGAAATCTGACCTAACTGGGACAAAATAAATAAGCAAACCTTCTTGCAGCTTATTCCACCTAATTCTGACTTATTTCTAAAATAACCGAAAATGCTCAGATTTTTCCTTAAAATAATTCTGGTAGAAAACGAGAACTCTTGGCCTGTTTCAGAGAATGTGAAGATATTTTCGGATAATTCTCGAATGAAAAAGTCCCTTCAGATAATTTGAAGAATATGTCGCGATCAAATAATAAATAAAGTCGCTATTTCGGCTGTTTGTCCGATGAAATTCCAAATGCCAAAAAACGTGGGAAAATTGTTCACTGGGATTAACAAACTCACAATTCCATGTAGGTATGTGTGTGTGTTTGTGTGTATTATTAACAAGCTCCCAATTTCTGGCAAATATTATTTAAGCTATCGTTATAAATATTTGAGGTGATTTTTCCTGCATTTCCTTCAAATAAATATTTATTTTCAATATTCAGTAGATCGATTACCAAATGGTATAGAAACAACAAAAAGTTGAAATGTCTGGAATACCTCCATTGATCCGTATATGTTTCCTTATACCCTCATAGCGTTAACACACATATCCCAATGTTTGCTTATCTATTCATACATATATACACACATCCATACGAATGTGCGTACATACATATGTGCATGGGTTGCGAATGAGGGTCTATCTATACCCTTTATGATTTGGCTTAAGAGTTTAATGCGATATTTTTCTATGCCCTAAAGGGTGTCCACTGGAAGCAAGATGGATACTTTGCTGGCGATTTATAGAGAATGCAAGCGCCTTTGAATGACCGATATTTCAACGACTCCAGCAATTACAAAAAGTATGTTCAATCAATCAGTGCTCGCCGTAGCGTTGGTGGTATTCTGGCCTACCCTACAAGTCCGGACAAGCCAAACAGACTATCGGAGGCGATTTCTTATCATAGTCCACGGGAAATATTAGTGAGTATAAAAGATTACATCGGTCAGAACTGATTGTTAGAATGCATTTTCTTCTTTTTTTTGCTTTCGGTATATTTTGTGAGATACTAAAACGGTCAAATAAATATTCGCTTTGCCTTTACGAAACTAATGGATGCTTTCAATTACTCAAAAATATGCTGCTACCAATACGTGATTCGGTAAGGACCTCAATTGAATCTAAAAAATAGTAGCTTTTATTTCGGAAGAGTCAATCTTTAAACTCTATCACGCCTTATGTGATAGCCTCTGTTACCTTTATCCTCCATCCCAATCCGACACGTTTCGCATGTTTCATTAGTTTTCTTTGCTCGTTGTGTGCCTGTACGACAATATGTTTCGAAAGGAAGAAAAACATTTTCTTTCGTCGCCGTTTATTTCCATTTCTCTGGCAGTGTTTCCACCATCGCATACCGATATCAATTTAGGAAGTTCAGGGGAAACGAAGAATAAAAAACAACGAATTCATCTCTATTTGTATTTTGCTTGGAAAAAGTTATTCCCTTCAACTTTTTTCTATGGCATCGTTTTAGTTGTGCTCGTTACTTTTTTGCTTTTCATGCGTGTAAACAGCACATAGTTCAAATATTTTTTTAACCCGATTTGGTTTTCCGGTTTTTCCTTTGTATGAAATATCATCAAAGTGAAACAGTGGAGTGTGATGGCCTCGATATACGGTTGGTAACACTAAACGTGATTTAGAGTCTGAACAAAGGCCGAGCATTGTCGGCAAATCCGACAGATATGGGAAAAACTTTCTAATTCTATATAAACAGCATGTAGCGAAAGCATAAATCTCCCATTAAATGCCAACCATAGCTCCCAGTTAAGGTGAAAATGGATCGTCATTGCCGAACATGGCTGGCATTCGGGTTATTTGTTTTTGTTACAAATATTGTTTTTCCTTTGAGCAGCAACCAGATTGAACAAACAAACCATGTGGAGGAGGTGTGATATCAAAACAACTACGTATGGAGGGATGAGAGAAGTCCGACTGGTGAAACATTGAAACACAATTCATCAAATCTTAAATGATGCAATGTCAACTTAAAGAAGGAGAGGCGAAGATGGACATCGATGATAACTTTCTTTCCGAAGCTAAAGATTCTTCAGCAAACGGTGCGGACCAAAGATACTAAAACTGTGTGTGGCGAATAGGGGAAGGGATGTATAAAAGTAAACTGAATATAATTTCTGTTTTCTAGATTAAAATCTGTTTCCCCAAAAATATTGGAAACATTAACGAATTCAATTCAGAATGTTAAAGTTATGTTATTGTTGTTGTTTCTGGTTTATATTTGTCAATAGCAAAAATACCGTCATTGGTGGGGGCACTGGCTCAGATGGACCCTTAGATCTTGGGAAGAATTTTTCTCTCGGATAATTCTAGAAATGATGAAAGCTAGTCATTTCCACAATTAAACCAGATTTTGTATGGATGACAAGCTCACACAATATCTGTCACTCCACTACTCCATCGGTGATGGTCTCAAATCAAACACAACGAATAAAATATCAAAGATAGATAAACAAAAGGCCACAATATTCACAAATTTTATGGAATTCCTTTGCGACCTGCAACGATTTCCTCAAATTTTTTAAAATTTATTTTTAAAATTCATTCGGTATAAACAGCAAACCAAGTCTGTGGGGCTGTGCTATGCCAGCCGAAAGTCCTATATCGTATGTCCTGTCCCGTATGTACTCTTGTTACACATAAAATTGCATAAATTGTTTAATAAAACCGAAGCCTCCTACATACATGTGTTAGATAAATGCGAATATGTTGTGGAGGAACAAACTTTTTGATTTTTCAATTATCGCACCGCATGTAATTTGCAGGAACAACTTTCTACTTGAACGAGTATTTTCCATTCGAAATACGAGGAAAACCACAAAAAATTCCCTTTGGAAATGTTTGACTTGAAATGTGAATTGATGTATTTGTTGCAAAACGACAAAGTGCTCCTTAAGAGATTTTCTGTGTTCAGAAATTAAAAAAAAAAACGAAACGAAAAACAATATCCACAAAATGTTCAAAGAGAGGAAAACACATCTATGTTGGATGACAACATACAGAACGCATGTTGTGTTGTGTTGTACAAAGGGTGTTCGCCATTGAGATGGTGAACATTGATAACTGTGGCTTTCGTGAAAAACCGCTTGTCTCGAATCAAATCAAAATTTTCATTACACACTCTCTAGACTCTAATACCCAAAGATAGACAAGGAAAATTCCAATATTATTGATATATTGCTGAAAACCACCGATACTAGTCACACTAAAGCAATTGGACGTAAAAAATGGGGAAGTAGAACATGGACATGCCTAGACCTTGGCAGTCCCACATATTTTAAATATTTGTAATTATAGATATGATTGAAAACTATCACTATTGACAAACAATTGAGGATTTTCTATTAAAATTAAAAAACATTCGCTATTCGGGAGGAAATGTACATTGCTTGAACATTCAAATTGTTTAAAGATTTTTCCTATAACAAGCTTAGTATTGTGTAAATGTATTATTTTTCAGTATTTTGATGGTTCTTTATTTTCCATCTAACGGGGTTTAAGTGGAATGCCCCATATGCGTATTATGAAGTTTATACAAATAATGAATATAACTTTGTCCACCAGGCAGTGGGTTATATTTTGGATTTAGAATTCTGGTAGAATTTAATCGACATGTCATCATTGTCAAAGAGCTGTGATATAAATTTGGAAACAAATTGATTTTTAACTATATTTGTCTCAAAGGGATAAGTATTATGGGAAAAATATTTAAACAAATCTCATAGAATATTTTTGCTCCACCACATCCTCTTGAAAGTTCATTCCCAAGACAACATCATGTAAATTTGTATAAGAACAGTTGAATTTTTAGTAAATATTTTTAATGATACGCTATTGAGAAAGACAACAGGGGCAACCCTGTGTAAAAGAACGCGGTGGGTCTAACTTTACTTTACTCTAAGCGATTTGTTAAGGAAAAATGACCGAAGCCAAGTTCTTTATTTCTCCAAATACATCATTTAAATATTGTATATCACAAATATGCGTCGTTTGACTGCTCTTAGAGCATTTCCTTCCACATGGGACATCCTAATGTATATATGTGTGTGTGTATGTTAATAATATTGATTTGCTTTGGTTGATTTGTGACCTCCGTTTTGCATAATAGACTTATGTGTGGTTTTTGCGGGGTGGCTGAGGGGGAAATAAAGGCCCAATTTATAGTCCTGTGAGTATTATACGTATTCAAATTTTCAAATGGACGGAATGAAATGGCCATAATTGAACCATTCAATTGCTTAAAAGCTGAATTTTCCAATCAAATATTCAGCATTTTAACATTTAATCCCCATACCAATAAACAGCGCAGTGCGGTGATTGGAAGATTATGCAAACCTCCATTTACTAACATGGCTAAAAAGGCCAGCCGAATCCAAATACGGCAAAGAAGAAATAGCTTTTGTCCTTCACACATTAAATCAACAGTGCATTCATTCATTATGGGAAAAGGAACTTCATTTTGTTCGTTATGCATCCACACGAATTGAAAACTAATTAAACTCTTTTTGACCTCTCGCCTCTCCGACTCATTTAATATTTATGAAAATAAAACGGTCTTTTGTCCCAGTTTTCAACAAAATTTGCAAATAAATTGCAAAAGGCTTGCTTTTGCAGTTTTCTGCATTAAACACCATTTTTCCACCTCACTTCAGTCTGCTTTTTTAATTCAAGTGCCCTCGACCTGTTTTTCTCGTTTTGTTCATCTAATGAAGCCAAATGGACATCGAAAGGGGCCAAAGAAAATATTTTCATTTGAAGCAATCGATAAAAGAACACATCAATTAAAAATCAATCGATTGCGCCATTGAGAAATGCCAAAGGAATTGAATGTAAGCAAAAATGGAGCAGTGCGATGAAGGGGGAAGCACTTGAAATCCCAGGATTAAAGGTGCATTTTAATGAAGTACTCTGCGAAATGCTAAAGGCTTAACGAAATGCATTATCATTATGAATGGAAAGAAATTTGCTGCTGAAACTCAAGAGAACGAGAGAAAAATTATCTCAGTTCAGAGAGCGACAACATTTCTGAGACTGTTTAGATTTAGGGATGTTTTAATCATCCGTTTACACCAATAAATAATTAAGCTTCAAGTTGAGAACACAACAGCAGCATGGCCTCAACATTGTGTATGTGTTTGATATGTACATTAGGTTGAGTTTATTCAAATTTTAATATCACTCTAGCATAGTGAAATGGTTAAGTTAAAATCATAAAAGACTTTATTCTATATTTTTGTATTGTCCTAGCAATGATTAGATAGATATTGCTTTAACTCTCCATAAGTTAAAGGAAAAAGTTCATCCTTCTATATTTACGTCCAAAAACAGGATTGATCTTTCGACGTGTTGATAGCATTTCGATTCATAAAATGGGACATTAATGATTCATTGATATAATATGTTCAGCATTTTTTATTAATTCATTTTTGAAATATTTACATCTTATAATCGTTATGTATTCCACTATGTCTTTATGCACAACTACCCCAAAGTAATTATCACGCCTCACATAAGTGGCAATAGTACATACATTTAGTAATCGATTTTTGTAATGCTGGGATGTCATTGGAAGCATGCACTTACTTTATTTATAAATAAATATAGATTTCCTAATTAATTATGTCGCAAGTTAGTCATTTTTATTATTTACAACTAATTGTGACGGCAATGAAATCATTACACGGTATTGTGTATGGAATGAGTGATATTGCAAATGATTATGAGTTTTTGGTGGGTGGCATGACATCGTAGGTGAGTTTAAAACCTCATGAACGAAATGCACCCTAATGTACAATGCTACATACGTATGTATGGATGTGTGCCATCATGTACATACATTTACTCGAGTGTACGGTGTCCATCGCATTTGCGTGCCCATCGTATGTGTGGAGCAATTGTGGCTTAAGATTACTTCATGGTTGGTTAGTTTAACCTATGTTGACATCGTCTCGATGGTATTTGACGCCTGACAACATTGAACAAACAACCGCAACAGCAACAACAACATGTCCTTGTATACGAGGACTAAAAGGACAACTACACAAAGATATACGCCAACAACGCCGTCAATGACTGCTGCAACAAACGATAGACGACAAGCAGCAGCACCATTATAATTTCCACCACTCAAGCCTGTGTCCTGTGTCACCACAGCAACGGACAGAAGCGAGTTGCAACATTTAGACCTTTCACGTCGTTTTGCCGTTTTGGCTGGACAAAATATTTAAATCGCCAACCTGACAACCACCCTTCCTCCCCACCAAATTGCACTCAAGTCCACTCTATTAGCACTCACTTCCTACATGGAGTGGTCTGTCTGTCTGGTGGCTCCTGTTTATGAAGACACCAGAGACGGCTCAGTGTGGTAACATGTCTAGATGATTTGTCCATTGCAATAGACTTATGGAAATAAATTCTATGAATGGCGTCCATTCCAATTTGCTTTATTGTTCGAGTTGTGATGCATTTTGGTTAATTAGGAAGGATTGTAGGACACCTTAAAGGTTTTTGTTGTTCAATGTTAATGGAATGTTTGTAGCCAAGCGATATTGCGCCAAAAAAATCCTCACTGTTCGCCATTCAATGCACTTTCATCCCAAAAATTATTATGTAGCACACCTACTTGGCAAAAGTGCCACATGCCGCCAAAACGGTTCCATTTATAAATGTCCCAGCACTGTTAAATATATTTTAGCCTCTAATTGTGACAGTTCACTGCACCGGAAAATGCATTTGAAAGTTGTTATATTTCGATGCGTTCCCAAGTAATTCTCCGCCATGACCACCTAAAATTCATATTTTTCCTCGTTCATGAGTCTCGATGCTTTTCTCGCTCTTAAACTGTCATTTGTGTCTGTTAAAGTCATAAATTTCCATTTAACTTGGAAAACATTTTTTGGCATTACTTGTTATTTGCAATGTTTGGTCCCTTCTTCTTCTTCGCCCCGACAAGCTAGAATTTCGTTAGCAAAACGAAATCCATAAAAACAAATACTTAAAAGCGGAATACGACTATTGCCATGGCGGCAATGGTGACCAATCCATTGGATCCGTGACAAAGAAATGATGTTTGCATTCGAAAGATAATCGAAATGGAATACAGATAAATCATTTGAGCGAGAGAATGCAAACGAAAAGGAGACGTCATTGTTTTCAGAAAAATTTATCGCAAATGAAGCAAATAATTGCATCGAAGTTGGGAAAATGTCGCAAAGTTTTTGGTTAGTTTGTTCGGTGGCGGAATGCAAACGGATGTAACTAACAAAAATATCAAAATGTATTTTCTTCTTGATTTTGGTGGATTTTTTGAAATTGAGACAGAATTCGTTTTTTTAACGACAAAATTCTCGGTTTTATTTTGGATTCGGAATGATGATTTAGTTATATACATTTAAATGAGATAAATATTGGAATTACTATGCCCATGAACAAGAAAAACAAAAAAGATTAAAATCTTCCAAACCCAATGGGATTCTGTAAAATCTCAAAGCATACATCCCACCGAGACTACATTGAAAAATTGAGTAGCAAATCAGCAAACCAATGTATTCTCCTAATACTTTTGCCTTGGATCCCAATTATAATTGGCCCCTTTTTATATGTACCATTCACTTCCTGATGTGCCACCAACTACAAACTGTCGTTTGAGTCAAAGAGAGCGCAGCCCATTGCATTGCCAGCCAACATCTTGGACACTTTTAAACATCCACTAGATTGTGTTTAAAATGATTACTTCAATTTCGAATGTATTTGAGTGGGGTTTAGTGTGCCCACAGATTGGATTGGATTTTTACGTTCTCGTTTTAGTACCTTCGTACTTATGGACTCGTGCACTACTGGCAGTAGAATGTGACCTTTGGGCCACGACTTGCCACATACCGCAACTTTTTGTTGGGTACCTCTGTTTAACTCTTTTTGCCAACTGAACGTAAACTCACGTAAATGCTTGGCTGTAACGTAAAAA
Organism: Polietes domitor; assembly: GCA_947397865.1. Taxonomy (NCBI): domain Eukaryota; kingdom Metazoa; phylum Arthropoda; class Insecta; order Diptera; family Muscidae; genus Polietes; species Polietes domitor. The sequence goes on along the minus strand of OX377620.1, from coordinate 190,383,528 downwards.
CAACAAATTATATAATTGGCCATAAGAACATGATTAGACGTTAAAAACAAGAAACCAGACTAGTAGCGAAAAAAAAGAAACATAAAAAACCACGCACCACACATTCAAATCACTCGCTCTCTGGCTCACTGGCGACTACAATGTCCGTTGACAGTTGCGCTGCATTTAGAGGCGCGAGGTGTGAGGTGCGACGAGGTGCTGCACCCCCTACCCATTATGGTCGTAGTTTTGTTGCCACTGCCACCGAGGTAGCTGCTAGCTGGTATTCTTTACTGCTGCAACAAAGCCGCACTGAAGGTTTTCTCTTGCAGAGCTATAAATTCTATGTACTTCTGTCTTAAAATGGTCTTTTTCATGGGATGATTGCGTTTTTTTTTTTTCAAAGTCTTGAAACTTGAATTAGCAGAACGAATCGCCTCATGTGAAAATGTCCACCATTCCTCTTGCCGTCCACTTTACACGTCTTTCTACTCTTTGTTGGCATGTTGTCTTTGCCACTTCTGGCATAGTTCTTTGTCAAGTGGAGTGAAGAGAAAAAAAAGGATTGTTTTAAGTTCTACAAATAAACCAAGAATTCCAGAGAACAGTATGGCGGTTGTGGGGGTGGGGTGGCATTCACAACAAAAGTATGAACTATGCGACCAATGTGTCTGCCAACATTATGATGGACAAGAAGGTAGATGGACGATGTGGTAGCGCCACTCGGTGTCATGATTACACGCAAGAGTTGGCCAACAATGAAAGGAGTGGAGACTGGTGGATGTGAAACAAGACAAAAAGAGATTTGTTTAATTCATTTACCAAACTAATTAAATTATTAAATATTAAAATATTATTTCGAAATGTTTGTCCTTAATCAGCACATCAATATGTGTTGCTTGAGTGGTATAAGAATAAATAAATACCAATTTCCGATAACAAAATTTCGTTGTTATTAGTCACAATTTATTAATTAAAAGTAATCGTTAGGGCAATGAAATGCCATTAAAAGGCATTGCAGATTGGAATGAGATGTACAAAAATTTTGACTGGAAAGTCAAATTTATCCTATTTCACTCTTGTTTTTAGAAAAAAGCCCTTTAGAAAACACTGCTATACCGCTAGAACACCAAAATATTTTTGTGGCATATAATTGCTAACTAAATAGGGAATATTTGTGACAGAATTGTTCCAGAAACCCAGATAGTGAAAGTTGAAATAAATGCAATTGTAACCGCGATTTTCTACAGGTATGTTACAAGCCACATTGGTTCTTAATACACCTGAATAAAATCGGCTGGATCCGTTGGTTAGATCGCGAGAAAATTACAAAACAAAAAATACATTCATGCAAATCATTGTAGCCATATCTCCCGGGAAAATTAAAATTTTGGTAAAATATCTAATTTGTATTTATTGTTTTCCAGGCTCTACCGAAATACGCACATTTTTTGTCGAAAAAGATCGATCTTCCTAACGCTAGTAATTTTGTTGTTTAAACAGGCGTGTAGTGTTACTATTTAAGCGGGAAGATCATTACTTACAACTTTGGTGTCTTCCACCAAATTTTTTCGAAGAACATTTTAATTTCATATTCGAAAGGACTTCTTTTGATTTTCCCCAAAAAAAGGGTCGAATTGACCCATAAAGAGAAAAACTAGAGGGATAAGATCTTCCACAAAAATAATCCTCATAAGATTCCACAATATAGTTCCGACAATAAGAATTCTCTCAGAGATTAACTTACACCACTTTTCTCACTTAGTATAATGCTCCATTTGACCAACAAATTGAAAACTTTGACCCACTGTAACAAGAAACTCAGCCCAGGTGGACTATAAGTTTATTCTGCAAAAACAGGTCTACTCAACATGCCCTTATAGAATTATAGGGTCGCTACTCTGGAAATGTTCTTCGACACAAGTATGAATTTACTTAATTGTATTTACTTAATTGTATAATTGTATTTACTTAATTGTATAATTAAAGTATTTTTGTTAGATCTATTGATAAGGAAACTTTACTCACACTCAGTAAATTTTCTTATTTTTAAGGAAATTTTTACCAAACTGGATTAAAATTGTTGAACTAAATTGTAGATTGCATTTTACTCAGATTTATGAATGCTATTTGTCTGAGTGTATTACGAGATAATTACGGATAAATTATTAATCGATTTTTATGTGTAAAAGGATCACTTTATGTGAAACCATCCTAATTAATGACTGCTGCCGTCAGGTTAAACCTGTTCAAACAGGCAGTCTTTTCGTGGAAAACAAAAGACACAGGGTCACTGGCTGATTTATGGATTAGAAATGTGTCCTGACAACAACGATTTTCATCATTACAATAACGCTCCCACTCGTTACAAATTTTGAATGTTCCCTGAAGCGTTTTCGCCCACACCACAAGTATTCCAGTAGTTGTTAACACTTGTAGAAGCAATTCAAAGACCATCAAAATGGTCGCGCCTTCCCCATCCCGATGAGCAATTGCGGTGGTGTAAGAATTACGAGTATTACACCATGTCGACCGCATACTTTTCTGTTGTTATTTCCATCATCGTCGCGGCTCCTCTGCCGCCGCTGCTGCTGCTGTCACTTACCTTGTTTTATAGCACGTAATTGAAAGTTTTAATATCGAGAAAATTGTACACTCCTTTGAAATGTACAGCCGACACAAACCGCAGAAAGCACTCCTTAATTTGTGTGGATATGCACTCTACGCTGTGGCATGGCATGGTTGGTTCGGTAGCTTTGGCACGTAATTTCTAGCTAGAAAGTGAAACGCCATTTAAGCCCCTTTGACAACCTGAACACACTCACACACATATATTCACATACATTGTAGTGCTAAAAGTGATGTAATATCACTCCATTGCGACGAGACAGTCATAATTCGACAAAACGACCTTCAAGGTTTTCTATTTGCATAGGCAGCAATGAAATATTCAAAATGCGAACTAACGAGAAGTAGATTGTGTAAATTGTACTATTTTTTCGAATCAACATTAAATGGTTTATTTGTAAAGAAGTAACGAGGATACTTAATACGTTTCTCCTCAGTGGCCATGTGTTGAAGATATTGCAAATTGTGTCAATTCATATAAATCAAATTGACAAACAAATATCCATCAAAGCAAACAAGCCTCGAAGTACGAGTCTTCTCCGTCGTCATGGAAACCCTTTCACTTATGTGACTTTGTCTACATTTGTCACCTCATTTGCAATAGAATTTCTAAAAAGTTTTAAACTCATCATCGTTGATGACTATCTCATCTGTCACTATTTGGCCAATGATGAATGAATGATGTATGACAACATGCACACTGGCATGTAGAGTAAGAAGTATTCGCTGTCGCTGTATTCCCCTATGTTTGCTGGTAATAAATTTTGCAATGGCCATACTAGGATATCTGTGTATCGATGTAGTGTTTACGGGGCTTAAAGTTTTTTCATGACTTTCGTTAAGTACTGGAGGAGGCCTCTTCACATCAGTTAGCCAAGACATGAAATAACCTGTTGCACTCTGTGCTGTGGCGTGTCTCCCCGTTATTGGCCGACTGCGAGCAGACATGCCACGAACATCTTCATAAGTTTTGGGCCACAGTTTACAGCAGGTTTTCCACTCGAAACTGAATTTGATTAAGTGTTTCGTTATTTTCCTATTGAAACGAAAATGAAAAATGGAGAATGGAAATTTCTGAATGACTCGTAATTGTCATTAAGTAATGGCAAATGTAGGTCGTGACTCCAAACGCAGTGATTACGGCGAGGAGTTGAGCAACTTCTGCCGCAAAGGAAGTCGAGGATGAGGATGGTTGCAATACATTGGCCATTGATTGGGCAAAATCACTTTATTATTGGTAGGCATTAAGACTAAATTGTTGCTCCAAAGGAAAATTACATGTAATTCACATGCCTACGTATTTAATTATTTAATGTACTTTTATAAAACATGCTGAACCACTCTAATCCCTCCCTTTTTATTTGTATTTTTTTCAGGCAATTCATCATGTTGTCGGTAAGTCCTTTTTTGTTTTTTGAAACATTTACATGAATCATTTTTCTATATTTGGATAAACAAACTTACATTTCCGGTATTGTTAGATGCACTCTGCACCAAATATATGAATCATTTCTAGTGAAAAAGTCATTATGAACAACTTGTAAATGAATTCGTAGACGATTAGTAGTCTATCCATTCATTCGGTGTACACTTTTTAATTATTTTTTTATTTCAATCAAATGACCATTTCAAATTGTGAAATCAACTAACAAGTCATTTGCAATTTATAAACTCTTCTGCTATACGGATCCTACAGGGTAGGTTAGGTTAGGTTAGTTATGTTCAGATTTAATTGGATCCCTACGAATAGTAGGAATCCAATTTAACAACAACTTTGGATGTTTAACGCCCGCTTAAATTAATCAAAAATTAGTTTCTCCATACATTGAAAGGACGAAACAAAATTTCAATCTGAGTATGAATATTCGGTTCACCCGATTGCAACCTTTACATTGGTTGAATTCACAGGAAATGTCCCATACGTACTCCTTGTGAATTTGTTCAAGCCACTGTATCATTTTTCATCGTTTCGTGTTTCGTAAACATTCATGTTGCTGCATGTAGTTGCAACATGTTGATGTAATTTTTTGACATTTCCTGAATTATGCCCATAGCTCGTCATTGGCAAGCCAAAGGGGGAAAGGAATGACAGTCATCCCTTTTCTGGCTGTTAAAATGTTAGTGGAATGTCGAGATGGCAACAGGAGGACCAAGTTGCCAATAGACTAGGTGCCGTTAACGAATTGTTTTCAAAATATTTGCTTGTTTGATTTTCGACTTTCTAAAAATAATTACGTGACACTGGTCTTGTTTTCAATAACACAAAAGTACAGCTTGGACGTCGATTCTAGTTCTGTGAAGTTTTCCAATAACGCTTATATTCAAAATATCCTTAATTATTATCCCGTTATTATCGAAATTCGATTTGTAGAATGGATTTCTGTAAATGTTTTCATTATAGGTAAATATTTCATATAAAATTTTTGGTAGGGTTTTCAGTCAAATGCAATGGCCTAAAAATACAACGGCCTAAAAAATTAAATTTCCATATTTCGATTTATTTAAGATTTTTTCGTTTTTATTTGTAGTAAATTTGACTCCTTTTTCCCACTTATTTCTTCACATTCACTCCATTTCATCAGCATTTTCATCTTGAAACGTCTGACTTATCTCTGTAGCACTTTGTGGCATGTCTCACAATAAATCCCATTCTTTTGGTGTTTTCCTCTTAAGTTCTGCCTGGTTTATTTCACACCAAAGACCAGATACAAAAAGCAATCCATAAAATCCAGTCCCAAAACGCAAACATCTTTGCACCCCTCCGTCGTTTCTAAACAGCACCTCCATCTACTCCACTTCAATCTCCTCCAATCTCTTAGCCATGGAAAACATAAAGTCTATTAAAAGTGCTTAAGACAATTGCCGGATTGTTTCCGATGATTCCAGCCCACCCCACCGAAAGCTTAATGAAAACGAGATACGAGATACTTGGAAACCCAACCAATATGTGTGGTGAGTGTATCTATCCAGTGGCATGCAGGCAGCTGCGGCATATGCTTGCTGGATATCTGACTATTTGAGTGCGCTGCATCTCATTTGGGTTTAGTTTATGGTGGTAAAGTGAAAGAATGACGATGCAACTACTTATGCATGTACATACATACATAAATAGTAAGTTCGTACATACATACATACCCATGTGCATAGACATATAATTGGGAACCGGTTTCACGTTGGATTTGTTGCATGTGAAAGGATTTTTAATGAGAAATTTATTTGAGAGGAGAGAAGCCAAGAATTCCATATTTGTGTTCTGCGGCAGAGACAGCTCTGGAGTACTCGAAATACGAATTGCCAGTGTCAACGATCGAATGGCAGGGAGATATGTAACTAGACATACATACCATATGATACTGCTCACCAGAGCTTCAGGACCGAATAGATGTACAGGCACTTCCTCTTGCTAAAACGTCTGCTAAGTATTGGGGTCACTCAAATCGGTTTGCTGTATTATTTTCTTGATCTAATAAATTTCCAGTCTCAATACGAGTTCAATAATTTGAATAGGAAACTAAAATAGAATACAAAAAAAAAAAAAAAAACATATTAAGCTAGATCGAAAAGCAATGGTCGAAGCTGGGTAGCAAGCAATCAGTCCGTACGACATCGATTGTCTTACGATACATCCATTCCATTTTAATGAATTCTACTCACTTCTTCAAACCCACACAAAATATATATGTTTTAAAATATTTCTAACACTTTGTCGAAAACCGTAAAACATTTCAATTCACAAGAAGAGTGATAGAAATTAATTCTCTTTGCGAAACCATGCAAGCCCGGTTACGAAAAGTTTTTTAATACATTGTATGTTGTGTAATTTGCAATAAAAAATATTTTTCTATATTAAATAAAATTAATTCCAACCGCAATTTCATGATATTTGTTTGTACGGCTCTAATGATAAGAACAATTTCGAAGTTAGCATAATCAGCTGCAAATTTACCTGAATCCAAATTTTTCTCAAAGGCAGGGCAAATTCCAATAGCAGATATTGAAAATCGAATAAGATCGATTTGTTTGAAAAGTTTATGACATTTCAGCACAATTTTCAATTCGAAAATACTAAATTAATTGTGTATACAAGATATCGTTTATTCCATGTTTCTTAAAAAATAATATTTTTGGGTCAATACAACTTAAACAACCAACTTAATTCTAAACAAACCTTGCAGGGTTACATTTTAAAAACATATTTACTGAATGTAGTTGACCGTAAACCGTATTTTTGAACGAATGTTTGCGAAAGCGACTTTATACTAAAGGAGCTTTTCCAAGCACAATTCATTACTAAATAATTGGTCATATTTTTAAAAAAATATTTTTCGTCTCTACAAATCAAATATTTTAGAGCTGAGTTATTCTTTCAAGTTTCAAAGAAATTCAAAGAAAAAAAGGTGTTTGGTTTGACATGGAAAGGTCGCTATATTAATAGTTTTTGTTCAAACTTCAAATTTCCTAATCATACCTGCAACTACTGTGCTCCAACCTAATGTTTGTGTATGTATTGATTTTCACGTGACCGGCAGTAGATCGACTGTTGAAGTGGCTCACAATTTCATTTATCTCTTCTCTTGGTGCTAAAGGTCTACTAGCAAATTCTAGGCAGACCTAAAAGATATCATAGCTCTGACAAATCAAGCTCAAACGAGTACATACACTAAATATAGTTCTCAGTAAGTGGTGGTTTAGAAGCAGTTAATTATTTGTGTACATTGATCTGATTGTAGGCAAACCAGTCGAACAGGTGAGATCTATTAAGTGCGATACTTTACGTTCAATCTTTCCTTTCACCCAAAGATTAGTGTAGCGACCGACGACTCTCATGCTGTAGCGTTGGAAGCTATACAACTACTATACAACTGGCGGACAACACACATGAAATCATGAAATGTTGGTTCGCACCACCTGAACGACTGTTAACATTTACATATGTTAAGAGGAATCTCTTTGGAAAAGCGCAATGCTCTCTCTGTCTTTTACGCACTCTCAAGTAGGAATGTTAATTTAACATGACATCCACATGGCATTAACAGAGAGAGCATTTTCCTCGTTTGGTTTAAATTTCTTCAATAAACATAGATGAGGGTGCGTGTGTGTGTGTGGTTTCCTGTTTTCACTCTCAGTGTCCTCCACGGTGGGATAAGGGTGGCCTGCGGGACCATAACCTACCTAAACATTGGCGAAAGCAATGCCATTGCGGACCAACGGTTTAAGCATTGCGTAGTCTGTAAGGATTTCTGCCTGTGGTGTAAGTTTGAATCACGAATATAAGCAATTACAAATAAAAATATTTAGTTTCCCTAATAAACGTGATGGGTGAACTCCTCTCATTGAGCTGTGTGTGTTATAATTTATAAATCGCTGAAAAGGGCTTGCATTTTAAAGGCTCGCAGTGAGCAACATTTGAGAAGGTGGGTCAACAGTTTCAATTGTTAGTGATTTTTTATTAGGAAATTCTATCAGGTTATTAATTATAGAATAAAAACTATTTGAGGAATTCACCTTTTTTTCAAATTTTTTAAAATCGGTTGGAGAGACAAATAGTTGTTGGTTTCATAACAGAGTCCTATTCACTGCGATCCCATATATTTGTCCATTGTTGGGAAAGTGTTTACATGATCATTCGACGATATGATATTTATGCATGTACTACTTTAGATTGAAATAACAACATATGCCATTAGTGTTTTTAATATAATTTGAGGCATGAGCGTATTTGACTCTGGTGTTGCATATTCTGGAACCATAACTCGACAACGGTTTGCTTAATGTTGTCTTCTATGTGTCCGACCGTTTTCGGTTTGTTCGCATAAACCAAATACTTCACGTAACGCAAGAGAAAATAAAAAAATAAAATAATAAAAAATAAAAATATTCTAAAAATATTCTCTTCAATAAAGTTGGAAAAACATTGAATTGGGACGCGAAATAATCGGAAAACATTGTTCTATTGCGCTCGCCGTTGACGGTAAAGTTTTTGCCGTTCTTACTTTTAATGAAAAAGAACTAATGATTCGACCGGTTCATAAAGTACACCAAACAGTTTTTGTAGATGTAGCGGTGTCTCGTGGATTCTCTTCACTCAGCTGCGACAATTTTGCTTATTAACATTTTCATTAAGACAAAAATGAGCCTCATTATTAAAGAGAATATTGCTCGGCAACATTCCGAAACTGAAACATGATTTTCGAAATTAATTTCCAAAATATCCAAGCGTTGAGCACAATTGAAGACTTCACGTAACTCCAGGGATTGTTATCAGAAAAAAACCTGATATGTCGCTAGAAATTCTCTGAAGCAGTAGATCTTGGTCAGATCATATTAGATGATCAAACATAAAATCTTTCGGAAGGAGAATTCATTTCAGACCACTGTGCCAGTTTATAGAAATAGATGGGGTCGCTTCAAAGAAACCCTGGTACCGAAATGATTTCCGTCTCACTTTTTAAAGTGCTGACATTGAAAGCAAGTAGTAGAGCATAGTTTAATCCAATGATTACAGCGAGTCTCAAGGCGTAAAACATTTGCTTAACCAATTTCTGAAAATCCGTCAATGAGCTCCACATGAGCACCTAATGCACTTACATTGAATCACTTGTCTCGTCAAAAGCCCCCTCAATGCGGAGACATCACTCCACCAGCAGTAACAACGACTGCTAAGAAGATGCCTCCTAAAACGCTCTTGATAGCAAGTACTTGGCGGCAGCAGTAGCAACAACAACGGCCGCCATCATCATCATAATCAACAGCCACAGCAAGAGCAACATCAACATCATGATCATGACCATCAACACCATGAGCAGTGTTGTTATTTACTTAACGGTTTTATATTCCACGGATATGGATTACAAAGGCTCAGACGCAGACGAACGAGCGAACGGGCGAACGTCTCGTGGTGCCACACATTTTTGTTTTCTTTGCCTCGGTCCCGTTTGTTGACTTTACACTTGACATTCACATTGAAAACTGTTCCAGCGTGTGCACACGTCTCCTCCTCGGCTCAGCTTTGAAGCGGCGATGGATGGAGCACGTGAGACATGGGTGAGTTAGTGTGTGTGTGCGAGTGAGTGCGCGCGTATGTGCGTGTGTGCAGGTTCGCACTTATTCATATGTGATTACAAACATACATGTGTACGCTTGTTTGTTGGCAGCGTGTTGGCTGGTACTAAATATTTACATACTCACCATGCGAGTAAGTGTCTGTATGGTTGTGTATCTGTGTTTCTGCATCTGTATCTAATTTTATGAAGTGGAAGTGGTTCATCTGTTTACCGTAGCGGCTTAAATACCTACTCACTTATAAAAATTTGAGTAAGAGGAGGCAGTATAATAAGTTTGATGAACTTTTCTGATGGACACTGCGGCTTGGGAAGCCTTGAAAACATATGTACAGAGTGGGGCAAAAGTTGAGGTCTCGAAACCATTTATGGTTACCTTTGCTTCGACTGTTTGTTGGAAAAATATGAATTCAGTCTTTTTAATTGCGATACGAAATAATCGGCAATCATGTCTCCATAGATTGCCATAACGATAAGGTTCTCGCCGTTATTATTTTTGGAGAAGTAAGGACCAACGATTATACCATCTCATGTCACATAAATATGTGGGAGATGGCGTGGCGTCTCAATACACTAACAGCAACTTGTACGTTGTATTAATGAAACTTGTCATGAAAAGTGAGACAATTAACGTTTTCGTTGATACCTCGAAAGATTCTTAATGAATAATTACAAGTTTCGGGTGTATTCAAGAATTATGCTTATTCAACGACGCATTTTTCTATCTGTATAGTTGGTCGGGAAAATACCACATTTTTTAAAAATTCGTAAAATCTCATACAAAACAATAATTTTACATTTTATTTTTATACATTTTCAATAGCTTTTGTAGTAAATCGCTTAAGCTGGCCACAGTATTTACACACTGTCATGTAGATATGTAGGCGTGCTTGTACGTATGTATATAACTACATATGTATACATAAATATTTACATAATTGTGGGTTAGAGTTGTTTCCCTCGCCACCTCCCTGTGAAGACCGAATGTTCAAAGCAACACAAGAACAAGCAAACAGACGGACAGAATAAAGTATATTGCGAGCAATGGAAATGACGATGATGGCGAAGTAGGGGATTGTGGCAGTGATAAGGTCAACATTTTTGTGAGGTATTTATGGAAAATATCCCCCCTTTTATATCTATAAAGTGTAAAACTTAATGAGTTTTAAAGCTTTAATTTACGTTGAAAGTCCTTTCGTCAACTTTGACTTAGATTACATTATTACCCCGTACATAGCCGCCACTAATACCGGTACATAAACAACTCTCATCAAGTCTCTCGATTTACATGAATTAATTTGAAATTTAAATAAGTGATCATGTCCAATCATTGTCACATTTACACGATGCTCCAACTGATGGGAGATGCAGAGACTTGCCGTCGTTAACGAAACGTGCCCGTTTCCACTTGCTGCATACATCACTTTCAGCTTAAACGCTCCCATTACATTATATCGGCTTCACAGCCAAATTGATTTAGCTGGTGTTTGGTCACTGTTACATGTGACCGACCACGTTGCGTTACTTTTGTAGTCTTTTAGTGTTGAACTCATATAAATTATGGTAGGTCGTTTCTTATTCACACGCACAGGGAATGTCACACACCCCACCCCCTCTTAAGGGGGGGGCACAAAGTGTCACGTGCGCAGAGATTTAGGAGAACATGGATTCACATGTGTACGTGTGCAGGGCCATGAACCGACAGTGTGAAGGAACATCCCAATGGTGGAGGATCGCATGATTGCGGCAACTTTTAGCCAACTACGGAGGTTCTGGAATTATTCCTTATCGTGATAGTGAATTATTGAGTCTGGCATAACGCGAGTGACACCCAAGTCAAGGATAAGACATAATTCAGAGTTCGTCGAACGTTATCCACCTTTCAGAGTTAGTTGCCAATGTAGGGCGACTTAGTCATCATTATCGTTCTTCTTCTCCGCCCACAATTTTCTCTAGGATTTTTTTATTAAATTTAGTATTTATGCGAACGAATCTATCATAAATTCCTTCTGTACTTTGCTAAACAGCACAACAGCACGACTATAAATCAATGCAGTTGCACATCCTGTCCCATCTTATCTCTGTCTTTGTCTTTTTGAGTGAACAGCGAACTGCGAGCTAAACAACAACGGCGAACTAAGAAGAAGAAGAAACTATTTCCGGTAGCTTCGTGATAGATGTGCGTGTTTTAAAACAATATTATGGCAATCAATGGGTAAAAATTGTGAGATATATAACAACGCCAGAGAAACATTTTTTATCGGAAACTATCTTATGGCGATTTCTTAAATTCCTTGGAATTCTTAAGCACCTGTTCGTTCTGCTCACTGTTTTTATTGGAAATTTATTTTAAGCAATCACCGATGTGTGTGTGGGTGTCTATCATCAGATTGGATCATAAGGAATAACCGATGTATATAAAGCAACAGTCACATAACCAACTGAGTTACTTAACGAACTGAGATAACTTTGCCCGGCTTCTCATATATTCCACTGCATTGAAGTCGGTATCGACAAATTTGTTTTCTTTTCTCATTGACCTGAAGTGCACTGTATTTTAATATTAACCGATTTTTAATTTATTCGGTCAATGGCCTATGTTGAAGTGCTGATAAGATATCATTCATATACGAAAAATGGGTCCAAATCAATTTTGCGGATTTTGTTGGTTAGGCCACTATTGTTTTTAATGCATTAGTGCAATAGTAACAAAAATTTTGTATTTTTTATGGGAAAATGAGAGAAAACTTCATGCTAACTATAAAATTGGAATTTTTTTATATTTTCTTTAGACGTTCTCTTAATGTTTTCTCACAAGTCTAAGAAATAATCTCTGGGGGCCACAGAAGTGGATTTGTGGTAATTTTCATTTGAGAAACTCTATAAACTTTCACGTGAAATTTGATTTTAATGTACCTTGAAAATCAAAGTTGGCGTGAAATTTTCGAGGCTATTTCTTTTTTGGAAATCTCGTGGTAACACATCTAAAATGCAAATGAGCTACACCAAATTATATTCACTATTTAGAATATCTAAACATGCCCGTCTGTTTGCTGAAAGCAGTTCTGAATGATATGGGCTAGGAAGTTCCAATATGGTTTTATTACAGACCTGGGGAGCGAATTCGATCCGGATGGAAAAAAAGTTTCCCACACAAGAACTGAAAGTACCTCTAAAATATTGATTTTTTTGTAGTATTTCAAACAGTTTTTGGATGATGTTTGTTTCGTATTCAATGTTTTAATTAATGCCATATTTGTGGGCTTGGTCTATAAAGAAAATTAAATTCTACCACTATTTGCCTAAATAAAACCCTTCCATATCCAATGTTGACTATATGCAACATTGTGATTTAGCCTTATACAATCTTTAAAATCACATATTTTGCAGAATAAATAAATTTTATTTTTATTTACATAACATAGGTGCTGTGAAGATCACTTCGAGGTAGGGGATATAGAAGATTCTTAACGCCTTTTTATTTATTACAGCTTTGCTCACGAATTGTTCTAACTAGCGCCGAATTATTTTAGACTTTAAGTGCTATCAACTCGTTTGTTTGTGTGTTTATTGTGTCCAACGAATAACCAATCATAAATCTATTAATTGGAATGTTTGTGTTTTATTTTAATCGGTTTTTGATTATTTAGTTTATTGCCTTGAAACTCTTTGGCTGTCCACGCATATGTTGCGTCGGACAATGTTACCGCCCAGAAAGAGTTTAATTCTTAAAGAATTTCCTGGTGAAACGAACATATTTTCCAAACCCTAAACCCATGTCCAAGTAAACATCGAGTTTTATTTAACTCTCAAATATGAATTCACACAGCAAAGAAGAGAAAATTAATGAAAATTTATGGCCATAATAAATTAAACAAATATAATGAACCATAAGTAGAACAAGCTCGCCTGTGATCGCACAAAACAAATGCGTCCAATCAAATAACACGGAAACGATAGCTATCGTTGCAATCAACCCTTATGGCGGCCGGGCGGATATGAATGATATACGAGTGTGCTCACTCAATTATTCTTTTGTGATACTCAAGGTGTGATAACATTCTAATTTGTAGCGTGTCTAACGTAAATGTTTATGTGAGTTAAAGGGTTGCGACCTAAAAATAATTGATGTTAACTTGAAAACATTTTTAATATTTGGGTACAATTATTTTTATACAAAATGCTTGCACCAAAAATATAAAGGGTGTTTTTTAGCTATTATCTTTTTGCAATACTGGTTTAAACAGCTGACACACGTTTCGTGTTTTGTTTCACTGTCAAACATCTTCAGTTTGGTCTATAATTTAACTATGAATTACAAACGAACAACGCTTGCTGTATTGAATTATTGAATTTTATTATCAAAATGCGTGCTCTGTTAAGAAAGTTCATCGCGCGCTTCCATTTTATGATCAGTTTAATCCACCCACTGAAGCGGCTATTCGGGCTATTGTGACTAAATTAAACCACCAACACGCTTACGTAGAGTGCGAACTGAAGAAAATATCGCAGCTGTATCGGCCTGTGTTAATGTCAATTATCGATTCGTCGTCGTTCGCAGTAATTGGGCCTCTGTTACTCAAAAACGTGGAAATGCCAAAATTGGACTAAGCGGATGGACCATTTGTGGTGCAGTCAAGGTCAACATTTGCATGAAATAATCTTCAAACATTAAATTATATGGACCGTGCTATCGATTCAAATAAATATTTCATGCATTTTTCTGAATTTTATGTGTTTTTTTTTTTTGAGAAACCATGTTAGTTTACAAACAACAATTGCCCACAGGGCTACGTCCGACATTGGTTCTCTTGTTATCGTTATTAGCTGACATTGGCTATGACTGTGGACGAAATTCATACGCCGTGAATTAAATTACGGCAGCAGTAGAATTTCCTTTATTTCATTAAGTTACTCATGCTCAGAGACCAACCAAACAGGATGTTCACAGCAATTGTTTGCATAATTTTATAAACAAAATTCCAACTTTTTGTTGCAAATTGTTGTTGAAAGTGCAGGACAAAAGATGTTGGAATCCCGAATTCCCTGTAAAATAACAAAGGATTTTATTTGGCGGCGACTGCAGTTTCATCTTTAGTTTGGCGTTGCTTCTTGTGTTCCTGATGCTTTGTCTTCTTTTTGGATTTGGCATTTTATGGCGTTTGTTTGGGTTTAGCTGCGCTCTTCTTGTTCATTCATTCGGTTCGTCCTTTTTCACGCTCTGCATAGTTTAACTTTTCGGGTAAACACAAAAGAATGTAGCAAAAAAGCCCTGATTGTGGTCAGCTTTTTACAACAGGACCGTAGGAAATTACCCAAAAGGGGTTTCGTTCCAACATCATTTAAGTGAATGTAGCGCGTTGGGCACGCGACTACACACTGGGAGCTTGTGCGCGCAATTCAGTTAGAAGAGTAAAGTACCCTACAATGCGCAATGGCCTCAATGTCCAAATTCTTGGTCATTTGTTTTTTTTTTCTGGTTTTCCAAATTAAAATCGACAAACTTATAACTTTTTAGTATACTTAGCAAAGCGGTACAACACGCACACTATTTGTTTCATAAATATAAGAAGTTAAAAAACTTATTAGATATATGAATTAGGCGGGAATTACTAAGTATGAAATATTTATTATTAATAATATTAACTTAGAATTGAGTTTGTATTCATCGTGCAGTGGCAAGTTTCTTTTGAAAATATTTATCATGTCCCCTGTAGAACTTTGGAGGTTTAAATCAAGCACCAATCATTAAATGTACAAAGTAGCTGCCCCTACTCACATTTGCCACTCAATTATAACGGTTGTTGCAAAGTGATCCAAGAACTTAGCAGACCCTACCCTTCGGGAAGGTGGTCAGTGTATTGGCATAAAAACTAAACTCAACGCATAAAACTCCTATAGTTTGTAAAAGGAAAAAAATAATGACGTAAACTTTTTGTATCAAGTTTTTTCTTCCCTTCCTTGCTTTCCTTTGCGGATGCCAAAAGAAAAAAACTACAGAAAACAAAACGAACTAAAAAAGTGTTTGTTTATAACTTAAGTTTAGTTTTATATCGGAGTAAATTTGAACTTTTTTCCTCCGACGTTTGTTGACTTTTTCGTTGTTTTATTTATTCGCAAAGTCTTTGTTTCGCAAATGACCAAGATTTATGGCTAACATGGGAGGAAATTGAGATAATATTTTACAACATTTATGCAGTTGCCGCGTAGATCGGTGTAGTGCGGAAACTGAATTTTGATGTGGTAACGAGTTCAATCAAATCCACTTATAGCTATTAGATTACACTATGCAACACTAGTCTACAGTATTATGCACACTGCACAGTGGTGTAGTAGAAAATTAGTCTGCTCGTTGTAACACGCCTTTGATCGCAATTACAATTCAATTTTTTTACCACCTAAACCAGACGCCAACTGTACAGTAACGAAATATTCATATTTTCACCGCCCTAAAATAACATTTGGAAACATGAGTTTTTAGCTGTTACTTTGAAAAACCACAAAAATACTATAAAAGTCCAAATTCGTTATTCTAGGATCAGAATAAAAAGTTATATTTAAAGTGCTTTCAAGGTATCTTAACTCAGAAAAAAGTTCAACGTATAAACAATTACCTTGAAAAACTTGAAAAACATGTTTTCAGGCGCACACACTGCTTGACCTAAGGACGAAATATTCTTCAAATCATTAATAAGCATTCCAAACTTTATGTCCGCGCGGTGACTGTAATTATTTTTTTATTTTTGTGTGGACCGCGACCCAGCCTATTGTGCAGCGCATATTAAAATCAGAGGTTTTTAGCGCAGAACTTCTATTGCTATTGGGTCGTTGTGTTATTCCAAGATATAGTTGAAATAGTACAACTAGCTCTGGCAAAAAATACTATTTTATTTTTTTCCCCACGAGATTAGTAGTAGAAAATTCATTTAAATCAAATTGCCGCACTTTTGGTACCAAATGACTGTAAACGGGTGTTATTAAAACTTATCAATTATATACGAGTACATATCACTTATCAGGCAATTATAGCTCAATAACACACAACGATCCATTAGCATTTATTGGATGCAAAAAAAAAACAAAAACGTGACTACAGGCAGTTGTGGCAGCGGCTGTGGCAGTGGCAGTGGCACACACCAAACACACGTCTTCGGTGGTTGGTGGTGCACAGTCACTCGTGTGAATACAGCAATGACGGCATGAATAATTCACAAAATTAAAGGCAATATTCAATCATATTTACAAATATTGGAATGAGTTGCAGTGCATACTTACATATACGTATACATACATATGTATACATATGTTGTATTTACGTGTAATGTGGCGATCATTAGTTATAAACAAAGTTTTGGATTTTATTACATTCACAAAGGGCAATTCTACATGAAGTGTGATGTTGAATTAAGAAAAATTGGCTCTTTCATTTTGCTAACAGCTCTTCTCAATTCAGATAATAGTTGATAACAAAGTATTTAATATTTTTATTTAATTGAGGAATGAAAAACAAGAGTATTTTCAATAATCTGAGAGTAAAAAGGTACTAAAAAGTAGGTCGTTCGTAGTATACTTAGTTCTATGGCCAAGCCCATACATCTAGTACAACATTTTAAAGAAGTTTAAACACATATTTTGAATGCCGCCATTGTAAACGAGTAAAATAAGCTGGTCTTAGCCGTAGTTGGGCAAAAAATACTGATGCAAACGTAGCTCAGCACAGAAATGAAATAAAATGATGATATTCTATAGAAACGAATACAGAGTATTGTCATAGCTTTATTTTTGCTCGAACGTTTGTTATTAATATTTCAAGTAGCTTGTCAACTGGCATCGCTATCAATCGTCATTATCGTCATCATCTTTAAATGTCATGCACTGAAATGTGGGCCATTGTCGCTTAAATTTGAACTCAACGTCCGAAATTGTCTCGGACAGTTAACATTGACTCTGGTCTAATTGAACAAGCCATAGCTTCTACACAAATATTTGTTGTTATTCTAAAGTTCAGGCAATGACATTTACAGCATTTCAGAATCTATAATCTCGACTGAATGTCAACCACACATGCTGCTGCATAAGGAAATACAAGGAAAACAAAAACAAAAAAACGAATGCTTGGACAAATTCAACATTTTCGTTTGTCGTCCAGACCAGCAACAGTAGCGAATAGTGATTCACTGATGTCCAAATTGGACGAATAAATAATAAATAATCTCAGATGAAGCGAGTTGAAGTCACTTTGCAAGGAGATGTGCTAGAAATCCAAAGGTCAAGGCTTAAAGAAATTACTGATAAATATAGAAACGTTATCTGACCCTTTGGAGTGAAACATATGTGGCTGCCGGGAATGTTACGAATAATAATTTAATAATTTTCAATTTAAACAGTCTCTGACACTGAACTGACTCTTATATATGTTTGTTTCTTTACCCATATAGGGTACACAATAAAGTTGCATGTATATTTATACTACACCTATAAATGTACATTAGGATGGGTCACGAAAATAAATTGCTGCGGTAACCTCCCAGAAATGAAGATTGAATTGTTTAATGACGATCTGCAAAATATTTCGTCCATATGTGAGCTAAACGCTCCGTAAAACACCTCTAAAAATCATGTTGGATTTTTCTCCATTTTTTTCTGAATTAATATACCCTTGGAAGCACTTTAAATAAAAATTATTGGACGTTTACATTGATTTTTTGTGGTTTTTCAAGGTGAGAGCTAAAAACTCATATTTATTGGACACATTTTGTAAGAGGTGTTATGAAAAATAAATAGAAGGACTCAATAATTTTCAAATGATGCCTAAATGATGAATATCGGACGTCATCGACTCCATATTTGTGAAATAATTTAATATAGGAGATGGATTTTCATTTTAAAATTCTTTTGCGGCGTCAATTTCCTTCCGATGTTCATCATTTAGGCCAATTGACATCCGCTATTTATTTTTTATAAAATAATAACACCAAATACAAAAATTTGTCAGTTGACATTATGAAAAAACACAAAAAAATACTATAAAGGTCCAGTAATTCGACCAATAAGTAACTCTAAGGCAAGAATCAAAATTTATATTTAAAGTGCTTTAAGGGGTCTATTATTTCAGAAAAAAATTGACAAAAGTGTATCACAAAAAGTTGCACTGGAAAACATGATTTTTAGGGGTATTTTCAGGAGCGTTTGGCTCACAGACGGCTTGATCTGGTGGCGAAATATTTTGTAAATCATCATTAAGCAATCCAAACTTTATTTTTATGGGGTGACTGGAAAGTGTTTTTCCATTTGTTTGGACCGCGACCCACCCTAATGTACATATACATAATATAATATTCATGGACCTATAACCGATATTGTTCGGCAAAAGCAATATCATTGGGAAACTCGTCACTTTAGAACAATAAACTTTCAATGAATTAAACCACAGCTATAAATAAATTTAATAATATTTATTAGCAGCAACAATGAAAGGATTCAATATTTGAATATTCGCGGTTGGAGCTACACAAAGAACTCAAATATGGATAATATGGTACCTTCCACTACCAGCCACTTCATATATAATTCACAAAGTTTTCAAAGTCTTTGCATTAAAATATAATAAAAAATATAGTTGACTGTTTATAGCCGGCTCCTAACACCTAAGTAGCCTAAAAATGTCGCCAATATCAGAGCAGAGTGTAAAATATTAAGCAAATAATCGATAATATAATTAAATTGATTCCGGTGTGCGTTTGGCTGGTTCGCGGTCCATATAAATACAAAATATATTGCCAAACACCCCTCGCAAATAAAGTTTGGATTGACTGAATTGAATGATGATCTGCAAAATATTTTGTTCCTATGCCAAACCGTCTGTTTGTGAGCTAAACGATCCTGAAATCACCCAAATTTCATATTTCAATTGTATTTTTTATGTGGCATTTTTGTCATTTTTTTAAATGACCATTGAACGCACTTGCATTAGAATAACTTATTGTTGGATACTATTAGACGTTTATAGTATTTTTTTTTTGTTGCGACAATTGTCGTCATAGTCGTACAAATCAATACCTTTCGAATAATGCCAAAATGTTGAACATCGGAAGGAAATTAACTCCACATCGCTAATTTTTGTAAAAATAGTTTGAAAATGTTTGACATTATTTTTCGTCCATTTTTGTGTTTATTCGAAATGTATCGATACGTTATATTTATTTCTATAATACTTTTTACAAAATGTTCCCAAGAAAAATTACGCAAAATGTTCATTATTGCGACCAGTGAGTCATTCTAAGACAAGAATAAAAATTTATATTAATAGTACTTATAGAACTTGGCAGTGAAAACTACGAACTGTAATTGCTTTAAGAAAAAGAAAGACTTCTAGAATGATTCCAATCATGGCGGAGACACAACATCAGACACCAGTTCATTTGTTCAAATGCCAGGAAGCCAGTAGCGAGAGCCTTTCTGCGAGCACTCACAACTTGCCGGTAATATGTATTATTGGCCACATTCGAGACTGGCTTAAATAACATTTTATTTATGTCATGGCCTTTCAAAAGCAATTAAAAGTTGCCTGCACGAGAGCAAACAAAGGTATGCCATTAAAATTGTAGCCCGAAATTGTTTTAAACACAACATTAATTTTGAAATATCGTCCTTCCCAAGGACCATGGAGTGCAAAGTTAAAGAAATGCACGAATACGACGTGAATATTTACACAGCCGAGCCAAAGTCGCGGGAGAGCGACATAGCGACTTGATTTATTTTTTCTACGAATTACAATCCTTTAGCTTAATTTAGCACAATTAACAGCTAAAAACGCAGCTATTAAATTCCATTACATCGACATGTAATAGCAGCAGCAACAACGCCAATGATGATCCCCTCATTACGGCGAACAACCTCAACAACTTGTACATGGTGGCATGGTATCCTGCGCATGGTGGGTGCGTAAATTGTGGCACATTATCTACACTTGCAGCAAATTGCCAAAACTCACGTTAACCTCCTCAAGAGTTCCGCACACCTTCCACAACCCGCCACAACACCCGCTCCCACATATGCCAACAACTTGTGCCGCTCGTTGTGATTGCCGCATACTCGCCTCAACTCGCATACGCATAGGCATCGGCATAGGCATTATGGGTATTTATTATTAGTTGCGTAGTGTGAGTGAATGTGTGAATGTGTCGGGCTGCCACACATGCCAACATTATAATTATCCTTCCGAATTACTACATTAATCGTTACATGTAAAACGAGAATGTCTGAATATGTAATAATATGAGCAAAGTGAAATACAAAAATACTCTCACACACATCAGTGAAGAGTGTGTGATACATATCGCCCACACCCGGAATAATAATCGCCTCAGCAATATATTTACTTGAATCACATTATTTTCGGGACAGACTCAAATCATTATCATTGGTGTTTTCCAACCACCAATTATTTCCATAGGACCGTATTTGGGTAATCTTAGTTGGGTCTGTATGAAATATATGTTGTTTGTAGGCAAACATACAAGGAAAAAATAAAATTTAAATTCAATCAAATGAAAAATTATTTAACAATGATGTGTGAAAAAGCAATTCAAAGAATCAATGAAAAAGTGTTATATTCAATCCTTTAAGAAATTCACACATGGACTAAAAAAAGTTGTAAGTCTATTACCTGGGATTTCTTTCCTCTGATCCACTCTCGATGTACTGAAAGTGATGATGAAGCGCATTAGGGTGGTAAGCGCCAGTCGACAGAGTGACTCAGATAAGATTGTTATGATAATAATGACCTTGTTGCTGGGCAAATACATTTCAAGTTCTTGTTTATTTATTTACATGTCTGTCATACACAACCAGATTTATTAAATCCTATAATTAAAATATCTACAATCATTTAGTGGTAAAAATATAGAGATTTAACCGGGAATTCCTCATCAAATTATATCACAAATTGAGGTTAGATTGGGCCTTCCTGGTTCCAGGAAGACCTGTGCGTATGATTGATTTATGCATTTTCCATTCAGAGTACTTATGCACCCCCATGACCGAATGAATTTCTCGCTTGATTTCAAATAGCAACATTTTAAAATTGACTATATAATTTGTTATGTTTTCGCTTCAATTGTATCAAGAGGTCTTTCCATAGATATGATTACTACTAAATTTCAATCAAGAAAAATTGTTTCTATTGGATCTTCTCCTCGGTCCATCTATTTCATTCCATATCACGCCACATTCCAAGGACAACAGGTATGAGCAGCATAGTTGTGTTTAGGTATTTCAGAATTGCATGTTTAGCTGCATGTGCGTGGAAACCTCCATCATACATACATTTAGTGAATAATTACACATTCGTTTTGTATTTATTTAATTGTGATTACACTTTGATTGAATTGCTATATATTTGCATTTGATGCAACATTTCAAAATTGCACGCACACCTACACACGCACACACACACACTCACAGGTGTAGGCCGGTATGTACTTAAAATGTAACCTAAATTAGAATTTGTCCATAATTAATTGCTGCCAAAAACTACTTGGGCGTGCAATAAATGTTTTTGAATAACAAATCAAGTGTTAGCATTTAAGTGGATTTCGAACAACTGTAAACGGAATCGCTGAAACATACGAGAGAATTTAATAACGGCGCTGTTATTCTTGACAAAATCATTAAAATTTTAAAGAACCAAATTAAATCGACTGAAATTTGTTTCTTTTGGTTTATTTTTGAAAAAAAGTAACTTAGAATGCCAGATAATTAAATTAAATTAACTGAAGTGCGTTTCCCTTCCCCATATTCTAATCGAAAACTTGGGTTATCTGAGAAATTCCCAATTCACATTTCTCTAGATGAAATTCATTATCTACTTCGGCTTCTATCAAATAATTTCCACGTCTGAACATCAAACATTTCTGCAATAAAGAATGCTGTGCGAATATCTACTTTATAGAGAAACTGCATTTTAGTTAGTAAATAAAAAGCTTTAATAATAAACTTTAATACCAATGACAAACAAATTATAAATGTTGGCTCTAGGCCACCATAGACTCACAACTTCCAAAGAAAAAAAATTAAAAACGAATATAGCTACAATTCAAGCTGCGACAACGAAGAGGAAGAAGAGACAGCAGAGAACTTCTTATGTGGTTGCACGGCTCTATTAAACCCACGACACAGGTACCTCGGGAAACAATTACGAGATATCGGAAATTTAAGTTAGATATCTATTTAAATATCTCAATCTTCGAGCTTCGATTTATAACAGAACTTTCCGAGGGTCGTGATTTCTTCAAATCGGTGCCTTGAGGCTTCCGTGAAACTAACCCATCATTATAAATTTCTTGGCAACCTCTGAAGGCCGTCTTCGTAATTAGTTTTCATAAACAATCATTACTTACACATTTATGTCCATGTTGCTGATGTTTGCTATCGGCAACATATTCTTAAAATACTTTCTGTGTTCACAGTGTTCTTGATCAATGATATTATTTATTTATTGTTCTACTTGATACAACCCTGAAACCATAAGTTTCATTCTAAAGGGCGAGTAGGCATAAAAATTTGTTTTTAAGAAACTTTCTGTGTTGATATTGTATTGTTTTCGATCAATGAAATTTGATTGTCTCTCAATAAACATCAGTTTTAAAATAATAATTATGTTACTGATTAAAATTACCTGGCCTTCGAATATAGTACATTTAAAAGCTCACACAGCTTTTACTCTTAGTGGTCGAGAGAATGCTGATAATACGCATTGTTGGTTTCGTTCATTGTGGTACAATAACCATCCGCAGAAAAGTTGACATTCTACATTCAACAATATTCTGCGTGAGTTTTGTTAGAGGTTCCATTTTCCGACAACGATATCGATTGAAATGGCACAAGAAATCTGGCTCGGGAATTTTACTGTCTCATTTTTACTTAATGGATATGTCAATAAGCAAAACTGATGCATTTGGAATGAAGAGAATCAACTAGCGATTCTCGAGGCATCGTAACATCCACTGCGGAATCGTTGGTTCTTACCTCTTTAAAAATGAAAACGGCGTGATCCCCACAGTCATGAATGCCTATTATTTCATTAATCAATTCATCGAATGTTTACTGAAGTCATGTTTTTCCAACAGGACACCACGCATTGCCATATAGCGTCCCAATGTACCTCAAGATATTTTGTTCTGGGGTTAAGCGAAAACATTGGTTTATACGGTCGTCTTGGAAGACAATAGATTCAAGTTTTAATTCTTGAGCAGCTTTCAGTAGAACCATTATGTAGATTTCAGTAGAACTAGTTATGACAAAAAATCAACTTCAAATTTCTGGTTAAAACCAGTATTACTTTCTTCTACGACATGCTCCTATACACATTCTACCACCACTGACATCATTACTTTGTATGCTTTCCTAGTGTTAGTACTAAAACCAGTGTCAGATGCCAATAAATCTGATGCTTCAGAGTATTTCAAATAAAAACATTTTTAATAAAGCTTTTCCGGAATAACCAGCAAAATGATATTTTCCACGTTAAACTTTATGGTCAAATATTCACAAATCTTTCTCAAAATCAATCAATTTCAAACCACTTTGCCTTTAACATGAAAACTTTTCTGACGTCCCCGAATATATACTATCATATTTCTGGGTAAAATCAGTATTACTTTCTTCTACAACATGCTCCTATATACGTTCTCCCACCACTAATACCATTACTTTGTAAGCATTCCTAGTATTAGTCCTGGAACTAGTGCTAGATCGGAATTAATTTGATTCTTCAGAGCTTCAGAGTATTTGAAATAAAAACATTTTCAATAAAGCTATTCCGATATAAATAGCAAAAGTATTTTTTCATTTCCATATCACACTTTATGGACAAGTATTAACAAATCTTAGGGTTGTACAATTTCAAACCTCTTTGCCTTTGACATGAAAACATTTCTTTCTTCAAACCACGTCCACTCCAGAATTTACCGTCAATCTAAAATTAGGCATATGTGTATGTGTGTGTCACTTCAAAAGGTTTCCCCGTAATCGATGTCATTGTAAATAAATGCACTGGCCTGGCTAGATTAATATTTCATGTTGCCACAAACTGCATTTAACACTAATACCAGAAGTGGTTTAATGGTTTGTTGCTGTTATTGTAGTTATTGTTGTTGTCGTTGTTGCACACAGAAACAAACAAAGCTAAATCCAGCTGCAATCCGTTTCTTTTATTTTTTTTTGCTGCCACAAATAAATAAACTCAGGCATAAACAAGTTAAAACCACTGCAACAAAATCTGCTCAAAGCTCGGAAAAAATGTATTTGCGAACGACATTCAATAACCGCAAATCCACATCTATGGGATGCAAAACAAAAATAACAAAAACAACAAAAGCAACACCAGACACCAACACTACCAGATACCCACAAAAGCCGGACACAACAGCAGTAGCAGCAGCAGCGCCAGAGAGCTGCCGTCCACAAAGTAACAATAACGAAAAAAGAGGAGGAGGATAATCTCGCTCCTCTATTTCCGTAAAATGGAAACGTTAAAAAAGACGGAAATTGCACTAAACAAACTTGTGCTGCCAGCCTCGCGCCGCCTCGCCCAACAATAATACATCACCGGCAGGAATCACTGGAGAGGGATGCGATGCGAAACAACTCTTGCCAACTCCTGCATCGAGGCTCTAATTCAAACGGAAGTGTAAAATCCGTTTAAATATGTATCGACTTTGCATTCAAACGAGTGCAAATGGGAAAAAGATCAAAAAAGAATGCACGAAACAATGGATCTGTCCCGAACAGCAGCATCGAGATGGCAGCCATCAGCTGTAAGAGATGCAGCGGCAGAAGACAACATGATTATCATCTCCGACAGCAACTGCAGCTACAGCACCACATGTTGCAATTACCACGTTGGTTGTGACGGCGATTACGAGCAAAAAGAAACGAAAAACATCATGAAAACTGTTCCAGGGATATTAAGGGGAAGTTATCCTTGGGTTGGAATTGCTTTGTCAGATTTAAAACCCGGTATGGCCCCATCCCTTTTTATTTATGTGGAAACCACATAAATATTCAGAGTCGTGCTAATTTGGATATAACTGGAAACATTTATGGAAATATCGTAGCGTTAAAAGTAACTGTAATTTACAAATCGATAGACGTACTTTTGGGCTTTTGTTTGGATTTCAGATTCTCAGTGTTGTTGTAAAAATATTTAGATATCAAATATCCTATAAATTCATTTGATTGAATCGTCTCTCGTCGGCAATAATTTTCCAATAACATAACAAGATGAAATTCCAATGATAAACAGCAGTTCCGGACGGTTGACAAGAATTCTGACGAATTTGTGGGGAAGAGAATCGGAAGAGTGTGTTGATTTGTCGTACAGATTTCTGTCAAAATTCAATAACATTTTTCGATGTTATCCATAGATATTATTCAAATGAACATTGTTTTGTGGAAAAAATGTTTTTTTTTTTCGATTTTTTTTTATTCTTTATGAGAGGGTAATAACCCTAACCTTCAGTTTAACGTACAGCATGAACCGACTTATACTGTTAAAATGATAATACAAATATTAAAGGTACATTCGATGAAAATTGTAATTTTAGTAAAAATGGAAAAACTTCATTTCTCAGGGCATGTCCTCCCACGTACGACATTTTAT
This sequence comes from Polietes domitor, assembly GCA_947397865.1. Classification (NCBI taxonomy): domain Eukaryota; kingdom Metazoa; phylum Arthropoda; class Insecta; order Diptera; family Muscidae; genus Polietes; species Polietes domitor. The sequence goes on along the minus strand of OX377620.1, from coordinate 190,357,197 downwards.
CCTAATTTGTGTCTCCTTATTCCATTGTGATGACATTTTCTCAAGATTCTGTGCCTGTCGAATGCCTTCATATATTTATATTTATTTAGTAACGTTTAGAGCCAAAAGAAAGTTTTTGTCATTAAATGGAAAACAAAGAAATTGTGCTCACGACTATAGCTAATTATCCTTGTTCGCTGCCCCCTGTGCAAATGTGGGTTTGTTTTGCTTTGTCCGAATGTTTGCGACATCATATCAAAATATGTAGAATGCTGTCTGGGCCAAGGGAAACTTTAACATTTTTTTTACTCAACGACGAATGTAAACATTTCTGTATCAGCAAAGCGCTTAAAAAAGTTGTAAAAGAATGTTGTTAATGGCCTCATTAGGTAACATCGCCGAAGAAATGAAACGGAAAGTTTGTCCTTAAGTGCAAAAAGAGGCTTAACATATATTCTGGAAAAGGTTGAGTTGATGTAATTGCCCTTTGTTCAAGAATTTATTCTAAATCTAAAAATAAATTCATAACTAGATCCACGAATGGTGGATGTCCCTTCATTTGACACAAAAGGTCACCTCTGGCATGATTAGATATCCTTCGCAACGGATGCATGACTGAAATTTTCATTCAGTTTCATATGTTTATGAGCCTGGTTATCTACAGATTTATTTGATTTCAAGTAATGAGCATACAATGCCGCAGTAAAGTGTAAACCTAGCAAGTTTAAATGTCCTTCTTTAATTTTCCTTTGTTAATTTTCTCCTGCTGTTCTGTCGTCCTCATGATCCAAAGAAGCTTTATCACCTCTAAGCAGCTTATGATTATTACTGCTGCTTGACGAAGATTGAAATCAGCACTCTTGCGCTTCAAAGTGAATGCAACATGTTGCATGCCTATTAAAATCTCATTAGCATTTCGATAGATTTCCCCCCCATCACCAGCTGCGTGCATATGTACAGGCACACATCGATATGTACTTACACTTCCATTTCCAACTAAATAATCAGTTTAATTTAATGCCAATTACTCTGTAATACGCTCAAACAATGAAGCACGCAGCAGATTAACTTTTAATTGACAGATTCTACGAAAAAAGTCGTTTCGTTTCATTTTTTCGCCAAGCTTTGCATATCAATATCAGAGAATACATTAAAAATTAATTTTATTCCGGGATTATAGCATTAAGGCGCACATTAACGATTGTGGTGTACGCAGGTGTTGCATGCACCGTTACTTCGTTGGGATTGGTTTGAATAAAGAAGCTTTCTTTTGGCAAAGAGTGTGGGACAGATAAACATGTAAATGACCTGAGACGACCTTTGGCTTCGAACCCACAGAAAATGTGGGGTTTTGTAGAGTAAAAACTTTTTCTATATATTTTAAATTAACCACTTAATAAAATTAAAAAGAAGTAATTTATTGGGGTAAATGTAAATTTATATTTTTGAGTTATATTCTTATACATTTCCACAGCAACAAAAAAACTTTCTTGGTGGCTAAGTGCTGCGTTTGATTAGGCCAAGATATTGCAAATCTTTACAACTTGTCGATTAAACTAACTCCGTAACATATAATCCATTCGATCTAGTTCCCTAATTTTTATTAATTATTTTGTTATTCATTTAAATTACTGCTCGAGATCGATGTCTTGGTTTTTAAAGTATTTCTTTTATTTTCTAAATATTTCGGATATTCCGAATAGCATCTGCTGGAGTTACATATCATAATTTTATAATAATACAAACAATTATATACATAACAACAAAACCTTGTTAAAAACTTTGCATATGCACAAATAGACAAGGAACAATATAGTCATATCATTAACTTAGTAAAGTCATGTCATACGGAAACTATTCGGTGGAAAAATTATGCACAAACTTTAAAACCAACTACACCAGCCATTTCAGTTAACCGACCGTATTATGATGACCATATTATTTATTAATTACCTCGAGATTTCTCATTAAACTGAACATTGTCGTAAGATTAGGAACACTGCTGCATTCCTACCCTCCTTCATGGGGGAAAACAACAACGACAACAACAATAGCGAGACCAAATTCCAGAAGTACCCAATGAATATGACTTTAATAAAACTCCCCTTGGGTTATTGTGCTTATGAATTCACTCTAGAAAATTAGCAATCTTTTGCATGATCTTCCGAGTTTTTATTCCTTTGTTCGAGTTGAAAACTACCCCAGCAGTAACACTCGCCCACACCTCAGGCAAGCACATGTTTCATGCTGCCACCTAAAGGACAACAAAGGTAGGCGGCGAAGGAAAAAAGGCCCATTAAAAATGCATCATCATTAACTTACATTTATAGGCACATGTTACACCAAAATATCATTTTTGGGGCGGCGGGGATGTGGAGTTGGGGACAGTAAAAATGGTGCTTATTTCCCATTCATTACTTAAAGTTGGGAAGTAACGGAAAAAATATGTATAACAATGAACCAAAGCATACTTTTAGGAGAGGTGCTAAATAAACAGTAACAAACGTACATTGCGTTATGCACAGCATTGCCACCTTCCGCGAATCCCTGGCTATCTTCCCATGTCTGGGGAAATTATGTGAAATTGTCTGAACTGCTTGGACCAGGCCCGCATTTTATATGTTAAAGTGGCAATTTATACTTCTTTAACAGAAAATAAAAAATTGATTTCCATCATAGCTCCAAGGTTCTCGCTTAACAAGAGTGTTGTTTGCTTTGCTCTGAACTGCTTGGAACAGGCCCGCATTTTATATGTTAAAGTGGCAATTTATACTTCTTTAACAGAAAATAAAAAATTGATTTCCACCATAGCTCCAAGGTTCTCGCTTAACAAGAGTGTTGTTTGCTTTGCTCCGCGGCCAACGGGTAATAACTCATACCCAAATACAAATGAAAGTCGCAGATTACCCGCGATAGGACTAGAGGTTGAATCTGGCAACTCTGGTGTCATTTAAGTTTAATAACATCCGTTTATTTCTGTTCTCATTTTTTATTTATGTGCGGCCGGGTTATCATTAAACGAACATGTTGATCTAAAAATATGACCAAATGTCATAATGAATTTAATGTAAACAAATGACCATTAGTGAATTGTTTAATGGCAGTATGTTTGTAGCTGTGACCGCGTGTGTTTATGAGGAACCAGATGTATGTCCTTGTGGCCCTGTGACCGTTCTCGTGGATGGCGAATGTCCTGTGAGTGTGTGTGTGTGTGCGCGAGAGTGCGTTTATCCGTGTCACCACACGAATGAATGGATGAATGGCGGCCTGGATGGATGGTTGAATGCTAACAATACGCGCTCCGTCCATAATTCCAGGTTGTGGTGATAACAGAATGTGCGCCTACTTTTGTCCGCGTTCGCCGTTTCGTTTGAAAATCTCATCGGGCGAAAGTGAATGTGAATGCCATGAACATTTTTATGAGCCGAAATTAAAAATACAAATTACCGCGTATATTGGCCTAGTGGTGTCACATTATGGTCATCAAACGCCATAATTTATACGCACAGCGCACAGTTTGGACTTTAAGGGTAAATTCGCTAACATTTCATTTAAATCGTTGAACCTCTGGATGAGATTGAAGTTGTTGCCAAGAACAAGTCACCAACGGTCGACATAATATACTAATGGACTATGATAATATAGTATGGACTCCGAATAATTGAGACACGCCACATTATTACAGGACGTCGCATTATATTTATTAATATTTGGCCCGAAACCACGGCAAGGAAACGCAAAACGTTTGTATATAAAATGGTACCAAGGTGCATTTGATAGGTTGGCAAATTGAATAGAGCACTTGATAATATGTTAATCACAGAAGTTGCACTTAGAATGTTGTTTACCACACGTGCATTCTTGCTACATGCTCCACAGTCGTCTTGCGGATAATTGCGATTAGGGAAGCTGGGAACTCTTATCCAAATAATTGTTATTATAAATTATGTACTCTATATATAATATCAGCCCTGTGATAACTGTGGTGGATTCGTGTTTTTAGATTTTGATTTTTGCTTCAACATCTCTTCAATTGAATTACTCTTAGATCATGCAAAAAAAGAGATTAGTTGAAAAAAACTTTTCGAAATCAATTTAGAAACATGAAATCACGTAATATTTAAGTGAAGTAAGGGGTCTATAATATTTGAAAAAAAAAAAAAAAATCGCTGATATTTGCATTTTGAATGAATGAAAATATCATTTGACTTTATTAACATTTAACGGTGCATCCAAAGCAATAAATTTTTAATGGCGTTACTCAATTGTTTTAATTATTTTTTAATTTAATTGAAGCAATTAAATTTTTAACTGAGTCCATTACAATTTTAATCAATTAGATTAATTAATTTTTCTATTTTTCTTCGTATAAAAAGTAAAAGTGCCACTTAAAGAGACCCTTGGAATATAGTCGATACTCTGACTAAACGAAATCACCTATCGAAAGTCTATATACTTGGACTAGAGTAAAATATCACTTAAATATTTGCGCATGTGTCACGCACACATGGCTGTTATTTCGTGCAGCAGGAGTTTGCCCCTGCACGTTTCCCCTTTTCCTCAAAAACAACTTTGTTTACATTTTCAAGTTTTTATGCGGGAGTCATGCAAAATATGTCGATTTTTTTACAAAAATACAAAATGTACACTCTTCCCCCCCCCTCCATGCGGAGGATGGAGCATCCATCCACGTACTGAAGATAAATAACAAACTAACGTTGCCGATGAAAATCGACAATACAGGAGTAATAATTTATCAACAACTTTCCAATGGCGGTGCAGAGGATGGGAAAACCAACTACACTTCGACAAAGAATCCACGTTCAGCAAAATCTAAGCGAGTGTTTTCGTTTGCAACTGCACAAGTTTTTACTGTGTTTACCCCCATATCAGTCTATGCAAAAATCCGGTGTTTTCAATGTTTTCGCTGTTGCAGAATGCAGAGGGATTCGTGCGGTGTCCCTTTGTTCTTCAGCCGAGCGGTGCACACACCCATCATCCCTCGAGATGACGGGAAAGTTTTCGATGAGTTTTCTTTTTTCATTCGATGAAAACCCATGATAACGCCAACAACAACAACAACAAGTTTAGGTAAACAAACAAGGGGCTGTTGACTAGGAAAATTTATGGATTTTTTAAATGTTAAAATTGTTCAGAATTTATTGCACATTTCTGTGCCAACCTATGACTAAACAGGAATGATATGCGCTCCTCCGTATACATAACTATGTGTGTATACTTGTATGCACGCAGTGTGCACGATACAAAAAAAAACTGAAACTGAAATTTCATTAACTACACATTTGTTCTCATTAAAATCAACTCTTTTTCGTTTCGACATTCCGAAATATTTTTCCATGTCATCTCCATTCAGTTATGCTCACATCCAAAACGTAATGGAGCAGCCACGAAACACCCAGCCAAGGAAGTCAACGGCAAAAAAAAAACGAATGAAACTCCGACAAAATGGCATGTGGGAAACCACGATTCATACGAGCACTCGTATAATCTCACAGGAGGAAAATGTATAAAAGCCACAAAATAGACAAAATACCTCATGAGTATAAACTGAAAACCGTATGGAATACATTGCTGGAGAGGGGGCGCCTTGCACCAGCAGGGGGAGGAACGCATAGATATGCAAAGAATCTGGCTTGTGCTGTAGCGAAAGATTCTAGAGGACATGAAGTGGCCCACAATAGACACCAACAAGCACACACATCTCTGCAAACAGCCACACATGCTAATATACACCCAAAGGATACAGTACAGTACACGGAGGATATACTACAAAATTGGCTGCTTCCCGTTGTCAGTTGGTGTATCCTCTTTGCACAGTAACTCCCCACATTGGCAATAACACTGTTCCACCCAAACTACGACGAGTGTGTTGCTCATAGAGAGCGAGAGAACGAATTAGTGAGAGGAGAGAGAGGTGGATGCAGCCGGCAACAGGATGTTCTTTAATTCTTTGCTTTAGTGATATTTCATTAAATAAATTTGTCATTTGCTGCGAAAACAAGAAATGCCGGCACTTAAAGGGGAAAACCGACTTGGCAATGCCCTGCCATAAAATCTATAAACTATTATCTTTCCAAATATATGTCATCTCAGCATAAATCAAGAAAATTTTTTAACTCAAAACAGTGCCTTAAGGCACTACTTGACGCTCCCGTGAGGGCGTTGAGGTAGAACCACATAAATTTGCAATTTCTGTTTTTTCTGCCCTCTTCTAAGGACATGCACATAAAAATGGATTCAATTATGAAATAAATAAAAATAAAATCAATTAAAACAAATAAAATAAAAAATAACTACTTCAATTAAGACTTACAGCCGTGGACAATAAACTAGCACAAAACTTTGTTAACCAATCATATTTTGTTTCGAAAGAAGTGGCTTAGACGTCTTCCGATGAGCAAGCCGAAAGAAGTCACTTCTTTCAAAACAAAATATGATTGGTTTTATAACAAAGTTCTGTGCTAATTTAATGTCGGTGGCTGCATTCGATTTTTAGCCCGTTTAATATGCACAATGAATGTATTAATTAATTCAATTGATATTCTAATTCATTCAATTACTATTTTAATTGAATTAAATAAAAAAGTTAGTGGACCAATTAGCTTCTTCAGCGTGCTTACATAGAAGCAATTCATGGCAATATACAATTGTTCCGATTGTATTCAAGAGATTGTAAAGCCAAACAAAAACATAGTTCGAAACCTGTTAAGTTCTACAGGTGGATTATTGAAAAATATTCCAACTATCCACATACTGTTGCCTAGTGTTGTTTGCATTTACAATGATTTTCTTATTAATTGGTTCAACTTGAGGCCATGAAAAAACTGGTGGTGTTGTTTATCATAGAATTATTATAGAATTTGCAGCCTGTTTGGTTTTCTGTGCAGTTGTCTTGTCGCCACAAACACACCTCGGCCGAAGTGTAGGGTACCCGCCGATAGAAAAAGAAAAGGAGAATGTGTTTTGGGTGGCAAGAAGCCACAGACAAGCACACTGAAGAACTGAGAAATTAAATTGTAACACTAATGAGTGTCTAGCGCAAAAAGCAAAAGCGGGCGGTGTGTGAAGTGGTGGCGCCGGGATGTGCGTACCCATGTACAAACATACATACATTCTTAATGTCATTATAAATGTTGCAAGTTGCATGTGTCACGAGTTGATGTTCGCTTGTGAATTGTTTCGTGTAGTTTGTTATTCTGTACGCGGTTCGTGCTTGGAAGGATTCACAGTTTCCAACAGAAGCAGATCGAAATCAAAACTATGTGTTGCAGCAGCGTTGCGTATCATGAGATTATCCGAACAATGTGACGAAGTAAAAAATGGGAAGAACTTATAAAAAATTAAATAAACTCAGATATTCCCATGGCTCAGGACCATCTTGTATTTATACTTCCATAAAAATTTAATTATGTGGCTGCTCATTATAAAATGTACAAATAATATCACGGGCATTAAAAAATCGTTAATCTTTTAACGGCGCATATAAATATAAAGATATAGCATAGCAGGTTCTCCTTACGATTACCCAACAAAGTTGTCGCTGTGATGTCCAGTTTGTCAATCAGGATCATCATCTGATTAGGCGAAAACTACTGAGGACTCATGTAAAAACATAAGAACTGCACCTTCACAGACAATACACTATTAGAATGCTGATAACAAACATTCATCACAAAGATAGCCAACTTGAGGCTGTTACCAACCTGGAGCGATTGCCTTTCTTTTCACTGGTGATGAATACAAAAGTGATGAATAATTTTCAGCATTGTTGCCTTCATAATTAAATCGTTTACAATAACATTGATTTCACCACGATTTGTTATAAATTAATCAGATTATTGGCTACAACAGAAATTACAACACAAGGACGTTTTAACTGAATGCATGTACGTGTAGTTTTAATTACTTACCAACGAAACTGAAATTGTGAACAAAAATATTATAACATTGTTGGTGTGTGTTTTACAAACAACCTGGAATTACTAAAAACAGGAAGAAAGTGGAAGTGGGGAGCACATTCGAACTTTAGAATTCAAGAATTTCTTCATTAATTCGATCAGGAGCTGCCACTATGTCATAGTGTAATGTAATTTAGACCATTGCATATATGTATATCCTATAACCACTGTGCATTAGCGTGGCCCAATTTTTTTCTGGAAAACACTAAGTACGCGATTCTTTTTCAAGTATTTAAGATAGCGGATACTCTTTGTAGTTCGCATGCAAATGTTCCACTGGCTACCATCAAGGAAAGGCGATGCACCAGGTCATGTTTATGACTACAGTGCATATATGAAAAAATTATGAATGAGGTGGATCGCCTGACTGTCCAGTCTAGAAGAAATTTACATGCAGAGACCCTTTTTTCATATTCTGAATTATGTATCGTTGACCTGTTTATACCCTTACTCTACAGAGTAGGAAGGTATATATCACTTGGGACAGAAAAAAAGTGTAACGCATTGAAGGATTGGCTTAAGACCCTTAGTAAGTTTGGACTAAATCCATTAAGTTGTTTGAGCCATGTCCGTCCGTCCGTCTGGCTAGCTACAGTCCAAGATAACTTTTAAGTTCGAAGATGGGCGAAATTGCCACGCCCTTGCTGGTACCTCACACACAAATGACCCAAATTCCCATGTCAAATTAAAACAAACGTACCTTCCACCCACATCTTCTGAATCAGCTCTATTTTGGTATGTGATAATGTTTTATAATCACTTTAAGTGTACTAAATATGGCGGGTTTTGCCACACCCCTTCCAGTAGCTCCCACACAAACCACCATAAACTACGTAAAATTAAAGCTGTTATAACTTCTACACGGATGATCGGAATATTGTGAACTTTGATATTTTGTAATTGTTCGACTTTTGTAAAGTCGAACAATTTTCAATTGTTTTTAAATTTTCTCGTCTGTATTATTTGCCTACTAAAAAGATTCGCTTATTTTATGTTTTTGGGCCACACTACTGCATACGTTTATACTTAAATTAGAGTTTGTATAGGTGCATTCATTTGGTCATCAAAGCCCATAATAACTGCCAATTAAATTTAAAATGTCCTTCTCAATACCTATATCCCGAACATTGTTCCATTATAAGTCGGTTATTGATCGTCTAAGTAGCGTGGCTCTCACCCTCTGTTGTCACATAATTCTATTCAGATTTAATTATATCAGAAATATGCAAATGCAATTTTAATTGCCAGTCTTATGTTGCTTTCATGTCAAAACATATACATACAGACATACAGACAGGCATACATGCATATATTTCACTTTTACCCAATAATGACTATTACAAATTGAATCATAAATTCACTTAAGTCCTTTCATATTTTGTTTATCTGGGAAAGTCCTTGCAAATTAAGCAAATAAATTCATTTAGAATAAAGTATAAATAACTTTTTATCACTCGACAAACACCATTAAGCAACTCTCTATGCCAAGGGCGAGAGAGAGTGGGAGAGAGGGTGAGAAAGAGTTTTTGAGAAAACTTCAAGAAACGGGAACACAAACACCAACTTAAGTTCACAGATAAAATAAGTCGTCCTTCGGAGGATGCGACTGAAAACATAAACACAGACACATGCACACCGATATGTATGTGTATGTATATGTGTGTGTGGAGTACATACATATTTGCTAATAGTTATGATGATGATGACGATGATGATGGACTATTTGATAACATAATTTCTTGTAAATTGTATTAGTTTGCATCATAAAGTAACACTGACACACATTTCCAAAGGACTATGTCTGAAGACGTAAGAATGTGCGAAGGAAACATGCCTCACATAACAAAACCCCAACCGAAGAGAACTGAAATCTTAATCGGTTATTTTACAAGTTTTGGCAATACAGAAGAATTGATTTAAGACGGGTCAATAATTTACAGGGCGGTCCCTGTTTTCACTCTTTTCGTGTCAAAAGGTCGTAAATTAACATCTTAATTTATTACAAGCCAACTCTAATAAATCCAAAGCACTGGAACTTCGGGAAATAATTACTTCGCGGCATTTACGGGATATTGGTAATTGATATTAAAGATCTAATCAAATGTCTCAGTATTTGATGCTGAATATATGAATGACCATTCCGAATGGTGGGATCTATGGTGCCTTACGGCGCTTCCGCAGGAGAGATACAGTAACATTTGCTTACTAACCGGACGAATAAGCTCTGATTTTTTAGGGAATATCTCGATTTGAATACCGACATGTCAGCCTAGTTTTGAACATGAGATGCCTCAGCAAGTGGGTGTGGTAATTTTAATTAGTATACAAAGCCGGAGGGTAGAGGAAATAAATTAGAATGACTTGAGGCCCATATAATCACCACAAAAAATGTGGATTTTTTAATAATGATTTGCATGAACACCCCCAAAATTTATGTCTTTCCCAGAATGCATGACAAGAACAATATTTTTCGTGATCCAGCCTATTATGCATATCAGTTCACTTTTAACAGCTTTTATTTCAACAGAAAACTTAAAATTTAAATTTGTATTTGGGCTCCATACACAATATGTTTCAATATTCCAATGTCTTGAAATTTGTTTTCTTTTTCAATTTAAACGGAAGTAACTGAAGTTTTTTCTATTTGGAATCTAACTACACTCATTGATATACACGTACCACAACTACTTTAATGGTATGCAGCGTATAATGCCAAATTGGCAATCGGATATACACGTACTTGCGCTCTTGCACTCTTGGCCCACTTGATTTGCCGCTGTTCTTTATTTAACAAAAAAAATTGTTCCAATTTTCATTAAATTTTGAGCCAGTTTGACGCAAATGTGCAATGTCAACACTCATCCCTGTCAACAAACATAGGCAGACACACTCGCCATAGATGTTCAAGTGGATCTAGTGCAGAAAGAGCAAAAAGCAAACAAACCAGCCCAATCCTTGTTACAACAACATCAACTTGGCACCGAGTTACAAGAGCTCAGCGCTCAGTGCTCAGCGGATGCATCACAATCAGCCGAGCACATCCATCGAAAAGCGCTGTCATTTCCAGGGAAATGAAACGCGTACTACTCCATGGCTTTTTTATTTGGTGTAATTGTATTGTTGTGCCAGTAGATATGTCAATTAGTTGAAAACTACTACAACTACAGTTAGTAGTACTAATACGGCGTTAGTATGTCACAGATCGTACATACATACGCGCGTACATAAGTACATATCCATATACAAAATGCGAGGCACGACAAATGTGATGCGGTTCTGCATATTCGGATGGGAACAGTATTCGGCGAAGCAATTATTGTCAGTGCGGACTAGAAACATCAATTTGCACAAATAGCAAATCTTAAGAGTGGCGAATTAATACGATGCTTAGTTTCGGAAGTTTTTCAGTTTTGAAGAAATAAAAAACTGATGTCCACCTTTTTTGGAGATTCAGTTATATTTCGTTTTCTAGAGGCATTTTCCTGGACTAATACAACGAAAACCCAAAAAATAATATTAACGTTTTTATTAGAAACCCGCTAAATTGGCAGCATTATAGCGCTCACTTTTTACCAACATGTTTTTACGCAAGAAATTAGCATTTTCGATACAGAAACGTGCATCCACCTTTTAGTTTGCTTTGGTGTAGTCTTTCATTTCTCAAATATAATTAAAGTAATTTTAGGGATTACGAAACAATTTTATTTATGATCATCAGCACTGAACGATGATTCTAATAATTATCTCAAAACAAACAAAATGACTGGGAAACAATTAAAATATATATATAAAGTTATTCGAACTTTAAATCCAACATCAACGTAATGTGAACCGGTCGCCTAGGTATGTGTAATATAAAATATAATATAATATTTTCAATTAAAAAAAGTTTGTTTTGAAAAAAAAAATATTAACACCTACATCTGGTTTTTGTAAAACTGTGGATTTTCTAATAAAGCGAAAAGCGGTTTCCTAATTGTACATATGTACGCCTATAACTTATGCCGTTTCATTCTAGAAATCCAAGAAAAAACCCAGTTTCATATAAACTTTACAACGACGGTTGTCAGATAATTATCGATTTATAGAAATCGTTGTTTGTACGAAGGTCTAGACAATATGTTGGATAAACAATATAGTCCAGGTATAGCCCATTCCTGAGTCGGCTAAAATTACAAATATTATTTTTCGCCCTATGTCCCAGCTTGTTCTGTTCGCCAACCTTAGAACAGCGAGCGAGATGTTTATGTTCTTTGCCGCGTATCAAAAAGCAAACAGAACTTCTGTGATGTCAGGGATTATTTGACAACAACACTTTATGTTCACAGTTGAAATTAATAAAAAACAAGTCCACTTAACCATTCGTATGCCGTATTTTTACGATGAACGGTTTGGCTTTTATGGCGTTATTGCTTCTATTGCTGCTGCAGTATATATATATATATATGACAAATACTGGGTGAAATTTGCGCGGGTAAATAAATACTCGTGCTCGATGTATACTGTATCATATGTGCAGCGATATGATGTGTATGCGAAATAAAATAATGCGTCCACAATTAAAATGTTAGGATGCCACGAGAAATGGCCTCACTGCCTGTGTTAAATGTTATTCCTAGAGCTTCTGTATCATTGTCTTCTATTCGCACATTCAGCCACTACTGGAAATTTTTGGTTACTGTGACTTCATTCCGACCAGAGGTGCTATTTATCCCTGGTACCACAAATAAAATATAAATTGTAACTCTTTTAAATTTATTTTAAATAATTATCGTTCTTTTCTGCAACAGCACGATTTTAGTTGGAAATCTTAAATAATTTGTACTTCTGATTTTTATTAATATAGTTTTTAGTTTTCTTCATTTGGATTCTCAAGGGTATGGTGATAGGATTGTGAGTTCCACACAATCCACAATTATATGTCGTTTACAAACGTTTCCCTCTCACCACTGCGGAATGTCTCCTTCATCGAACCCGCATTTTATTCTGCGAATGAAATATTTGCATAACATTAATAAATATATATGTATACATGTGTATGTGTTTGCGCTCTCGTGTTCCACCCTCATAGGTGTGTTTGAATCTCAAGGATTTAAATACTTTGCCCGTTGCCGACAGCTTAACTTGTGGCGGACAATATGATTTATCGACACTTGCGCGAAAGTGGTTTCACGGCTGGAACATGTTTGTTTAAATGTCCATGTCCATGTGAAAATGCGAATTTGCATTCGTAAAATCTTACTTTTATGACACCCTACACGCTGTGAAGCCGGTCGAGGTCGAGGTGGACTTGAGTTGGTGTCCACCGACTGAAAAAGCCTACTTTCTCTGTCATCGGTAATCTGATGAAACGTGATCGCATCTGGTTGCCCGTTCGATGTCATTTGAAATGCAGGCCATAAACTAAATTGTAAGGTCCACATCACGCACTGCTGCCTCCCCTCTTATACAGCCATACAGTCATACATACCTTCATACATTTATACTGTTTTTCGACATTTTCGCCTGATGTTTGCTGACTTCTCTTCCTCTTCCGTTTTATGGTCGCTGTAAGGTTTATCGTTGGGAGCGTTTTTTCAACTGCGCTGAAACATGGCCGCCTTGAGAGTGAGTGTATGCATGTGTGTGTGTGTGAATATTTTAATGCGGCTTGTGAAGTTGTGCTGAAGTGTTGCATTTTAATGAAGTTTACAGAGGGATTTATTTGCCAACATTTGCGGTGCGGAGTAAATGTGGCAGAAAAGTGAAGGATTCTCATTTGTTTTCCTCTCGTTCGCTGCTATTATCATAAAGGATTTATTATGTGCATTTATTTGAATCCGTGAGTGGATTTAAGGCCTCAGCTCTGATTTCATTCCTTTTGCTTTGCCGCTCTTCAGCGTGCCACATTCCGATATATATATGAGTATAGCATGGATAGCCATTGCACAGAGTGTCATACGTTGCCAATGGTATTGATTGGAAGGAATAACTCTGATGTTGCATCATCGTCAACAATGTGGATGTATCTCTTAAAGATCTGAATGCACGGATATGGAAAAGTACATAATAAGTTGTGGATGAGATCAACACTCACATAGCTCAATTGCGAGTCAATATTATTTGTTTCTTCAGGGATTTATTATGAATATTTAAAAAAAAACATTTGTACTATTTTTGTTTTTATAGAGAGAATTTTCAAAACTTAGACGTTAGAACAAAAAAAGTTATATTAATTGTTACTATATATTATTATATTATATTATTTAATTAAAATCTTTAGAAGAAATGTTTATTTTATTTCCTTATATATTTATTAAAGTGTTTATCTAAGTTTGGGCAAAATTCCCTGTTAACTTAAAATGAATAATTCCGCCTATAACCTCTCTACGGTAACAATTTACTAACTTGTGCTAGGATACATAAAAGAGATCGGCCATTCACATACCAAAGTCATGCCATTTTAAGAATCATAGCAATATATATCTAGAATTGGACTTGTCTTGAGGAACAGACATACATCCATAAATGGTTAATCTAATAATAATCTACTTTAGGATCACAGATATTCCTAAAGTCCAACTGAACTGTGTCGTTAGTCATCGTAGACGATCTGAAAGTGAACAACAAAAGTTTATTATTCGGATAAGAGGGCTATTTCTAATTCCATTATTCTCATACCTCGGCGAAAAAGTTTAGATCTTCGAAGACTTTCATTGATCGTTGTATGACGGCATCTTTAAAACGCCACAAACTTGTATCGACAACAGGATCATCCAATGTTTCCTTAATCGGTGGCTCCCTATAGTGCTGCAACTGACCTTCCTTGGGGTTAAACGAATAGCTGGGACATACGTCCCATGTCCACTGTATGGGAAAGTGATTGTGCGTGGCTATGACACGATCCGTGTTGTGTAAACATTTAGTGGCCCATTCTGGCCGGATGTGCTCTTTCACCCTGTGCACGTGCTGCATCATATAGAAGTATTCCGGGAATTCTTTGCTATATGCCGGCTTTTCCGCATACCGTGGAAAGTAGATGCACTGAAAACAAAAACTTGCAAACTGTTTGCAATTTTGATCAGTAACTGTCTCCCCGAACTCCATCAAATCAATCCAGTTGGTAAAATTGCCCATGGGCATGAGAACCTCGTCCACATCTACCACGGCCACATAGTCGTAAAGGTACATGTTGCGATACAGGCAGTCGTTATAGGGCACCACCTCGTGCAGAATGTATCCGAAGCCGTTCTTGGCCATTTCCATGTGACGATATTCGTTTAAATTACTCACCGCTGAGGACAAACTGAAGGGACGAAATTCCACGAATCCTGTTTGCTCGTAATATTTCAACACCTTGGTGGTGTTGGGGTGGATTTGTAGATTGTACATCAGGATTTTATCGGCCCCCAGGGAACGCATCGTTTCAATGTACTCCACTAGACGATGGGAAATATCCATATAAGGATAATCCAGACCTTTGACACACACAGCAAATCCCTTTTTAACTTCATTTTCTTTCACGGGCTGATAAAACACTTTGACGTTATTGGTGGCCTTGTCGCAGGGAGAGGAGACAAGCGCTACTGTTTGGGGTATCCAATTCTTGTGCTCTTCTGACACAGGACAACCCAGTAAATGGGGATAATTATGTTCCGATCCATGGCCCCATTCATAGTACCATATTCTACGCAAATCATTGACGAGCGTTATCACAGGCTGTGGCTGTTCTTTGTACCACAATTGGCAATAGGTCGCCGGATAGTCTGAGATATTCGGTGATATAAAATGTATCATTGTCAAAACGCGCACCATGGGCTGTTCGTTCGTGATGGTCGGTCTGTTGTCCAGATATGCACCGAAGAGGTAGTAGGTGATATTTTGGTTGTGGAATTCTTGCCAATAGTCATTGTGAACCTGGATATCGGTGAACGAGGGATACCACGCACAAGAATAATTGAAATTCCTATCTTTATAACGCATGTTGTTGAGATTTTCAATGGGCAGATAGGGCATCTCCTTGGCAATGTTTTCATAGATGATGGTTTCATTGGGATCTGAAAGGTTTTGAATAGATAATATAAATATAATCGCTGTGAATAGAAGCCCATAGGCATTAGATTGAGCATTCATTTCATTTGATACTACGATCGCAATAATACGACGACGTGTCATGAAGATAGTCCACTTTCGAAAATAATACTCGAATCTAATCGTTTCAACGAAATGTAGAGGGCCCTTAGGCGGAGTTTTAAAAAGTGTACATTTATTCAGAATTTATCCCTAAAATATAATAATCAACATTTGTAATACGTCAAAAGACAAGAAAATGTGAAATATCGATGCTCTTCAACAAAATTTGGCACTTGTATTTCAAGGGGATGCGCATGATTCGAATCAACATTGTTTTCAAAAGTGCAATTTTCATTATGAAGAAATCCCGATGTCACATATATCACATATTTTTTAATTTAAAAGACCTAGGTTTTGATCACTCTAAAACATACATATAGGTCGGTTTAGCCGACTGAAACACTTACTCGCCCCAGATGTTTTGACAACCGTTGCTAAACCTTAGTGCATGCCTACCTTTAATTTAACGTATAAGCGGCCATGGTCGGACTTGCACTCCCAAAGTTATAGTTCTAGATAGGGATTGTTCCCGATTCCTTTTTTACCGAAGAGCAACAAGTATTTGCTGATATTGTAGTAAAGGGTGATTTTTTAAGAGATTGATAACTTTTTAAAAAAAAAAACGCATAAAATTTGCAAAATCTCATCGGTTCTTTATTTGAAACGTTAGATTGGTCCATGACATTTACTTTTTGAAGATAATTTCATTTAAATGTTGACCGCGGCTGCGTCTTAGGTGGTCCATCCGCTTAGTCCAATTTTGGCATTTCCACGTTTTTGAGTAACAGAGACCCAATTGGTGCGAACGGCGACGAATCGAAAATTGGTGGTCATCATTAACACTGGCCGATACAGCTGCGATATTTTCTTTCGCACTCTACGTAAGCGTGTTGGTGGTTTAATGTCCAACAATGTAAATTTGGTGCGAAATTTAGTCACAATAGCCCGAATAGCCGCTTCAGTGGGTCGATTAAACTGACCATAAAATGGAAGCGCGCAATGAACTTTCTTAACAGAGCACGCATTTTGATAATAAAATTCAATAATTTGCAAGCGTTGTTCGTTTGTAAGACGATTCATGATGAAATGTCAAAGCATACTGAGCATCTTTCTCTTTGACACCATGTCTGAAATCCCACGTGATCTGTCAAATACTAATGCATGAAAATCCTAACCTCAAAAAAATCACTCTTTATATATGTATTGATTACGGGTAAGATTCTTCGGAAATTAATTTCTAATTTTTGGTATCACTGTACATGCGAATATCTATCTAATCTTATACTTCACACGAATATATAAACGTGTTGATTGGAATAAACAAAATTAAAAATACTTTGTTTACTCTATGGTGAAGTGACAGATCCCTTTCAGAAATATTCACTTTTTCCTGATTTATGGCGAGAAAATTCCATTTCCACGTGGGAACAAT
Source organism: Polietes domitor (assembly GCA_947397865.1). Lineage (NCBI taxonomy): Eukaryota > Metazoa > Arthropoda > Insecta > Diptera > Muscidae > Polietes > Polietes domitor. Next base: position 190,339,695 of record OX377620.1, on the reverse strand, counting down.
TTGAATGAAAACGCGGATTCGGTTTCTTTGTATTATTATGTTTCTTTCTCTCACAATTTCGCTTTCAATTCCAATTACCATTTCTATTATCAGTTGCCAAATGATTTCTATCCTTTGCGAAAACTCGCTTGTTGTCCTTCACAGCAATTCGTTGGCCATTGAACGCCACACGCAGAACTTCCCGATTCATCAGCATTGTCAAGCCTACAAGATTCAGTAGGAGTACCACAATTAGAATCTTGTTGGTATACGACCGTCTGTACCACACTACGAGGGAACGCATTCCGTAGACTTCTTGATCGCGAAACCTTCAATCAAACACTGATTCCCAATCCCAGAGCAAGAACTTATTTGCGCCGGGAAGAATTCATATCAACGAAGACAGCAACTTTACTGTCTTATCAAATACTGAACGTGAACTAGCGTCATTTAGTATCTGTTGGATAACGCACACCTCTCACACGCTGTCATGACATGTCATGATTCAGCCCGTTATATATAGATATTTAATTATAATATTCACATTTCAAGGATTTTGAATTTGCCACTATTAGGATGGAGAAGTGTTGCCAACCAAAAAAAGAAAACATGTCATAACAGTACCAATTTAGTGCTATACCAAAGAACAGGGATCTCTCGTATATATCGTTCCGCATTTTGGGTTCGACTAACACGTCATTGGACTAGGGTCTCGAAACCGTAACCGGTTAACTTTGTTTTGCAACACTACCATGTCGGTTAATTTCAATTAAGTGATTTCTTGTATTGGGTTCCATTTTTCTCGTTTGGTTTTCAGAGCTGGTATCAGATTTTTGTGATTTTATCGCAAACTATAGATCTGTGTTTGTTTTTTTTTGAAAACTTAAATAAGTTGGGGCAAGCTAGGTAATTTAAAGAATACCGTCTTCATGTTCGCTTTCACTTTGATTTAGAAGATAATTTTGGTAAAATCATAAACATGTCGACGTTTCTAACTGGAACATGTGTACATCGCAGCCACTGTAGATAATGTTCAATATCTATGAAAATGTTCAAGACATTGTAATGAATAATGACAAAATACTTCACTTATTGTAAAATAAAAAGATGAAACAACATTAGTTTCTTTGAAATAGGCGCATAATGACGAATTCCTGAAAAACTTCATATCTCCAAGATAGAAACAAATGTTCAGATTAGTTTAGATACGCTTTTGTTACTGTCTGCACCAATATTTTACTTTTTTAAGTTTCAATTAAGAGAGTCTTTTATCATTTTTTTTAATACATTTTGACTGCTATCTGTTGTTGTTTTTTATGTAGTTAAAGATTGCTCATTATTTTGTAGGTTCAATCGGTTTTTAGATAAAACAATACCGATTTTCGGAAACATTTTCTTTCTATGGCATTATTTTAAAACAAAGTTCTAAGTTACCATTTCCCCCAAGACCTTAATTTAAAAGATTTTCGAGTATTATTTTTTTAAAAATATGATATCGCATTTGCTACTATCGTATGTTGCATAAATTTGTATATTTAAGCAAAGACAGAATTATTTATGTGATAATATGACTGATTCTTAAAGATAAATCTTTTTTATTGCCCGATAAAAAGTAAAGCAATACGCTCACCAGGAACATCACAATCATCAAGTGACCGGTGGGAAGAATGCTCTCACAATGATATTCTGCCCTATCCGGTGCTACTAAGTGTTTAAGTTTAAACTCTCAAAAGATTTCTAACGCAATGAAATATTCATCCTGTTGCTGTGTCAAGTATGGGAATACTATTAATATACTATACTATTAATATCAAGTGAAAGGTCTTCATCTCTACTTTCGAATCAAATTCCCAAATATTTATTTTTCATATATGTACATGGCAAAAGTGTCTTAAGATATATTTAATTTAAAATATTTTAATTTGCCACTTTAACTTCAATCAAAGACATGATACAAGTTACAAGTTACAACAGTTACCTATGACGTTAAGTGCGGTGAAACCTCCCTGGAATGGACAGCCACGGTCTGCCGAAATTGGTTCATTGTAGGGAGGTGTCCACTTGTGGCAGTTTTATACTCTTGTTTTCTGATAATTGTCAATTTAAGGAAGCTATTTTAGTGAGGAACTTTGACAAATGTCCGATTTTCAGACAGATTTAAGATTTTTTTCTTTTTTCGACAGCCGAATGCCTTCAACTATTCCAAAGCAAACAGAAACAATGTTATCATTATCAATACGCCCTAATATGTACATATGTAGACAGTATATCTATTTCACCCATCAATGGTTATTCTAAATAATAATTTTAAGATCACAGGATATCTCAGAAGTCCAACCAAACCGCGTCGTTAGTCATCGTGGACGATCTGAAAAAAGAAACAAAGTTTTTTATTCGAAGAGAGATACGTTCAATGTGATTGTTATCATACCTCGCCGAAAAAGTTTAGGTCGTCGAAGACTTGCATTGACCGTTGTATGACGGCATCTTTGAATCGCCACAAACTCGTATCGACAACAGGATCATCCAATGTATCCTTAAGCGGTGGCTCTCGATAGTGCTGCAACTGAGCTTCCTTGGGGTCAAACGAATAGCTGGGACATACGTCCCATATCCACTGTATGGGGAAGTGATTGTGCGTGGCTATGACACGGTCCGTGTTGTGTAAACATTTTGTGGCCCATTGTGGCCGGATGTGTTCTTTCACCCTGTGCACGTGCTGCATCATATAGAAGTATTCCGGGAATTCTTGGCTATATGCCGGCTTCTCCGCATATTGAGGAAAATAGATGCACCGAAAACAGTAACTTGCGAAATGTTTACAATTTTGATTAGTAACTCTCTCCCCGAACTCCATCAAATCAACCCAGTTGGTAAAATTGCCCATAGGCATGAGAATCTCGTCCACATCTACCACGGCCACATAGTTGTAGAGGTACATGTTGCGATACAGGCAGTCATTATAGGGCACCACCTCGTGCAGAATGTATGCGAAGCCGTTCTTGGCCATTTCCATGTGTCGATATTCGTTTAAATTACTCACCGCTGAGGACAGACTGAAGGGACGAAGTTCCAGGAAACCTGTTTGCTCGTAATATTTCAACACCTTTGTGGTATTGGGATGGATTTGTAGATTGTACATCAGGATTTTATCGGCACCCAGAGAACGCATGGTTTCTATGTATTCCACTAGACGATGGGACATATCCACATAAGGATAGTCCAGACCTTTGACACACACAGCAAATCCCTTTTTCACTTCATTTTCTTTCAAGGGCTGGTAAAACACTTTGACATTATTGGTGGCCTTGTCGCAGGGAGAGGAGACAAGCGCTACAGTTTGGGGTATCCAATTCTTGTGCTCTTCTGACACAGGACAACCCACCAAATGGGCATAATTATGTTCCGAACCATGACCCCAATCATAGTACCATATTCTACGCAAATCATTGACGAGCGTTATCACAGGCTGTGGCTGTTCTTTGTACCACAATTGGCAATAGGTCGCCGGATAATCTGAGATATTCGGTGCTATAAAATGTATCATTGTCAAAATGCGGACCATGGGCTGTTCGTACGTGACACTGGGTCTCTTGTCCAGATATGCACCGAAGAGGTAGTAGGTGATATTCTTGTTGTGGAATTCTTGCCAGTAGTCATTGTGGATCCGGATGTCGCGGAAGGAGGGGTACCACGCACAGGAATGATTGAAATTTCGATTTTTATAATGAATATTGTTGAGATCTTCTATGGGCAGATAGGGCATCTCCTTGGCGATGTTTTCATAGATGATAGTTTCATTGGGATCTGAAAGGTTTTGAATAAATACAATAGTTGTCAGTATAAGCACCAGCCATAATAATGTGAGTAATAGAAAACCGTAACTGCGCTTTTCTTTTTTTGCAAGTAATTTTTCATTATGAAAAATCACACAAAAAGCAAAAATGAATGGGCGATATTTCATAAATTCAAATATGAAAAATTACCATTTTTGGCGACTTTTCATTTGGCCATACCCCATAGAAAACCTTTACTCCGCTTACCCGACTTCGGACGTACCAAAATCTTTATGGCCAAATTTTCATATAAAAACTATTCAACATCAGGGTTGTCAGATTATTTCGTACCTCTATCGCCAAATCAGTTGTCAGATATCGCCAAAAACCGCCCAATTTAAACAACTTCAGTTTTTGTTAAAAATCGACAAATTCCATTTTATATTTAGTTTTTGTAAAAAATGTATGGAATTCAGATATTTTATTTGAATTGAATACTTTCAACATTTCATGATAAAGAATTAAAACATATTTTATTGGTATTTATTATGCTTAATAAAAGTTAAAAATTTTATTATACCGTGACCTAGTTTGGGCAATTCATAATGCAGGGTATTTCGACGCATGGATTACTGGTTAAAAACAATTAACATTAAAAAATATAATTGTTCTCCTTTATGAAGCAGTTTCTAATATTGAGTTTATCTCATTCTCCCGTTTTTGTGGACCAATGTCTTCTAAATATTATTTCAGGAATTTTAAGTGGAACGAAAAAGAAACAAATCTCAATAAAAGCATACAGATGCCTCTTTAAAAATATGTTTTAGTAGAAAAGTCAATGCGTACATTCATTCAAAAATAGCGTTTTCGGTAGTCTACATTTATTACAGCTTTTTAATTATTACTATTTCTCAATTCTAAAATGTATATGGTTTGTTTATAATCGACGGGAATACGACTATTTTTTTACTGTTTAATAAAACCACAAAAGGTAACAAAATACAATCCTCGATCCTTTTATCTTGATTTTACTAATTGTCCATTGGTCATATCTTTTAAAAAAGTCTTTTTTCGTCCTCTATAAATCAAATATTTTATAGAGTGCAGTTATTCTACTTAATTGCAAAGAAATCGGAAATGGTAATTTAAAAAGTGTTCGGTTTGACATGAACGCATATCTATGACTTTCATACAAATTGTAATATATTTTTCTGCAAAGTTATGCCAATAAAAAAACGGAGAACAGATTTAAACATTTCTAAATTTATTCATGGCTAAAATCGCCAACTATTTTATAAATCGCCATGTCGTCAAATCGAAAATAAAGTCGCCAAAAATATATAAAATTCTCCACGTTTGGCGACAACCCAGCTCAACATATTAGAGCTTTTTACGAAAAATTTCCCACTCTTAGGGCAAGTTTTCATATGACAATTATTTCGGCATTTTTATATGAAAAAGCACACAATTTTTTGCCCGATTTTTCGTATAAAAACCCAAATAATTGGGTGATTTTTCATTTTATATTTGAGTGGTTTTGCAGTTTCTTTTTTGTTTTTTTCATTTTTGGTCCACTTTTTGTTTTGGAAGATTTTTTATATGAAGATTTTTAGTTTTTGTGATTTTTCATTTATTTTTGGACGTAATTTCATTTTTGGAATTTTTTATTTTGTTTTGTCCAATTTTTGTTTTGAGCGAGTTTTAATTTAATTTTGGTCAATTTTTCATGTCGCCTATAGGAATCGATTATCTATTGCCGCTTACTCTCTTCTTTTTAATGAATATTCCTTAAGGCTATATAGACTCATCGATTTTCTTTAATTAACACAATTGAAAACACTTAATAGTCTTTAGAGAGAGAGAGAGTATCACATTATAATGGCCACTTTCTATTCACTTATTGTCCTTGGGATGATGCGGGAAACTATAAAATTTTCTTAATTTAATGTTGCTCCGATTCCATTTCTCTGAATTATTATGTTTCGTTTCTGTCCCAGTTCCATTTTCAACTTCCAATTACCATTTCTATTGTCAATCGCCAAATGATATCTATCCTTTGCCAAAACTCGCATGTTATCCTTCACAGCAAGTCTGTGGCCGTTGAACGCCACACGCAACGCTTCGCGATTCAACAGCATTGTGAAGCCCACAAGATTCAACAGCAGCGATACCACCAGAATCTTGTAGATATACGACCGTTTGTACCACACCTCGAGAGAACGCATTCCGTAGACGTCTTAATGGCGAAACCTTCAATCAAACACTGATTCCCAAAAACCAGAAGAAGAACATATTTGCGTTTCGAAATTTTTGTGACCAAAGAATTTATTTCTACTTTCCAAAGATTGTAAAGCTGACCTACCTACATTATATTACACATATTAACTCTGGCTTAATTATTCCAGATTGGCAAAGAAGACGACTTTATCTTCTTATCAAATAGCCAACGCAAATGAGAGCCATTTAGTGTCTGCTGGATACAGCACACCTCGCCACGCCGTTACGACATAAATGTCGAAGTGAAAGAATAAACTTCTTCGAAACAATTCCCCCACATACTGCTACGTTTATGACACGAGACCTGTTTATTTGAATTTTCAAATGTTTGCCAGCTTTACAAAACAATACAACTGTATACATTTCGATCAAACGATTAAATCAAAATTATGCTCCGAACCGTTAAATGTACATATTTAAATATATATAGATGTAGGTATGTATTTAAAACATATAAATTAGAACAAAACATATGTGTTTAAACACCAGTGACTTATGACAAAACAAGGTGAATACTCGCACCAGACATTTCATTTCGACACAATGTTTATGGGCCATAGCTACATGAAGCTTAGATTGGCGGCAACTACGACGAGGTCTACTGCAAATTTGTATATCATTGGATATTACACAGTGACACATTTTTAATAACAACTGCATTAGCTGAGATGCAGATTAATGTGTTTAGATCGTCTTTGCAGCCAAAAACCACACACCCGAGCATTGAAAGAGAAGACTCAGCACTGCTACATCGAAATTTGGCCACATTCATGAAAAATTGCCGCAAAATTTTTCGAAAAAAACAGCGTGTATGTGCCAGCAATGTCATAATTATTTATGTTATTATAATTTCTCCCAAAGACTTTAATTGAAATCACCAGCGAATATTAATATTTTAAAAATATGATAACACATTTGGGGCTAACGTATGTCGCATATATTCGCAAAATCTATATTTTTTATTGTTGCCTCTTCAAATGAATAGGATTTCATGATGGATTTCTATATAAATCAATTTGATGATAATATGAATGATTCTTTAAGCTTTATCGCTGTTATTGCCCGATCAAAAGTAAAGCAACACGATCACCACGAACATCACAATCTACAAGTTAATAATCCAAACCCAACTATACTCCGTTGAAATAGCCGGTGGGAATAATGCCCTCAAAATGTTTTGTCTTGTGGTACTACAATCATAGATCAAACTCTCATAAGATTTGTAACCAAAAGTTCCAATTTACATTAATATTTATGGGCTTATGTAAATCCACAGTAACTATGCCCTCCATTGTAAACGTATCGGTGGTCGATGACCAGCTGGGCATGTCAGTATGGAAATTAGGGCAACATCGGATGGATACTGCTGCTTTCTTGTATGATATACATATTCTTCTCACTTAATAGACGATGACTTTTCATGATCTCTTTCCTTTATTTAGTTGAGGTACACTTTTAAATTTTCCTTATTTGTATCATGTTTTTTTTTGTTTGCAGAACACAAACGATTTTTAAACTTTTTTCCGCAGTACTTAAAGTACTTTTGAAAGAAGTACTTCTTTCAAAAGCACATTTTAGTCGCATCCCAAAGAACATATTTCCCGCGTTTCAGGAAGTTCTGTTGAACAAATTCCAAAGAAGTTGATAATATGAAGTGCGCTTTCACAAATGAATGCGAAAGAACTTTTCGTATAGAGTCACTGCGATAGGGAAATCGAATTGAAAATTAGTGATCGAAAGAAATCTCTTTCACATACTACAAATTAAGCGGTTACACCACGCTGACAGCCAAAACAACAGACATTTTTTTATTATGCGGCTATTATAAAACTTAGGGAAAACTTTTACAAAATATATAATATATATATAGTTACAAAATGACGGGGATATGGGCTGTCATGTGTGATCATACTTTGAAAATCCTTACTGGTGATGTGCCTATTTCCTCCGTTTGGCATCGTCCGAAAAAGAACAAAAGAATCTAACAAAATTTGTTCTTATTCAGGAAAGTTATGGCTATTTTTTCGAATTTCCATCGAAATTTTGGACAAAAAATGCATAACTTATATCCACAAGTCCTACCATGGAAGATTAATATAACTGCACAGAATAAATAAAAAATTGAGCCAAATCGGTTCAGTAGATTAGGGGCACACCACTTCGAAAACAGTCGTTTGGAGAAAAGCGCAAAAAATACTGCTTTGTACCTAACTTTTTACACAACATCCAAAGATTGGAATTTATCACTTCTTGACATTGAATAATTTCCATATTACGTTTCCTTAAGTGGAAATATTTCCCCAAAATTATAATTCAAAATTATAAATGTTTTGACATTTTGTAGTTTAATAAATAACTTTCTTACGTTTTTCGCTATAGTCTATAGTCTACAGTAATCTAAAGTAATATTATAATTAATATTAATATTTATAAATATAATATAATAATTATGATTTTTTTCCCGGGAATGTGGAATTTTTTCCTTGGTAGGGAAATTCCAAACCCCAATTACAACTTGTCATGTTCTACAGCGAATGTTCTCCAACACACAGAATCCGCAGTCCACATAGCACACTACTGTAGGAATGGAACATGAAACCATTTGATATTTAGAACTTTGCTCGCTCGTCCTTTCGGCAACCATGACCAGGACAACCAGGCAACTATGACATAACTAACTAACCATATAATTGGAATATCCAATTTATAATTGGCTTTATTTTAATGTTAACATATAACTTGACTTATTTCAACAAGCCCAGCTGTTTTAAAACTATTCTTGTCCTTTCTATCAAGGGCTTGCTATATCGCTCTACACTATAGTCGGCTACCAGGCCATTAAACTCCTTGTCCGGCTGAAAATCGTGGTAATGTTGCAAATGCGCCACTGTTGTGGGGATATTGTGTGGTCTGCAACTATTCAACCAAGCCAAGGAATAATGATTGTGCAGCGTCAGTGCTTTGGATGTTCGATGCAGACACTTGATGGCGTAGCCAACACGTGAATAGTTGCTGGTACGATACATATGATTCAGCAAGAACATATAGGGAGGAGCTGAATTCGGTTCCGTTTCAATGCCAGCCATGGTAGAGGGCAACCTGAAGTTGTTCTTATCGTAGGGAAAATAGGTGTTCTGGAAGCACAAGCCGGCGAAACCCTGCGGACAATTCTTGGACTTTTCATATTCTGTCGAATTCTGAACGATATCATGCCACGTTCGTAGCTCTCCCAAGGGCATTATAATCTCATCCACATCTAAAAGGGCTATATGGTCGTACTTGTACATGTGACGATAGAAACAGTCGTTATAGGGTATCAACTCATTGAGACGCTTATTAAACCGGGTCGCACTTAGTATCCAATGTTGCATGTGGGGCAATCCCACCACACCGCCGACCACTGTGATTGGTCTGACTTCGACGAAGCCTTCGGTTTGGTAGTGGGCTAAAACCTTCTTGACATTGGGATGGACAGCTATCTCATACATATAAACCTTGCGTGCTCCCAGGAGACGCTGCATTTCTAGCCATTCCACCAGGCGGGTTGATATGTCGGCATAGGGAAAATCCAAACCTTTAACACAGACGGCAAAGGGCAATTTATCAGCGATCTCCGCCGGTGGTTTCTCATAGACCACATTCAAGGCATTCGTGGGAGTGTCGCATTGGTGGACTACTATGGTCACCGCTTGAGGAATACGTCCTGACTTTAGACCAGCAGAAGAGTTTGTCGGCGTACATGTGATCAAGTGGGGAAAGAACATCTTCGATCCTCCCCAAAGCCAAATGGCTTTATATTCTGTTATGGGCGCTATGTCGGGAATTTCCTCATTCTCATACCATATCTGGCAGTAGGATGTGGGGAAAGGTGTCTTCAGTTGATTGATCAGCGCCAGAATGCGTATGACCGGTCCGTGGGCGACATCGGCTCGATCATCGTAATAGGCACCATACAATTGGAAGGTGATGTTTTGTATGCTGTACGTTTGCCAATAGTTGTTGTAATATCTAAGCGTTTGCAGTGCGGGAAACTTGGCACAGTTGAGGGATTTCTGCATTGTTCTGTTTTTATGGCGATGGGAGTAGGCGAAGGGCACATTTGGCAGCTTAAGTTGCAATTCAGCCATGATTTCATCATCAGTTGGTTCTGGAAATGACAAGATTAAACGTTTATTAAATTCAGCGATAATACAATATTTACTTTCGTACATATGTGTAAATCTGAAGGGGTTAGCTATGGAATCTTCTGTTCTCTAAGACAAAAGATAATGGGAAAACCCAAAAGGTTCGCACGTTCAGACTGGCAAGACTGTAGATTCTGAAGCAAAAAAGGGAAATTCCCGATTTAAAAATCAGATTCAAATGAAATATTTTTTTTTAAATTCCACTTTATATGAAGACAATTTATGAGGGTATTTTCCACTTTATGCAGTCGTAGTAAAATGCTCATTTTCTTTGATTGCCCTTAGATTAAAGTCTTTGAATAAAATAACAAAAATAAAACAATTAAGGTATATATTACCAATCATTGATGTTTTTCAATAAAATGTCATTTACATATAGTGACATTTTATTGCCGGAAAACTAGTTCGAAGAATGCAAGGAGGAAACGAAATGCAAGGAGGTGTAATATCTTACGTGAAGTGTGAAATGCGTTCTAATTCCGATGTGACTTACTTTCAATTAAGATATTTCTGTCTAAAATGTAACGTATTGTGCCAGTGGAAAAGCTATATATATATATATATATATATATATATATATATATATATATATATATATATATATATATATATCTGGACCGATTTCTTCAACAAAGTTCTATTTGAATCTATTTATTACACGAACATTACTAAATCGACTCAGAAAGTGATTGGTAAACTAAACTTTCTTTTACAAACTCGTTCTCTGACCAACATAAAGAGAAACAATTCTAATTCCGATCCGATTCTAATTCCGATGTGACTTACTTTCAATTAAGATATTTCTGTCTAAAATGTAACGTATTGTGCCAGTGGAAAAACTATATATATATATATATATCTGGACCGATTTCTTCAACAAAGTTCTATTTGAATCTATTTATTACACGAACATTACTAAATCGACTCAGAAAGTGATTGGTAAACTAAACTTTCTTTTACAAACTCGTTCTCTGACCAACATAAAGAGAAACAATTCTATTCATCCTCTCTACGCCACACATTTGACATTTTTTTTCTTTAAATACGCCCTCACCTCTTAAGAGGGGCTGCGCCAAAAACATTCGTGTTCGATTCATGCCTTTGGTGTCACCTTTCAAGTGATAATTCACTTCTTTCCACACTTTTTCGAAGTAGTAGTTCTGGTCATCGTTGGAAGTATTCCGCAACATAATGATCAGAAGATACACGAAGATGGCGGACGTTAATATATTTGAAATGGTCAACCTTGGTGTCATTTGTCTGGAGTGGCAGTTTTCGTTAGGTTTGAAATAATTATTTTTTAGGTTGATATCCGTTAAGAAGTATTAGACTGGCACATAATTTCCAATAAATCATCTTTATATTAATTTGCATGTATCTTAAACGTTCTATATTTTAATCCATTCGAGTGTCCGTATTTTACTTAAATGAAAACTAATTTAACCATGGGCCAAACTGCGAACGAAATCAACTATCTATTTTTTATCCAGAATACATACATATGTATTTATGTATATATGTGAATACACACACTTCGTCGTCTCAGTATCATCGATATGGTTTATTTTGTGCTACAGATTTCTGGTACCTCGTGCGTATACACAAAATAAAAAATGAGGACATGCCTGCTAACCGATATACATATGTTTTCATTTGTTTTATTTTTATTTGCACTACAAATAATTCATTTGTTATTTGAATAAAATGTATGTATTTAAATTGTACGCTCCCCAGCTTATTTGCTTTCGGCAGACAAATAGGCGGATATTACAAAATCGTCTCAGAATTTATTCAAGGCCTACAATATATATGTCGTTGATGAATACTTTAGGATGTTGGCAACGAAATAACAAAATGGAAGGGAATGTTATTTAATTAGACAAACTCTAAGAGAAACAGTCCCTACAATATGTCATACCTTTGTAATTGTAGTCTGCGAATATGTCCTCCTCTATGGACGCGCTGTCTCCCAGCTGGGACTGTTCCAAATGCAAGGCGCGATTCGTGTCATTGGCGCCAACTTTAAACTGATAATCCGTTTCTTTCCACAACTTTTTGTAATAGTAACTATGACCCTCGTTGAAAATATTCATCAACGCAATGATCACAAGCCACACGAAGATGGCGAGCGTTAATATTTTTAAAATTTTCGACTTTGGTGCCATTTGTCTGAGGTGACAGATTTATCTTTTTAGGTTGATCGACCTGTCACTATCTTCCACTAATAAGTATTAGACTAGCACATAATTTCCAATAATTCGATTTTATATTAACTGTTTAATTGTTCAATTTAATTTTAAGTGAATTTTCATGTATGTTGGACGTTAAATATTTTAATCCAGTCGATTGTCCGTATTTTACTTAAATAAAAACTAATTTAACCATGCAACGAAATGCTCTATTTCCTACGTGTGTGTCCCTCCCATGTGTTATCAATTTCAATATTATTCGATAATTCTAGTCTAGTTAGACATGCGAAGAGAGTGGGCTAGATAAGTTCATCAGAGATTAGGAATGATGGCAAGTGTTACCAGATTGTTCCCGGATCAGGTTCAACCGCTTGCCACCATATTGACAGGCCGAAATATGTTGACGCTATTGCCCTATTAAGTTAGCGAAATTCGCAAATTACATAATTCCTGCCGGAATACACATGTATACCGCAATGAACAATTGGGATCAGGGAGCGGTGCGTGATATAATTTCACAGTCACTGAATGTATAATCTTGTTTTTCAGATACAATAGCGATCTGTCTTTACTGTTACATACACCGGTTTAGAAAAAAATAATACGAAAATTTAATGTTTTAAAGGAAGACTTATTAGTTTATTAAAGAAAGGCCTTGTGTTTCTCCAGCGATATCTTCAAAACACAAATCGGACCAAAAAGGTAGAAGTTATAGCGGAATTTAAAAACAGCACTAAAATTAAAACTGAATACCTCTTACACTGTGTAGATAACTTAAAATAGGTTAAACTAATTCCGAAATACAGGGATTTGGAAATATGATTTTAAATTTTTGTGGAAATGTAATTGCCTATAACTCTGCAAATAACTGTAAACTATTTTTCCGGTTTGACATGGAATGAACCATATAATACTTGCATCAAATATATATAAAGATAAATAAATATATATTATATTATTAAGTTCTTATATATTATTAATTAAGTTCTTTCTCCATGTGTGCGATAAATGGTTTATAACTTGAATTCTTGGAGATGGTTTGAAAACACCAAACTAACAAAATGCATGTGGTGGCGAAGTCACCAGAATTTCCATCACTCCTAATGTCTATATACAAGTCATGGATTAAAATCACTCCAACGAATGCAAACCTCATGATCGTGGTTATCATATTTTATATATTTATATAAATATGTATATACGATCTGAGATATAAGATAATTCGTCATAATGAACTTTGATCAAATCGTTGTCAAGTTGTTAATAAAAAGAAATGCAGTAAACGTCTGTACACATACCCATACATGGCATAAATATTTATTTCTTTATTATAATGCAATCATTTACGTTGCTTTGGCCGATTTGTTTGCAATTTTATGAAATTCAATAGCTTCGACACCTTCTTCACATTTCTTCCATAGCTCCCGTTTCTTCTGTCCGAAACAAAATAATTGAATAAAGGCATATTGGGTTATTTTATTTTCTGATTTTTGGTAGTGGGTCGGCATAACGAAACAATTAATATTAAAAAAAATTGTATACTCACATACACTGTGCAGTGTCTTGCATAAGTTCATATCATTTATTAAATTTTTATTATCCGCATAGTTGCCTCCATATCTTAATTTTACATACAAACGATCAATCGTGTGAACATGTGTACGGTGCACCGTAGGGCTTATCGGGCCTTACCGGAAAATGATCGCTACAAGTACAAAATAACACTAAACTTTTTTGTTTAAATCAATTTAAAATTTTTTGAATTAATTACATTAAATGAATTAATTAATATGTCAACTAAAATAAATAATATATTAATTGAATTAATTACTATCTTAATCGGATTAAATAATTTATTAATTCAGAGCCACCACACACGCTCCAAATTAATTACACACGTATTTAAAGACTTTTATGTGCAGAATCATTTGGTAACTCCTGTCTTTATGTCCATTTCTCATTTGCAGTATACTTGGACAAGAAACCTTATTTCAATTAATAAAATAATTTCCCTAAATAAATATGTTGAGCCTGAAAATACACAGACTTTATATACTATTTATTACTATTAATATTTAAATTCACTCAATTAATTACACTGTCCAACAAATTAAGACTTTTTGATTGGAACAGAATAGCCACCCTATAGTTCAGAAAGGCTTCAAGTGAAGTCGGGAGGAACATTTGATTGGGAACTATATCAAAATATGTACAAACATATATCCAAATGTTCATGTTACAAACGGAATGACAAACTTAACGTTTATACACCGAGCACTTTATCCAAAGAAGACAAGTGGGGGGTGAGGGGTATACAAATATAAAAACGATAGCGATAAAATGTTCCTACATAATTGACTCGAATTATTGGAAATAACTTTTAAGCATAAACCACCTCCGCCTTGCCTCCCTCCCGCACAAAGACGCCGCCGTGGTCGTCGTCGAAAGACTTCCCATGAAGAATTGCGCTGTCAACTTGTACTTTGATACCTCATATTAGGCAATGGATTCGGTTTAAGTGAATGTTTTGGGTTCTATGGTACCACCGGCGATAAGATTGTCGTTATTTTGTTATTTCAGACAATCTTTCGATATAACGGCGTTCGTATCGATAAACTGATAATGGGAATTGAACGTAACAACTTGCAGCAGAAACTTTGTTTCTTGGCAGTAGTGTTGCGTTGCTATTGCACAGAAACGGTTTTGCTGTTTGAGCCAAGAATAGTGAGGAATATTGTGGGAATTGTTTAGGTCTCTTTAGTTGATCCGAAAATGCAGAAATTTCGTTTGGTTGTCATAGCGGCCATCGCGCTCATGAGCGTTTTGCTGATGAGCCAATCACAGGTTGAGGCCAACGATCAACTTGAAGAATTTAAAAATCAATTCATTCCCGCACAATTTCGGAATACCAATATGACCGAAGGTATATCAATGGCAGTCCCACATATTTCTATTATTTAACTTGTGTTTTTTACAATTTGCAGAGGACTTGAAAAAAATCTTCAAAGAGAAATGCAAAAAGGCCTCTGGTGTCGATAACTCCACCTTCTATCAAGAAGTCGAAAAGGGTTCCGTCAAACTGGTGGCTTGCATCTCAGGATTGGCCAATTTGACGGCTCTACAGCAGGAAATAGAAGAAGCCCGTCCTTTGGGGGAGTTAGACTCCGTCTTCCACAAACACTGTCAGAATGCCCCGGCAGCTGAGAAGTGTTTCCGTGAATTCAACGCCGTGATACAGCCCTGTCTGAGCATGGAAGAACGGGCCCAAAATGCCGTCATGGTACGCGTCGTATCGGGCCTCTTGAATTTCATGTGTGCCCGGGGAGGTGATCAAATAGCTCTCTTCGTCGCCGAAGATGGTCCCGAATGCCTGCAGGCCAACAAGGAGGCCATCACCAGTTGTGCGAACAGGTCATTCAGTGAATTTGTTCCACGAGATCAAATTACCGATATCTTCAATTTACCCGATTTCACTTTGGAGCCCGAACACTGTGTGGACTTGGCTAAGTTCGAAGCATGCACTTTACATCATCTGGAACAGTGCCAGGAGATCACACCGGCCAATGTGGCCGAGTCAGTCTTTAAATTCGTGAAGAACGAAACCAGCTGCAAGGCTTTTCTGGAAGGCAAGACAAAGCCAAGATCAATTTTGAAGGAAGCGAGAGATGCAGCTCCATCCCTGCAGTCCCTGAGTGTCCTAGGGTGCTTAATGGCCGTATTGCTTTCTCTACATGCCAAAAAGCTGCTTTGAGTGGGCGATTATCTGTTAATATGTGATTATTGAATTGTTTTAAGAAGAAAAATTATTTATTATTTTCGCTGTTGATATTATAGAAGGAACAAATTTTTATTCGTAATAAACAAGTTTCCAAGCGATTGTAGATTGCAGTGACTCATACCATAAAATTGAACATGGGTTGTTTATCTTATCGCTTTGGTCACTCAAATTAGAGACTGTTTTTATGGGCTTAAAACATGCCGATATAGATGAAGATAAAGATTAGAACACCTTTATGATTCTACAGTAAATTTTCCAGTTGAATGGCTTCTACATAAAAGTTTAATAGAAACCCCAAAGGTGGCCAGTATTTCACGCTAGCCTCGAAGAACACAAATAATTTCGCTATCTAAATTAAACCAACTTTATATTTTTTGGCGTTACTTGCCAAATGCTCGAATAATGAAAAAAAAACATGATGTGCAAATATCGAATAATTCGTTAGGGTTGTCCCTAATATCCGATTGATCGATATTATATCTAATAATATATTATATAATATTATAACTAATTTTAAAACAGTTTTTCGAAAGCCTGTGTATTTTTTTCGATTTGTTTTAGCTTTCTAAACTCGACAAATATATTATTTTTTATGGATACTTTTTTAATTTTATACTAAAATATCATTTATCGTCGATATTACCTTTAATATTTGTACTCTCTTTTTGGAAATACAAATCACTGATCACGTCTAGTTACATGTTTTTTTGAGTATTCACACATTCATTTGCTTGAAAATCGCCAAAAAGTATATTTCTATCTCCTACAAGAAAAAAATAAATTTCAAATTACCTGACAAAATTCCGGACTTTCGATCCATCCTAGTGTCTACAATTTGATATTTTTTAAAAATCGGGAAATGTATTTCTATTTTCTTTATTCATATAAGTTATGGTACTTCGATTTTAATTTCATTAAAATTGATTAATTTTTTTATGAAAATCTCCGTGGAATATGGGGATTTTGCGAATTAGCTTACAAGCCACAGAAACATTTGCTAATTGGAATCATCTAATGAATGGGAGTTGAACGATACAATACGAGATGGGTTTGAATAAGGAAATAAATTAATGTGACTTTTTACCCACCTTAACTGATTTGCGGACATCTGATATTTTTGCTGACTTAATATGAAAACTAAAAATATGTGTAGTTCCGGAAAACTGTTTTGAATTGATGCAGAGATCTTCAGCTACCATCCATAAATTATATTCGTTACGATTATGGCAGTGTCTCATTAATCACTTTGTCTGGAGTTTTTATGGCATTAACTATGTATGCATGTGTGAACTGTTTCAAAATCATCGCTACCAAAGTGCACGGCTACAAACAAAATTTTATTATCCATAACTCCCCTACTTCCCGAAACAAAAACTCATAAATACTTCTACACAATGTTAGCAACCCGCTGCACACACTCAAAAAGGCAGTGAGAATAAAACTGCTCCACATCCTTTTTATACGTTCGGCAAAAAGAAGCAGAAAACACAATAAAATCCTCATTAAATATTCATATGGAATGACGATGATATGCGATATGTTCAAGAAATCCTCAAGTCTTTCGCCAAGCCACAAAGAAAACATTTAGCGAACAAAAGGACAGACAGACAGACATACTCACTTTGGAAAAAAACGACGTGAATATGATTTATGATGCAATCATTTTGATGATTGATGCAAGAAGAAAAGTACATTAACTTTCCAACACTTTGCTATAATCATCGTTGTCCCTATAAACTAAATCATATAATGATCAAATTGTAGCCATGTCCTCCCTAAAGTTTTGGCAGAACATCTAAGAACGCATAAAAAATATTTACAACTTGCACACAAAACTTTTCTTTGATAATTTTAATTGTTTACATGAATTTCTAATGGAGTTTTAGAATTTTTCTATAAATAATGCAAACAAACTGCTTATAATTGATTCAATTAATTTTTTAATCGAGTTCCACGGAAGTGCACGTGTATGTAGTCTGCTGGATTCCATATTAAAAATTTCCCACATTTTTATAATAAATACATTTATAACGAGACGAATACAATAACTTGTCCGTCCAATTATTGTCAACTAATTTCTTTTTGTTGACATTTGTGCATGTCCGTATATACCCTTATGTCTGTACGTATCTGTGTCAGTTTTGTAGTTGATTCTCTTGTCAGAGTGGCCGTCAATTATATGTAGTGTTTCAAGAGTATATCTTCATAAAATTTTTCAATTAAATTGGTAATTTGTATAGCAAATGAATTCAATTTAAAATTAATTATTAGTTAATTAATTGAACGTCCAGTAGCATTATTATACCCTCACTCTACAGTAGAATATTTTTCCCAAACCGAGTTTAAGTTCGAAGATGGGAAAAATTGCCACGCCCCTTTCTGGTACCTCCCACACAAATGACCCAGATTCCTATGATCAATTTAAGCATATTTATCACTTTATGCATACAAAATATGGCGGGTTTTCCACGTCCCTTCCAGTACCTCCCACACAAATCACCCTAAACTACGTAAAATTAAAGCTGTTATAACTTCTGAACGGCTGATTTTATGGAAGTTGCATTCACATGGAATACGGACGATATTGCCACCCCCTCTCTGATACCTCCCACACAAAGTGCCATAAACTTCGTTAAATATAAAACCGATATAACATCCATTTGCAATTTGATATTTAAATCTAAAAAATATTTACGCTACAGCCACGCCCCTTCTTGTACCTCCCACACAATTGTATCTATCCTTGGTACTATTAAATCCTTCATACTTCTATACTGTTGCTTGGAATCCACTATTCAATTTCGATTTCAGTTTTCTCTGTTAATGTGCTGTTTAAGATTGTAACTGAGTGACATTGACCTGATCTGAAACTCAATACTCTCTGGTATACCCGCTAATACACAACTAGTTAATGACCTGCATCTGAATGGTATAGTATTCACCACGGATTCCTTTCAAAATTCAAATTTAGATTTCGAGTTGTGTCTGTTTGATTTTGTTTTGCCCTCCCACCGAAACTTTGCCCGTTTCTTCACAAAAGTGTAGCAGCAACTGAAACGAAAAAAAATGTTTAACAAACAATTAAGTTTGATCATAAAAACAGTTTGCTAAACTAATTTAAAGTTAATTTTATTGTAGCGTAAAAACACAACAACTCTGCACAACAGCCTGGCAGGCAGCTGGGGAAAAACTCATCATTTGATGTAATTAAAACACCATTCCACTGCCAGGAGTCCTTGGCAGAGATCTGATGAAAAAATGCATTAAAATAGTTTCCCTTTTTCCTGTTGTGTGATAATATTCCATGATAAGTTCATACCCACCATTTCCTCCTCTTTGCAAGCGGTGTTCTTTCTTTTTGTTGTTGGCCTGGTGTTTTGTGTGTTGTCACGATGAATAGAATCCAACACATCGCCCGCTGGGAAAGACAACAAAATGCCGGGTCTGAAGTTACTCATTAAAAAGTTCTTTGGCTAAAATTGTATTATGCTGATAATGAACAAACTCGGAGCATATTTATTCAAGACGCAACGCTCGGGGGGTGAGTAGCATACATGCAAGACTAACTGACAAACAGTTTAAGGACGAACAAGGTATGGCTGGCAAGATACAAAGGACGAAGGCACATGTTGTAGCTCTATCCAAATGATATCAACTACCTGTTGCTGCAGTGGCTTTCAGCTGGCTTGAACGACGCGGGATATATTCATATTCAATAAATCGAGTGGTATGACGTGGATGATGCCTCACACCATGAATTTGCGGTAAAAAAGGGATAAACTACATGTGTTGCGTAAAGTCGAAAATGTACGTCTTAAATTTCCTTTGTGGCTGTGGATTAAGGTTTTCTTGTGATTTTTCCTGTCTTGTATTTATCTCAGCGTTCTGTCGTGGCTCTCAATTTAACGCTTGGTCAACAGTCTAATTGCATTTTCACATTCTTATGCCAAATTCATTTTCTCTTCAACAATCACACAGATATTAAATATTTGACCATGGCGATGGTCATACACTTGGCAATCAAGAACTTTTTAAGAAACCCAGCGAAAACTACTCACTCAAGTTGAAACTTATTGACTGTCACAATCACATCCCACAGAAGAAACAAAAAAGTTGTAAATTGGAGGGGAGAACTAAGTTGGTCAGATGCAATCATCGCTTGGCTAGCAAATGTTTTTTTCGGAACGGACAGTCACAATGAGAGTGTGGCCCGTATGAATATAAACAAATAAGCAAACGTTTTTCCCCTCAAAAACATCAAATTAAACTTTTAACGATGTGAATTAAATAGTTTCATGTAATAAGCTTTCTCAACAAAAGTTGTTTGACTATAGTTCATTTGTTTGGCGAAAAAACTATTGAAAGAGGACATTTTTAAGAATTCTGGGCGAATATTTAAAACAAGGTTTCCTCCATTATTTAAATCTGTGAACTAATTGCCACAGTAACATATTACTAGAATCACATAGATATATATTAGGGACAGACTCAACTCATTTCTTAAGAGAAACAATATGCTTTTCAAACATTAATTGTCTAAAATTATTTTAGCCTAAAATTGTTTCTAACTACATACATACAATGCTCGGGACAGTACCAAATATATGCATGTAAACATATAATAACAACAAAAAATTAAGAACCAGAACCACATAAAATTAAGCTAATTTGCGAATCACTTTTTTAATTATTAGGAAAATAATCGCTTTATTTTCTTTAGGAGACTATCCGAAAATATATATTTTTGCATGCAAACATATAATAATAAAAATTGGGTTACTAATGCAATCGCAAAATACGAAACCAACCTCGCCAAAAAATATGATTTGATTTTACAAGAGTAACTCAAATATCTCTTAAACTAATTGAGGTACACACATGTAAGCACATTTTGGTAGATATTCACGAGCACTATCATTGTGCAAAATATATTTGCAATCCGTATATAATTGAACTTTGGCAATCAGTTCAAAATTTGACATGGCCGAGGTGGAGTGTCACCCCATACCTTCCAGGGATCCAAGATTATCCACAAAACACGTCTGAAATTTTGTCAAAATATATTTTTCCGTTCAAAAGTTACCGCATTAATTCCCAAAATATCAAATCGGCTTGTCGTGACTTGTCAAGTTGGCAACATTGTTTGTTATCAATCCTTTTTATTAAATATAAATTTAAAATCCAGAATCGTGGGATTTACAAGACTGGTCAACCTCGCCTCCTTTCTCCGATTGTTATGTATCACATAAGAATCCAACTGCTGGCGAAAACGTTCACTGGTTTAGTTCGGTTTTGCTTTTGCAATTAAAATCTTCTCTCCTAAGTAGTTTGGTTTTAAAAATGGCAACAGAACAAAAAACATTGTTAAAACTTAAATAAACTTTACTAATTGCCAACATTTAATGGTGACCGAACACATACAAAGTTTCTGGCTTTTTTGATTGTGCAGAGTTTTGAAAATTGGTTTTCTAAATTCATTTAAAATATTCTTTAGACACAAACAAAAAACGTTTTGAGGGCAATGGTTGACGTTCTCCGCATGTGTGGGTTAGTGATTCATGCCAAGGGCTATCACAAGCCTTTCTCCTGTTATCCTGTTTCTAATGCAATGGAAAGTTTTACATTCATGACCGACGCTGTTACAGCATCAGCATCAGCTGCAGTATGCAGCGCACCCTTAGTTTGCTAAAGTGAGAGACATAAACCCTTTTCATTCTGCGCTGAGGTGGCAACGACAATTTCATCTTAAAACCAACAACAACAAATGGATATTTCCTGCTAAAGGATGCATCTCCTGGAAACCGAGAAAAAGTGTTGCTTAAGTGTTTTGTTGTAACGAACACCTGCGATTGTTTCTCTGTGTGTGTGTGTGCATGTTTCCTTCAGGGTTTGCATATTTGCAGACTATGTTCAAATAAACATTGGTTACCGAGGCCAACAGTTCTAAGTCACACTGAACTATACATTTGTTATTGGACGAACTCTCGATAACTCTTTCACTGCAATCTCATAAAAATATATAAATCATAATATAATGGTCGATAAGCAGCTCACTTCTCCTCTAGTAAAGGTCGAAATGTGATACAGTAGCGGAAATTGTTGATGGAGGACTGAAAATATCACTGGCGACTTAAACAATTGAGATTTTCGCAAAATAATTGTATATTTGAGAGACGTAGAAGAAGTTGGGTGTTCTGATATCAAACAGCTTGGTAAAACCAAGTTACCTCCCAGTAATGGACACTTCCTCAGGTTAATTGGGCAATTCCTCATCTTAAGTGGACTCTGTTCTCCAAGCGTAGCTACACATATATCATTTGGATTGCCACCATCCATCACCCATTGGAGTAGTGAAACGCCAAGATCATTAAAATTGCTCTACTGTAGGCTCGAGTAGTTGAGGCATTATTATTATTTGTATTGTTATTTAAAATAATTTTGAAGACACTTCATAATAACGTTATTGCTGACTTAGTCACTTTATGCTTTGCAACCAGTATAAGCTTAAAAAATGTTGTATCCAGTTTTGGGGAGACGTATGTATGCATAATAAGCTGTAGACAAAGTATTTTGTTGAAATATCTATTACGTTATAACTACATGCAAATGTAGGGGATTTATATGCAACAATTAACAAAAAAGTATTTATATACATAAGTTCATATATCTAAATATTCACAAGTGTGTACAGTAGACTGGGTCACGGTCAATACAGTTACCCAAAGGAATTGAATTTGAATTGTCTAATGATTATTTGCAAAATATTTCGTCCCTAGGCCTAAACGCTCCTGTAATTGTATATGTTGCACTTTCGTCCAATTTTAATAGACCCTTGAAAGCAATTTAATTATAAATTTTTACTCTTATCTTAGAAGAACATATTGGTCGAATTATTTGATGTCTATAGTAAGTTTAGAGGTATTTATGCACTAATTCGAACTTTTGCATAATGTATATATGATTTATTCCTTTATGTTTATTACAATAGATATTCTGCACAGTAAAAAGGGAAACCAAGTTTCATATAATAAATTAAGGAGTAATTAATTTAGAATCTACAAAGATGTTCAATTAATTTATTGAGGTTTAATTTTTTATTGAATTTACAAATTTAGATTTAATGGATCAATTTTTTCTTTTTATTATATTTTATATTTTATTATAGATTTTTATATTTTTAAATTTTCTCAGAACTTGCACCATCATCGTATCATTTGCAAACTCATCGCAACCCCATGTTGCGATGAGATAGGGGACTGCGACCAATATTATTATTCTGAAATTTCTAAAATTTGCTTAATTTTAGAGAAAAGCTGATACATTACACAATCACTTTAGCTGTGAGCCTCCCAAAGTTATTCAGAACTACCGCAATTTTTTATATAATTAAAGAATGTAATTTATATCCACGACACTGTGCGGAGTTCGTAGCTACTGCATTTTCAATCCTCAATGATGTATCCACAATGTTCAAGAGAAGGGGACATTTCATTATTGTTTTTTTTTTTGTATAACACACACCAGCGAAAAGTATTTATTCCTCCCTCCCACCCTCGTGACACGTTAATGTTAATGTCATATGGAATAAAAAAGTATAGCAAATTCAAAATGATATTTATGATATTTTCCTATCCTATCAAAAATCGATTTCTTTAATTCGCCTATCTTCTTTCGGCCAATGATGACTTTCGTTATAGATTTACAAATCACTCAATTTATTATTATTTTTTATTTATGATTTCAGATCCTTAAATCACCATCATCATTGTACTCTTCAAACCCCACCTTTCTTTGTCAGTTTATCATTCTGTCTTCATCTCGCCATCTTTTTCTATGAAGATTGTAATAAATTTTCGTGGAAATTTCTCGTGTTTTTCTTCTCCTTTCTTTGTGATGTGAATGCTGAACTTTCTTTTGTGGGAATATATACGTATGTAAGTACAATCTATAATATTCGTTATACAGTTTCATCTTTTTTGTGCTATCACAAGAGCAGACCATAAATCATCTTTTTTATGTATTTGCTCGAAGGATTGCCAGACGGTAGAGACATTCAGTTTCATTTTCCATTCCATAATTCCGGGAGCTTTTTTCTTCCACCGTGATTCGATTGTAGAACACAATGTTGAAAACGAGTCCTTCTAAAGAATTAATCATTTTCTGGATGTTCGATTTTGAGAATTTTCGATTTCAGTTGGGTGAAGGCTCCAATTAAAATTCCCTCCAATTCTTAAATGTTAAAATGGGCCAAAAAATCACCCTAATATTAGTTCACAACTCAGCAAAATGTCATTTTAAATATTTCATGACTTCAAATGCATCGAAAGGAACGCGATTTCTTTTCGGGTGCGCAGAGACCAGCTCGTTCGTTCATAGTGAATTCACAACATTTTGCTTAGCAGAACAGCTTAGCGCTTTTCCTCCGTTTTCACATTTAACCCAGAAGAAAAATGAAACGCATTATCTACCGCAGCCCGAGCAAAAAGTTACAAAGAAACCTTAAGAGCTCAGTTCAGCTGGGTTCTGAGCAGTTCACTCACGATACACCACGTGCACTTCATCCTTCTTCCTTCGTCCTTTTGTGCATAAGAACTAAGCTCGAGTGGAAGAAAGTCCTTTTTCCGGAAAGAAAGAAAAACTGACTTACGAAAAAAGAGAAAATAATGCACAATACCTTAAGACGTTTAGAAGTGAGATGCAACAGGTAGCCCTCCACGAATGTGGTATTCGATGAATAGGAAATTAGCAAAACACCGAGGTTCGGAATTCAAGAAAATTGACGAACACCATGATATGACATGACTGAAAATCACAAGATTTTTATTACAAATCAGAGGTCCCACTGTACTTAAAGTACACCCACACGGTACACACCCATCCGCAAACGAAAAGGAATGCCAAACGATTCGGTGATGAATTGCTAAAATTATTTTTCCTTATTCGCCTGTAAAAAGGTAGGAAATCCAAACGAAAAAAGAAAACCTTAAGAAAGAAAAGCTCGAACAAAGAAGTTTGTTGGACAGTTGTCGCAGAAAACTAGTTTGAAAGTTTTGATATTAAATTTCTAAAATTCAGTATATATATGTATGTACGTTAGGGTGAGTTTTGTTTTCAGCTTTTGCCAAATTGAAGCAACTTCGTAGGGATATTAGAAAATCCGAAAAACTATTATTATTATTTATTATTTCAAGATGTAACAAATTTGCGCATACTTCTGTGATGTGATGACCTCAAAGAGAAATAAGCCAAATTACTGAATTTTTAAAGCATTAAATTTTTTAATAAGCTAACAACGCTAACAAACATTTATAACAAGTGTCCTCTTAAATTTAAAATATTTTTAAGCTAAAAAAGCGCACCCTATTGTACATAGAGAAATAGTTGCAAAAGTTCATATTTCGAGTCACACCTAAACTATGGAATAGTTGAGATACTAGTAGGCTAAGAATTTTTCTGGCAGATGTTTTCCTAAACGGAAGAAGAAGCAGATGCTAGCGATAATTTAATATATCGGATTGCAGCTGACACGATTAGCTCTAGGCTGAGGGACAAAAACGGTAACACACGCCACATGACTATGAACATTTATGCAAGACAATCTAACGGAAGACAGTGCCATAAAGTCGATTATCATATATAATCTATATATAGATGCAAAATAATCTCCGAATCTATAGTACAGTGTCCGACAGTCCACATTACACTTCAACCAGACGATATACGACTGAAACTAAGGGTGAAATGGATTTAAATGGCGTCTTTTGTATGAATTGTAGACTAAAAGACTTCGGACATTTTGTTGAAAACCCGCTGGGAAGCCGTCGTCACGGGTCACAAATCATGATAAAGGATTAAGTAATAAATATATTCATGCCATTTGAATTCAGTTTGCCTTCTATAAAATATAGATGCAAAAAGGTATTGAACCAGGACAAAATTCCAGTTCAAATCGAAAACAATTTATTTGATTTTTTAATTATAAAATTTAAAAGATCGAGATCAATAATACAATCATTTACAATTCTATTTGATTTTAAATTTAAATTGAAATAAATTTATTTTTTAGATTATTTTCAATTATTTGTGTTTTAATTGATATTAAAACCTTCCTTTGTGATATTTCAATTGTGATTATGGAAATTGTCATATGTTCAAATAAGCCCAAAGTGGATTCCATCAAGATACACGTTTTTTTTCCAAAGAATGTTCACAATGAACAGAATAAATCAGCTCGTCCATTCGTAGAGAATAACTACTCGTTTAGACTCGAAAACAACTTGTGTCGTCAGTCTGAAAGGGCCATAATAAACCAAGACGAAGCTAATGAAGTTATTGCCGGTTCCTTACTGCAGTCCGCAGTCCTTGCAAACCAGGGAAACTCTGTTTATGTGTGTGTACGTGTCTCCACATATACACATGCATCCATTTAATATTGCATTAAGTGTGTTAGCAGCAAGAGGCAGCAAAAGTTCATCTAAATGTTTTGTAAACTTTTCCTTTAGTGAAGCTTCCTCTCGTGAAGGCACAAGGTGATGTAACCCGAAAGTACATATTCCCAATTCATGAAGGTGGCTATTTGCAGTAAAATGTTTTCAAACGTAAGCGGCTTGTACAAAATTAAGTCCAAATTTAAATAAAGTAAAGATATTCTGATCCGCTATGCCTTATGGATACATCCCACCGTGGATGATACGAAAAGGGAAATAATTATTAACAATTAATAGTTAAAGAGTTTTGCCTGATACCTCCAAATTGAATGGTGTAGAAGGGGCGTGGCAAAATCATAAATATTTCGTTGGCCTAAAGTTAGTATGAATATCAAATTGCAACTGATTTCCTCTATCCACATGGAAGATAAACTGATTCTATTTTCATACATTTGTGTAGGAGGAACAAGAAGCTTCTTTCCCCAGGTACTTGCATGCTTCAATTACTCCTTTGTGAAATTTCACCAATATCTGTCAAACCGTTTTGGAATTCCATAAGTATACCCCTTCTTTCTTTATATTCCCCCTGTGCTTCGCTGCGAAATGCCATAAAGCGTAGCCGGCCTTCTCCCGGACCAAGATGACCTTGCTGAGTAAAACCTTTCATTCTAAATGACCTTCGGCCAGACACAATTTTTTTCTTCTGGCCATGTTTACCGCTTCGAGTGGTCGAACTTTTTTGCGCCATAAACCTTATTATGTCCCTTGGGGTTATGTCCGAGCACCGTTGTTGCTGTTGCTGTTGGTGATGTTGTTACTTATGATGAGGTTGTTGTTGTTACTATAAAATTGTTTGTTAATATGTATTGTGTTGTATTTTATTACTTTTGCTATTTGGCCTTTTGTCCTGCAGCTATAAACTAATTGCCATGTTTGTTTTTGCTTTTAGTTTTTTTATTGTTATTGTTGTTGCACTTAATATTTAAGTTTTTCATTCCTCAGTTGATTGCTGTTGCAGTTTGCTGTCGGTAGTTGGTAGTTGGTACTAGTTACTGCTTCAGTTCTCAGTTTGCGTGCCACTTGAAGTGGCACTCCCAATGTTGTTGTTGCTGCTGTTGCCACTGTTGTTTGTTGTTGTTGTAAACACAAGTACAAGTAAAAACAATAGAGAACAAACTATAACAGCAGCAACGAAAACATAACTTAACAAAAACAAACTTTTCCATTATGACAAACAAAAGTTTTCTCACATAAACATACGAGGGCCGAACTGGAATTTGTGGCATCGGCTTGGCTAGAGCATCAAATCAGAACATTGATGTAAATGAGATACTTGACTAGTTTCACACAAACTTGCTTGCCGTTGCAACTAATCTATTCTCACATAATCTATTCTCAAGAATTTTCCTAGCCCTCGTACATTCTGCTGCACGTAGCATACCTTGCAACTTTTTGCATAATTGTCTTGTCTTCATGCCGAAATTTAAACCAAACAAATGATGACATTTACAGTGATGATGACAGTGATATAGAGAACAGACACAGATTTCTTGTAGAAAAAATTGAATTTTATTTCTCCAATTCTGACTGAAATAAAAGATTATTTTTTCTGATCAAAAATACATATACATATATATAAAGAAACATAGCAACAAGAACAACAGTGCAAATAAATCAAAATCGAAAATATATTAGAAAAAACATATTTATAACGCTTGTCTTGATAAGGAAAAAATTTGACAATATTGACGTATGAAGTACCCTGCTTCAAAATTAACAATTGTGTAGCTCATCAAAGGGAGTTCAGTGTATCTTCTCTACGCGCAAGTGGCAACTCATACAAACTTCTACGATCGTCCCGATCATTACATATACGTACATTATATAAAACTATCACTTCTCGGTCGAAAAATATGAGCTCCATTAGAACCAAATCATGCCATATATAAAAAAGAAGTCACACTTCTTTGTGTGAAAAAAAAAACATTAAGGATAATAAAGGATGTTTGCAGTCGTAGAGAAATCATACAAAATTTGCGTTTTCTTCTTTTTCTCATTAAAAGTGGGCCAACGAAATGATTTCTAATTTTTTTACAATCGTCATCATTTTAAATTACAAAAAATAATGACAGTGTTGGTAGTCCCAGCAAAACCGTTTCATTAATACAAAAAATAATAATTTTCTGTGTTTTCCTGCAGATTTTTTATAACTCTTTGAAAAATAATCATCCCAATAACATATTTCTACTATAATATGTTAGTATTTTTTAGAAACAATAGGCATGTTCGATTAAGAGAAATGATAAGGTGACATTTAAGAAAAACAAATGGGTAACAAATTTGTTTTTCTTAAATGGACCAACAAGAAAAATCTGGCAGCAACACTAAGAGAGTACCAAGCTACGTTCTTGTTAAGCTTGTAAATTCCATACAAAAATTAAGCTAGTAAGCCCAATCAAACAGGTCTAAAGTTTTCCAAACATTAATTACTTACGTGGAATCGTCATTGTATTTTGCTTAAAATGCATATAATAATAAAAAATATCCGTATATGAATTCCGGAAATAGTAGACTGCTCAGCTTTCCGCAGTTCTTCTGAACTGCCACTGTCGAAAACCAACTTTTAGATTAATTTTGAATG
Source organism: Polietes domitor (assembly GCA_947397865.1). NCBI lineage: Eukaryota > Metazoa > Arthropoda > Insecta > Diptera > Muscidae > Polietes > Polietes domitor. The sequence goes on along the minus strand of OX377620.1, from coordinate 190,310,444 downwards.
GATTGAATTCTTTGTTTAACATTCTCTTACCTGGAATTTAAAATTAAAAACTCATTTATTAAATCAAATATATGCGTGTTCTCATGTTGGCCTTTTATTTACTTTGCTCGACAGCAACACATTTCATGTGCTTCTCTCTTTTGCCAGTCTTTTGTATTTTCACAAGGAAATCTCAAACTGAAATGAATGAACATTCATAAGTACGAGTATGTATAAATGAATGAGTGTTCTGTTCGTTCATACACACATGGCCATTCCCCGTTGGCAAAGTCGTCAACGATACTTTGACGAACATTTGGAATGGTATGCTACCGACGACATTTGTCGCTTAAAATCACATTTTTGACACTCGTCGTTTACCACAGCCAGCAGATATTGTCTGGTATACGTCGTGTATCAAACTTTGTTGGAGAGAATTCGGGCGAAAATATCTGCATAACTGAATGAAAATATTCAGTTAAAAAAATATTTATTCGTGGTGTCGGAGAATTGTAAGCATACTACTCGAATATGAATATGTCGTCAATGGTTATGGAGACGTATGGTGTGCCATCGATGTATTCTCCACGATTTACTGTGGTCTTGCAACCGTCGTTTAAGATGTTTTCAAGACATTGCCCACTGGGTATATATGTATTCATGTACATAACTGACATATGAAAGCACATACATAAGCACAGATGCATACAAGCACAATTTGTAAGCAAACATTTTAACTTAATTGCTTTTCTGCATTCTTGACACTGACGCTTTCAACATTTCTTTGGGGTTGTGGCGCCACGTGAAATTTGAATTATGAAGGGGTAAAGTTTGGCTTTTACGACGGCGTTTCTGTGCATATTAGAAAATCATTTCATTCTATTGATTTAGGGCGTTACCGAAATTAGCATCAATGCAGAAGTATCATATTGATTAAAATTATTGAAATATAAAATGGCTGTTTTTCTTAAGACTTTAAGACTAAGCTGCGATAACAAAAATCGAAATAAAATGTTAAAATTTCACTGAAAATAAAAAATCCCTTTTTATAATTGTCGCCAAAAGCAATATCAATGTGTGTGTGAAAATAAATTTTGAAAAAATAATTTTGTGTTAAAAATATCCTGGATAATTATCCAGTGTAAGTCAAAATTATGGTTATCGAGGCTAAGTCCAATAAAGTCAACACAAAATATTTTTTTGAAAATTTCTTTTGATACATATATTTATATTGTAGTTGTCGACAATATGAAAAAATATTTTTTTTATTTTGAGCAAAAAATTTAATTTTTATTAACGTTTTTGTTATCGCAGCTTGTTATCCCGGCTTAAAGAAAAACAGCCCTAATATCTCTAATCGTATTCGAGATTAGGTAACGATTGCCAATTTGAAATTGAATCAAAGTTTACGTTTGTAAACCAAAATGTTAACCATGTTATTGATGCTAGTGAGATTTTGTAAAACGAGCATTTTCTATACTATTACATAGAGAGAAACCTCCAAATTTGCCTTGAAAAATTCTTGTTTTCAAATATATCACATTTGCCAACGAGGGAAGAACTACATTTATGTCGCAGTATGTCCACCACGCATTCATGAGCTTGTGAGTTTGATGAAATAAAAATAAGTTTGGAAAACTATATCTTATCGACTCCAACAAATAAAGCGCAGCTTCACCAATGCTCAGCGTTCTTGCTACTACTACGATGGTGTAGATAATATATAAAAAATACATTCCCGCCTACTGTTTTCAAATATATTTTCTCTTAAAAAACTACAAAAAAGTTTGCATTGCATCAATGTATATTGAGTCTTAAAGAAATATTGCCAGTAACAAGTTTCGCACTAAAATCTTCCAATGCGTTGCATCGACGTACAGTTTATTTGCACAGACGTACAATTCCGTTGCAGCAACGTAAAAACATTTAAACGCATCGATGCTCTACTTACTTACTAGGCATCCTATACAATTATAATTCATTAAATGATGAATCCGTTCGCCATTCGCATGCTTGTGTCTATAATTAAAGACACTATCAGCCAACAGTACCCATATTGCTCGCTATATCCATACATACGTACGTATATGCATATATGTGCAGAGGTAGTCGTTGCATATTTTATGTTGCCAAAATTAAAAAAGTTCTGCATTCAAACCACAACCACCACGCCAACGTTTTATACCATTTTTAAAAGTGGAGTGACTTTGGTGTTGCATAGAATCGCTATATGGTCTGCGAACAA